>OX439130.1:18748098-19248604 GCA_949318235.1 Ecdyonurus torrentis | reverse complement strand
TAATCGAATAAAATATATATATATTATACATTTAATTTCATACAATAACTTATTTTGTAATGAGAAATTTATATTATAATGACATTTAATAATTATTATTTAGCATGTAATATAAATTACTGAAAATAATGAGAAGCTTAATGATGCCTATATATTATACGATCCATTCTTTTAGGCATCCATTTTCTGTATTAAATCTTTTATAAGCACACAAAGGAGAAAACATTTTTATACGATTATCTTAAAAGTATTAAATAAAGCTTTTTCTGTTAAAAATTTACGACTCATGTATATAAAAAAAAGATAACAAATTTATTTACTTTAAATTTTTGCTGTACGCTATTAATGGATATAGCAAAACCCTCTATATAAAAGAACGTATATATATATATATATATACTTATTTTGCTTTATATCTGTAATATATCTTCCTTTTTTTCTTCCATATAAAGTATAAAGCAACACTTGTGATATGAGGCTATATTTTTATGCTGATGGACTCAAACATACTATAAGATGAGGTAGGCACTCATATAGGCAGGCACTTAGCGTGGATAGAACGAAA
This sequence comes from Ecdyonurus torrentis, assembly GCA_949318235.1. Taxonomy (NCBI): domain Eukaryota; kingdom Metazoa; phylum Arthropoda; class Insecta; order Ephemeroptera; family Heptageniidae; genus Ecdyonurus; species Ecdyonurus torrentis. The sequence continues at coordinate 19,248,039 of OX439130.1, read as the reverse complement.
AGCGACCGTAAATTTTGGTATAAGAATGATAGCTGGTGCCACTCCAAATGACCCGTGAGTGCGAGCATGAGAGAAAAAAATATATATACAAGAGAGAACACTAAGGCTTTTGGCTGTGTCTTTTTTAGCTGCTACTTTTTTGTGGTCCCGCATAGATGCTGGAAGGAATGTGGTCCTCTCTCTTTCTCTCTTGCTTGCTTAGACGAGACTCGTTCCCTTTGCTTCTGTGCTGCCATGCAGTCTACCACTTTTTTCCTAAAAACTCTTACCATACCACACACAGTCCTTTGCACCTTTCAATATCATACATTTTTATAAAAAGTTAAGCCACAGGTTTTCAAAGTACGCAGGGTCATGTATGATAATATCATCTTTAACGAGAATATTTAGAAAAAGTAAAAAAAGGGGTAAAGAAAAATAGAGAAAAGGAAAAATTAACGTTATATAACACTAAATTAATTAGTATTAAAGTTTTTGTAAACATTTGTTTTCAAAGTTACATTTTCCCTAAATGAGATTTTAACTTTTAAATTACACGAAATTTCCTGTTGCTGTGTTGCATACATTATATAAAGTACCCAACCATAACCATTTAAAGCTTTATTAGTAAAAGAGATTAAAAAATAAAAAATATATATAATAACATTATACCTATAAAATTAGATATTAAACGTATGCTTTGTGTGTAATATTTAATAAATGTTTTATTATTGTTTCATTTTTAGTTACTATGAGTATACTTGTTTTTATAATATTGATTTCAATAAATAACCATGCTGTCGCGTTATAGAGTGAGTGTGATGTATATAATAAAATCAATAATATTAATTATTTTGTTGTTTTTGACTTGATTATAAAAGCAGGATGCTCTTCTCATGAGACACTTGTTTGTATATACGAAGGAAATCCGAGCAAAAATATTTTCAAAACTCATGAAGATTTTCCTCAAACCCTGTAGTTTACTTTTACTTTACATTTGGCCAGATTAAACCAGCTGTGAGGCTACAGATAATATAATATTTTATCTTAAAATACTTCGTAAAAAAAAAAAACTTTATAACTAACATCGAGGGGGAAAAATTAGAAACATTTTCCCGCTTGAATTATTATCGCTCGTTTTATATAATATTATATATATATATATATATATATAATATATATATATATATATAAACTTTTTCTTTTAAAAGAAAGTTTTTTGAAACAAAAAACATTTTTTTTTTTACTCTTTTGCGAGTTGTAAATGAACGTAATAAATTTCTGGATGTATATAGTTACAATGCTAATGTGATTAAGATAATTATTTTTAATAGGACAATATTCTGAAGTGACCATATAGTTTTGTTAGGTTACCTACGTATAGTGTGGTGAAGAACAGCGAGATTAAGAGAGAAAGAGAAATAGAGGGACCCTCTCATTTTGGCATTTTGCGAAGGGTAAAAACTGCTAAAAGCAATATTTTATGGATGACACTCTATATCTTATTCACACAATTTAATTGATCCATTTTTTTAACAAAGCAATAAATTATTTAAATGCCATAACCAAAACCTGCTAACCACAGTTCTTATTTTCATAACAGTATAAAAAGCATGACGAAAATTTCTTTGATGAATATCCTAACGCATAATCAGTATATTTATGCGACATAGTTTATTTATGATTTTTTTTTTAATAATAATAAAAACTTTAATTATTTTCCCTGAATCACACATGCCTTGATGTAATTAGTATATATTTTTCTTGTTTATTTTGTGCAGCATGATTTTATCTATATACTAGTTTTAATTAAGATTATAATTGGGTGTTGTGATTACAGATACGTATCTCAACTTTATAAAAAATATATATACTGAGAAATTTTATTTCTTTGCATGTACTCTGTACAAAGTATATGCTATATATATAGTAGCAGAGAAAATTCCATGCACATACAATACAATGACACACTTTTATTTCAAGAATATACTATAAATATAGTTTTATTTTATTAACAACTTTTCCACGTTTTTTATTATATTATATATTTTAAAATTTAATAATTTGTTCATATTTTAAGCCTTGCAAACAAGAATTTACCACTTTCTGTTATTACACTATATTTTTTTTCATTTGCATGAAATATTTAAATCTTCTATTTAAGACGTGCACATAGAAATTTTGTAACTATACATTGATTAAGGTTTAAAATCATACGTGCGTATAAGAAGTGTTTGATAAGTCAGAAGAATTTCTAAAATGTACGCAAAGTAAGAGAAAAAGCAGAGCAAAGTGTGTAGTTGAAACGACCAAAAAGCTTGCCACAATTGTATATGAAAGATCCTGTGAACTGAAAAAAGTTTGTGGGCGCATATAGTGGTGATGCTATACACTGTGGTGGTATATATGTATAGCTATGGGAAGAAAGGATTGTAGTCAGGAGCATAAGGGAAGGCTATGGGAAGAAAGGATTGTAGTCAGGAGCATAAGGGAAGAAAGAGAGCGATAATATGAGACCATGAAACACTATAGTAAAAGGGTGGGAAATGAGGGCATCTCGTTTTCAAAGCACGTAAAAAGACGCAAGAGTAGAGAAAGATTGGGGAAACTGAAGTGTTTGATTTGAAAAAAATACAAAAAAGCCAAACATATTACAACAGACTTAAGAAAAGAAAAAAAAATGAGATAAGGGTTCACATTTTTTTTAACAAATAATAACAATGAACATTAAAAAAAAAAAAAAAAAAAAAAAAAAAAAGACTCGAAAACAGTTTTTATCAAATTATGAGAATAACATGAAAAAATAAAATGCATTTTAATCCATTTAAGATATACAAAGAAAAACATGCAGCAATATAATTTATATTTTTTTATATAAATATACATCTGTATAAACTATGGTCTTACTTTTTCCGTAAACATGCATTTAAACAGAAATGAACTTACGGGTATATAATATAACATTAAGTTGAATCAAAAAAATAATATATGCTTTAATCTTTTTCTTGTTTCTCAAAATGAATTTAGATTAATTGTGAAAATTCAAGATTAATATTCAAAGTAACTTAATTCATATCTCTTTGACTTAATCAGTTAAACTCTTTAAATATAGTTAATGTAATTATTCTAAACAATGAATTTTCTTTATACAATTTAGTATGATAATATAATATAGAGAGAATAGAAATTGTAGCTTTTTATTATCTTCTTATATGTATGTGAGGTATAAAAAATATAAGCCAGTAATTGTATAATGAATTACATAATATAATTTGTACTCACATAAGGGAAATTTCAAATTAGAATTTTAAAACATTTAAAATAATCCCCAAGTCTCTCATTATAGTGTGTAAAGATCCGTATCTCTCACAGACAATGTGGTGTACGATTAGCTTTCTCCCTTCCTCCCATGATCATGTATATAAGGGTGGATGGTCCTATTGACAAGAGCCTTTTTCCTTCCGTTGCACCCCACTTCCTATATTTAAGCAACTTTTTTTGCTCCTGCAAATTTCTATATACAGTATAATATACTATGCTTTGCTCTAGTGGTTCGTAAGGCTCGCGGAAACAATTACTTCATTCCGCCTTCTAACAAGCCAAAAACCACTGCCGGTGAGATGTTCGCACTACATGTATAGAGTATAATATACTTTTGTCTCATTGCTGCCCACAAATTTGAGAAAAGAAAGTAAAACACTCATTTTAAGTTATAGAAGCGTTCGTTAAACATTTGGTGAGTTTCAAAATACAATTACTTTTTTTTTAATTATATATATATATGTTCCCATATAAGCTGTAACCCAGATGGGAAATCAATTAAAAGTAATTATTTTTTCTATTCTGATGTAAGAGCCATATAGCATTATATATACATTTATATATATATATAAGAAAAAAAATACTTGAAAATAAGAACTGAGAGAAATATATATAAAAAAAAATGTCATTTACTTTTTGTTTTAATTAAAAGAAGACTTTGTTTACCAGAAAATTTATAACCTAAAAAGTAGAAATGGAGAAAAAAAAAGCAATTTGATTAGTAATTTCATTTTCTATAAGTAAACAGTATAATGTATAATACTGTATATAAGAAATAAATTTATTTGACAACGATGTTGTGTTATATTTATCTCTTGAAGTCGCATGTATTAATGTTTATGTTGATAATTATTCTAATGTAATTTTGTACACAGACAATTTATATAGTTTAAGTTAAATTATCATCAAAAGACTGATATGCGTCAAGGGAACGATGCAATACCACACAATGAGAGAGAGAGAGAGAGAGGTGCCTTTGCCTTTATTTTCTATATGCTGCTCAACTCTGTTAAGCGAATTGTAATTTGTTGTTGAATGGCGGAGCACTTAATTGTTGCGAGCAAGACAAACAGCGTGCGACGTAATTGCGATTGATCACTATGCGCTAAGGGAGGTGGGGGAGTTTGGGAAAATGGGGTACGCGAGCTAATCTGATTACTGCTGCCTCGCTTGCGACAACCCGGGCCACATTTCTCGCTATTTTCCATCAGTTTATACCACGTTTCAACTAATGGACGTTATCGTTTCTACATTATCAACCATATACTCTCTCAAATAAATTTATTCAAATATAAAATTGAATTAAATGTAACAAAAATCGCATTAAATTGTGAATAAAAAAAAATTAAAAAGAGTGAATGATCTATAACGTAGAGAAGAAGAATATACACTCACTAATATTTGAAGAATCCTTTCATAATTTTTTTCATAAAATTTAAATTGCCTTTAATTGAAATCGTATAAAAGAACGTTATAATTGTGCTTTATAAAAACTGGTGGTTATAGAATAAAAGTGGATTGTTCAGTATAAGCTTTATTCGATATTTATGGCCTTATTTGCAAATTAAAAATGTTTATAAAACTATTTGTGGTTTATTTTAAAATATAGAGCATTTATTTGTATTGTTATCGTATTAAACTTGTGTAATATCCTAAAATATTTTTTGTTTGTATAATAAAAAGCTTGTTCGGTTTACCAATTTAATCTCACAGGAGAGTCATTTATTTACAATGCAATATACAGAAGGATAAAAGCGATGATTTAGTTTATAGATTGTCTAAGCCGATATGGTGATACTATAATATATATATAACACAATACATATATAATAACGTGTATCACATGATATTTAATTCAGATTCATTTCATTGCTTCTATTACAATCATAAAATATTTTACATTGCTATTAAATTTAAATTTATTAATCAAAAACCATATAGAGTTATAAAAACATTATTAATTGGTTTAGGTAAAATCCCAGTATAATATTTGGAACAATGTTAATATTATATAATAAATTTATTTTATATATCACAATAACATTTTATAATTTTTAGTATAAAAAGCAATAAATTTTAATAAATGTTTGTTAGAGCAAAAACGATGAGCCCCTTGCAAGGTAGGCAACAAGTCGGACATTTCTCCATTAATTTTGTCTCCTTTAAGTTTTCTCTTTACATGCAACGATGAAATAGGTTTACAGATTCATTATAATACCAATGTTCCATACCACCTAACCATTAATAATTATTTTTATACAGTGAGTAGTATTATATTTGCTTTTTATATTATTATTATTATATTTTTATGTTTGCGAGCAAGTAAGATGCAAGATTTTGTTTTTAATATGCGATAGTATATGGTATGTGTAGGAAGTACGTTAGACATGTAGCATTAGTTGACATATGTGTGCTAATATGTGTAAATTTGCCACCGTGACAATCGTGTGTGGCGCCTATGCTATAATAGAACTAGAGTTGCCGCCGACTTGAAGAGGCGAACAACTCGCCCACCCTGTGACTATGTTATGTGACTTTCAGATGTATGGGACAAGATAGCGATGAGACTATAGCAGCGGCCGGAAACATAACAGATAAAGAACACCGAATAAAAGTTAGTCCTCTGGGAGAGCCATTAGAAAGAAAAAGAGAGAATAAAAAAAAAAGGGAGCCACCAAAGCATTTTTAAAGATAGCAATAGCTATTTCTTTATATATAAAATTTATATATTATATAAGTATTTGGCTTCCAAAATTTGTAACTACTACCCATATTATCGTCTCATATAATATATATAGGGGAAACTCCCATTCGTCAGCACAACTATTTAGACGATAACAGTTTTGTAGATGGTTTACTCATTTATAAGAAAAATCTTTGCCCCTTCACTATGTTTTTCTTAATTTTCTTCTACTTTTTCAACTCATATATTTCTATACTTCATTTTGCCATTTTATATGAGAAAAAAAACTGATAACTGAAGATTGGAGCCAACTTTTATATACTAATACTACTATACTTTTTTTTTATCTTCTTTCATTTCTGAAAAGAAGGATCGCACTCCTGGTTAGATTGAAAACGTAATACACTAGCTCTTTCAATATATTTTATTTTGATGGAGAAGTCGATTTATTTATTTAAAAAAAATAGCCACAAAAACTATTTTGGATATAACTCAAATAGTTTTTACTTTGTTTCATGATATCTTTTGCACAAATAAAAATATACACATAAATACTAAGCTTGTAAATACAATACTTTCAATATACAATACCACAAATACAATAAACTTTCTTGTAATGATCATTTATGTATATTAATGTCAATCATACAAACCATTCTTTTATTTCTCTATATTGTGGCTATCTTTTTAAATTTAAAATTTAAAATTGTGTGTTGCATGAATAAAACTTTCATATCTCTCATATCATGGGATTTTTTATTATATATTTTATATATATATATATATATATATATATATATATATATATACATATATATATATATATATATATATATATATATATATATATATATTTATATATATATATATATATTGTTATTTAAATGAAGTTTTCTGTATATATAATATTGAACCTTATATAATTGTTCAATGGGAAATTGAATAGTGCAGCTGATATAACCTACAGGTAGCCACCCTCACGTGGATCCCGTTGCATACGGGTTCAATATTAAATGTCGTCTCAAATTACACGTGATCGTCTTAGATTTCTTATATAATAATGTAAAGAAAATGATGCAAGCTCACACATGTCTGTGCGTGATCAATCTCGTTCATCTCTCTCGTTATGTTATTGTTGAGGTGGGGGGGGGGGGGGTGGAAATGATGTTCTTTGTTATACACTAAATATATATAAAATAAATTCCAAAGTTTCAAATAACGCAAAAAATAAAATATTTACGCAACGATTCACTATTATGTTGTCTTTTACTAAATTACTAATTTATTCAATAGAATTTATCTATTCATGCATATATAAAAATTAAAAAGAAAAGAAAATCCTGAAGCTGGGTGAAACTGATTTAATTAAAAAAAAGTATAATAATTTTATATTAAAGAATCATTGGTGATATCAAATTTCTTAGTATGATTTTTTGTTCATTAGTATCACTTGATTAAACACAGAGAAAGTTATATTATTAGTTTGACGTTATTAGGCAGGGACGGGGACTGGTGAGGAATAGGAAATTCAAAGAGACATTTCGTCACAGAACGTGGGTGTTCTCATCTCTGTCTGACTAGACGAGACCGAACTTATACAGATCGGAGAGTAATAGAGTTTGCCATCTTCAAAATAAGTTCCTATAACGTATGGAAGGACAAAAAAATTGCATTGGAGTGGGCAGAAAAACAAAAATAAAACTACTATATTTATAAGACAAATAACAGTAACAATTTTTTCGTATTTCAACTTTTACTTTTATAAAGTTTATATCATTGAGTGAAATTTAAATTAATTCGCAATTGAAAAATCATATAAATTGTATATAAGATATTATATACTGTGTATATTATATACACAATAAACACACATGACACACATATACATAATTATATATATATAACACTAATGGCTATGATCAAGGTTGTTATAATATATAAAGTTATAAGGCGGAAAAATGTAATAAAGTTTATTATAAATAGTGCATGTGACAATGCAGATGTTCAATGAAAAGATCCGACAAACTCTCACCTCAAACTATTCACTCTCATCGATTGCTTTTAATTTGCTTTATTCGTTGGAAATGTTTGTTGATTTTACTTCAATTTATTATTATATAGTTCCTATCAGAATATTCTGGTAAAGTTTCTTACTGTATTTTGCCACATGGAAATACAAAATGCATTAATGTTAGAGCTTAATTAATGTATTGCTCCTTATAATATATATATATATATATATATATATATATATATATATATATATATATATATATATATATATATATATATATATATATATAATTATACAATTTGCATTATTTACAATCACATTGTCTGTACTTCATTTGATATTCTATATACGTCATAAGTATATTGTTTTTATTTATATATATTATATATTATACACTATATACACATATATGCACTATAGTGCAGAAAATGTTACATAAGACAATTGATTTAATTAAGTACATGGGTTCATGTTTCAGAGAGAGACAATGCATTATGTTCTCTTCAAATATATATCAAAATTTATATTTGAGCAAAGCATTATTGCGCTTGGTAAAATATTGCATATATTATATAATAGTTTGACTTTAAAGTTATGGTACTTTTAAATCTCTGACTTTAACATAAACATACGTGCCGTGGTGGGCTTTTATCCCAAGAGAGTTTTGAGTATGTCAACGTGCAGAGGTAATGCTCTCCATATTGTTACACTTCACAGAATTCTATATAGCACCAGATTGCCAGCCAGCCAGCCAGTACATATGAAATATGTGTGACAACTCGCTTACTTACTTAAAACATTTTCGTATGTAGTTTTATATAAATATATGAAGCTTTTGTCGCACCCTTCTTTCGTAAATGGATATTATATAGTACTCTTTTCTTTCACTCGTACATTTGAAAACGGGAAATAATGATAATATTTTTTCAACAGCTTTAGCACTTACTTTTGTTCAAATTTTTTTTATACGCAGAATAAATTTGTAATAAAATTTAAGTATATTTCAACACCTTTTATAATATGCAAATCTTATATAGTCTGAATAATTTTATGACTAAAATTATATCATATTCGTGCATTTAAATATTAAATTAAATTGCATTTAAAATATAATTTTATATTATATGGTTTGTTTTAATAACATGAACATAGCTTACATCATTAATCATGAAAAAATCTTGTTTTTTTCATGGAGAGGGTTTAGAAATGCATCCAAGCATATAAGTCTAAAACTATGCATATCTTTCTATTCTTTCTATATTATATGTCGTAGAGAAAAATGAAATGATGCAATACGTAATAATGGTAATGGTGCTCCGCGTCTTGAGATGTTCTATATAATAAAAGCAGAAGAATATATTGTCTAGCTTCATTTGTAACCTTTTGTGCTATAGCAACTTGCATTTCCACGTAATTTATTTCTATACTATGTCTGCATGCAGCTCTACACTATAACATTTTGACGTATACTGTACTGATAAAGTATGTATGAACACCCTGCTGTTTGCTATTCCTGTCTCTTTAAAACTTTTATCATCTTGACGTCTTGGATTATTATAGTAACTCTCTTACTTAATTACATATATTTTATTAAACACAATACAATAAGAAGAAAATATAAATTATTTAAATAAGTCAAAACAGAATGATATATTTAAATATCTAATTAAAAGTTTATGAAACAGAACCAGGAAGAAATGATTATTTTTAAAAATAAAATACTTTTTTTTTTTCTGTAGCACTGAAATACCTTTATGTTTATCTCACAGTACAAACTTATGAATTACTCAACGTTTTTTTTTTTTTTATTTTTTTTTTTTAACCGCGTGCTCTATATAATATACATTTTTGCTAGTTTCCCTTTTCACAAAGACGATGTAGCCCAACTTCATGATGCTGTACTATGCTATATTAAAGGCACTGAGCTTCATATATATATATATATATATATATATATATATATATATATATATATATATATATATATATATACACATAAAGGTAAAGGAGTAAGTATACAAAACGTATACGCCCGAGAAGGTTTATTTCGAAAAGTATGTTTTTGAGGTCTATATAAGCTTAGGCGTGTCTCTTGTAATATTTGCACATGCGGCTCTGAGAGAAAAGAGAATGAAAAGGATAACATTTTGCAGTTTCTCAGAGATGGTATAGGTCATCACATCATCATTCACTCATTCCGTGTTTGTGGTGTAGCCGTGTATGTTCTCTCGGGAGTTAGAGGGTGAAATATATATACAAACAACAAATAAGTACACATATAACGTATATATACTGTACATTACGTCTAGCCCCTATATACTTTGCGTGCACTTACATTGATGTGTGTTTATAAATAAAGTACAGGTAAATATAAATGTAGAACCACAACACACCTGCAGAAAACCACTATACACTTTACTTTAGCATCATCATCATAGGTCTACAAACAAACTTGTCGACATGAAAATACTTCTAAATACACAAAAACTCTTCATATTAGTGTATGTATCATGCTACACAAAAGCATAATATTAAAAAAGGGAGAAGAAGACCTATGTATACTTTATGAAAAAAAAAAAGTCCATTAATCATTTGTATAAGCTGCTATTATTGAAATTTTTCAATTTATGTTAAATACTTTTCATAAAAAAATATATATATTTTTTTAATAAATTATTTTTCAATATGAAATCAATAATATAGAGATTATATTATATACGTACTTATATAAATGAGACGGTGAGGAATGTGGAAATTTTGTTTGCAGAATTTCTGTGGTGTAAATGGTTGTCTATGTGGTTAATATGAACATTGGTATGCATTGATGATGCAGTTTTGTTTATCTTGATTCATGATGGAGGTATATAGAGGTGCCTTTGATACGACAAAGTGTATAGTATGTAATAGTGGCTTTTCGTTCGTATATCGTATATATGTGTTATGCATGGCAATATATATATTGCCATGCATAACACATATTCGCATGAGAGAGATTGGGGTCTGTGGGGAGCTATATGAATATTTCACTATAAGGTGACCACTCTTTGGTCATCTGTTCTACTATAACCTAGAGGGTGTATAATATAACACATATTATAATATAATACATATAAAGCTTTTGTGATATTATATTATATAAAGATATGTGGGGGATTGTATGTGTAAAATAAGTTATTCTTCATCCTTTTCAAAGCTCTTATTTAACCCTATCCTCTCTCTTCTCTCTCGCTCTCTCATATAAAACGTGCTTGTTTGTGAATGTTATAGTTTTATTTTTCACTAGTGTATTGTGAGTGTTTCATTATTATGTATGTTGTAGTTGACACTAAAAGGTCAAGTTGCACTGAGGGAAAAAAATGATATGACTCTGTTACATTTCAAGTTGTCACGTTGTTTGTAGATGAATAATATAAAATTTTGACACAGAAAAAATTGTAGAATAACATTTTTTTTTAACATAATATTATGTAAAGGGCATAGTACAGTACTGAATCTGAAATTGGCAAGTCTGATAAAAATTTAAATCTGAACAAATTGAAGTGCGTATATATATTGTAAAAAATTACAGGTAAAATAACCCCATATTTTTACTCTATTGATACATTATCAAAATGTATAAAAGTAAAAGAAATATCTTCACATCGTATAGACGATGGAATTAACAGCTGTATAATGATATTTAAATTTCAAAAAGCAATTTTTTTTCTATTCTTGTAAATATTATGTATAAAAACTGCTCATTGGTATTTTTCCAGGAAATTATATTTAATTTGGCAGGGCTGATATGAAGGGTGGCTATTTTCAGACCGGTATGGTAAAAGTGTGTAACACAAGAGAGAGAAAGAAAACTTTATATATTTTTACTATACCTCTACGTGTGCTTAATATATGAAATAGGATCTTTTTATTAATCAAATATTTTGTTTTCAGTTATTTGACTTTTTCATATTACTTTAATGGTAAAATAATTTATTCATTGTTGATATAATAAAGTTTTTATTTGTTTAACATTTTTTTTTAATTTTACTTTTATTTTAATGATTATAATTATTGTTTTTGAATACTTTAAAAGGTTTTCTTGAAGTGATTTAAGCCTTTTATGTTGTATGAAGTTTTCTGTGTAAAGAACTTTCTCATCTTTATGTTTTTGTTATTCTACACAAGTATATTTGTTGTAATGAGAATGTTGAAAAGTTTTTGGAAGAAAAAATAAACCTTTCAAAGATGAAGAAGAAGAAAAAAAAAGTAAACTTTTTTTTCCCGACAAGTGCTTGGGTTATGTGGGATCAAATATTAGTTTTGTGGGCATTTCTCAGCGCATTACGACGATGAGTCTCTTTTTACTACTCCAGTCTGGTTGTGGGTGCTAGAAGAGAGAGAGAGAGAGAGAGGGTTTTTTGACGAAAGCTTATGTTTCAAGAACGATGTTTGCAGACATACCATCAAGACAAACAATCATAATGTTTGCAGCTATGCTTCCTGTTTGCATATAAACTGTATATATGTAAGAAACAAGGGGTAAAATTATCTTATTATTATATCATCATGCGGAAAGAAAATAATTGTAACATCACAAGCACCAACTCTCAAATTATAAACACAATTAATTTTACAAATTTGAATAAAATGAGAGCGTGAGTATTATACTGACTTTTAAAAGAACGTTTTTTGATGAAAATGTCAAATGAAAAGTCTTATTTATGAAAAATAAAGTAGAATTTTTAATGTAAATAATATAACTATAATGTGTAAAAGTGTTTCACTTAAATATGAATTTGTTTAAAGATATATACCTAAAAGAACAAAAACATAGCAATGTTCATTCTCTTTAAAAAGTTGCAAAGAAACTTTATATAATTTTTATTTTACATAACATTAAAAATGAAAAAGTGAAAATTTTGTAAAAAAAATATATAAAAAAGGCAAAAGAAAAGAAGAATATAAAGATATCTTTTAATGCTTTCAGTTTTCTTGGCAAACCGTTTTTATTATTTCTTTTGTTGAATAGAAAATAAAAAGAAATTTAATGTAATATTTTCTTCGTCTTCATATGTATAAAATGTGTCAATGCCTAAAAGCTTTTTATATATGATGACGAATTATGAAATGGTACTCTAAAAGATGGTAAGGTTTCTCAAAGAGAAAATATTATAGGGCCGGGGATCACCCCCATATAGTGTCTTCCTTCCATCAAGCCCTTCTTCCGCGGAGTGAACAGCTTGGGAGGTCCGTGAGTCGTGTACGTTGTTTTTTTGTCGTTCATATATCGTCGTCGTAAGCCTAGCCAACCATCAGCCCTTTTGCTCAAACTCTTCAAGAACTACTAGTGTGGAAAAGTCAAATCAAATCAAATGCTTTTATATCTTCTGTAAAGATGGTGCAAAAAATTATTTGTGATTGAATTTTTATGCTTGTCGTACCACATTAAGAAATAATCGTTCCACTTTTGTAATTATTCAGAACTTATATATTTTGATTTTATTTTATTATTGTGATACAATGTCTATTTTATATTAAATGTAAAAAGAAACGTTAATAACAAAAATAGAATATTACCTTAAATTATAAAATAAATCAATGTTGATCAAGTATAATACTCCATTATAGATTAAAACATTAATAAATATAATACTATAATTTTATGTATATTATATATTTTATACTGCGGATTATATTTATTAAGTGCTCTATCTACGTATATTTCCATTGGAATTACAAATTGCAATTAACACATAACTCTATAATAGTTTCTATATTTTCTCTTATATATATACTATACAGTAGATAATTAAATAATAATATGATGATAATAATAATAATATTAAATAGTTAGTTATATAGTTTTACAAATAATTCAATTGTTTTATAGACATTATTGTATGTAGTTAATTTCCTGGCAAGAATTGTTACAGTTAACAAACTTTATATATTCAGTGTAAATATCTAAAAGCTTATATTCTCCAACTTCCTCTTCAAATGTTTCTATATATTATTATTATACAATTATTGTTGTATACCCATGGTTATATATATATATGTATTATTGTACAAAATGTAGTTTAGTTGAGAGAGAGAGAGAGAGAGAGAGAGAGAGAGAGAGAGAGAGCGAGTTAGAAAATCTAAAAGAGAATAATAAAGAAAAAACAATGTCTAAAACTTTTTGGACTTGTGTGTTTTCTGTATAATATAACTGAGCTGATGTAATATATAATGTAAAATAAGTTGTATAATGAGGTGTAGGACACAATCTAGACAATGTTGTTAAAGAGTATGTAAGGCAGCAGGCAAAAGTGGGCATAAGGCTTTATATTATATATATATATATATATATATATATATATATATATATATATATATATATATATATATATATATATATATATATATATATATATAAGTTTTATACAACCAAGTATTATACTTGTTTATGTGGTATAACTTTGGCGGGTGTAATTGTACCTCCTTGTTCCCCTATTCAAATAATATAAGTGCTCTATATAGCCAGCTTCTGCATAGCTTTTAGTACTCACTTGAGACATTTTATATTATAAAGCCAAGAAAAAAAAAAAAAAAAAAAAAGTGAGAGGGTCATACACATTTTAACTTCTTTCTTTACCAGCTGCCTTTACACGTCATACAAAAAGTCACTTCAATAATGTACACATTTTTTTTTACACATCCCTGATATGTTTAGCATAGAGTAAATAGATAAAAAGTGCAGAAATATTTTGTAAGTTTAAGTTATTACTTTATGAAATATTTATTAAAAAAGAAAAAACACCTGGTAATTTGACCTTTACAAAAAATTCCATTAATTTACTATCTTGCTGTTTAAAAAGTATAAGATATAAATGATCCCCAGCTGTTATATAAATATATTTTAGTGAACGTGTTATGGTTTTTAAAAAAAGTTTATCAAATATTATCAGTAAGTCATGCCCATACTCTTTATTAAGAGATATAAAATAGTATACGTGCTTGGTGCTCAGTCAGCTGTGAGAATCAACTTTTTAAATAAAAAAAAATATATATAAGAAGTTAATAGACTTCAATAATTTTTAATGTTGGAATCGTGAGAGCTCTGAATAAAAGTAAGAGAGAGAGAGAAAGAGAGAGAGAGAGAGAGAGAGAGAGAGAGAGAGAGAGAGAGAGAGAGAGAGAGAGAGAGAGAGAGAGAGAGAGAATATATATAAGGAACATTTTGAAAGATTACAACTATGATTAAATTAAGTAACCAATATAATTAAGAAAATATATATATATAAAAGAGAGGGATGCAAAGCAATCTGATTTGTAGCTTCCTGCACTTATGTGTCACATGTCTCATTTAAGTGTTTTTAGAATTAGAAAGATAGGATGGGTTATAGAGAGGGAGGGAGAAAGAAAATCACTTCTGAGAGTGAGCCTGGGCATTGTCAGGTCGAGTGGCTAAGACGTGGAATGAGAGTGTCTGCTTTTGGAGACGTAATGCAGTGCATGTATATGTCGTGTGAGATTTTTAATGGACGTACAGTGTTTTTATACTGCATGTGTCTTGTCTATAACCTCTTCACTTTTTCTTCTTCTTTCTGTATGCAGACAGTAGTCAAAGCCAAAGTCTAGTCGAGATAGTGTGAGCACACGTTCATTTCTTAGTCCTATAGATATAAAAAAGGTCTCCTTTTCCTTTATAGATAAAATTATGATAAAACAGGACCTTGTCAAATATAAAATAAGTTATGTTAGTAAAGATCAAATATATATATCTTTGATTTTAGTAATAAATAATAATAATAAAAAAAACTGATAAAGGTGATATAATTAATTTCCATCTAAAATAAGTATATACGAAAGAAAGAAAATCGTGGTGTTATTATTGAAATATAATAATTTTATGAGCATCGACGAGACTATTCTATGCAATTTTTTCTTTTATACTTTAGCTATAAATTGTTAACATGGAATAGGTTATTGCCAATTTTAGTTCTGGCGGAGAGAGGTTTTTATTTCTCCATCGTTTTATCTTATGAAATGATAAAATCCATTTCGCAGCGTGCATTATTCAGTGCTTGAACAGCCAGCTCAAAAGCCTGCTTGATGGTTTTGAACGAACCACCCGCTATACTGGCGCAAACTCACACCCAGAAAAAAAAAACTATATATACAGTATATAGGAGCCCGCCCGAATTTTTTATAATCCCTGTTTTTTTTTGGTTTTTTTTTTTTCTTTCTTTCTTTTTTTTTTTTTTCTTTTTCTTTTTCTGTTTTTTTTTCTATTCTTTTTATATACATTTTGTGTTGATGGACTTTTTGTAGACTCGATTTATTTTTGCCATGTATGTTTGGAAATTGAACTGCCTTGTTACTAAGTCAGTGAAGAAACCTATTATATTTTCTCTTTATAATGCATGAAGACAAGAAATTTTGATATAGCTTTCTTACTCCTGCTTGCTGTTGATGTATGAATTCCATTTTCAGGTCTATCATGTCAAGGAACCCTATTTAGACTAAGCTTCTTCTATACGTAAGTTCAATCAGACTTACTTTTTACTCTAAAAGAAGCCCTCTATAGTCATATATCTACCTTATATGTTTGACCCCTTAGGCTTGGATGATTATTTGACTGCGCCATGATATTGACCAATCTCTACTTTTATATAATCCTTCGGATCATAGAATATTATATCTCTCCCTCTCTATTACGTTTTTTTTTTTCCAATGACAACTTCTTTCTCTATGTCTGAGTCTTCTATAAGGCTTTTGTAACTTTTTTCTTTATATTTTATTTTTCAATGAATCTATATAAAGATATCTTAATTCAATTCTTTTATTCTTTTTTTCATCTAATTTATTACATTTCTCCAAAAGCAAAGATAAAGATATAGATTGATTTATATATTATTTTTTCATTGATCACAATGGTGATCACTCCATTATTCACTTCGTCTAATTAAGTTTTTGCTAACTTTAAAAAAAATTCTTCCAATTTTGAGGTGGTTAGTAGAAAAATACACGCAGAAAAAAGTATAACTAAAAAATTAATATTTATTAATAGACTTTTTTTATAATAAATTTGTTAGAATAAAAAAGTTTTTAAGATAAAGAGCTAATATTTACCACTGAAGAAATAACGTTTATATATATACAGTTACTGTTTAAACTTTTTTCAAGCAAGTTATTGGTTTGTATTGAAGAGTTATATTATATACAACTGAATAATTTGTACAATTTATGTTTTATTTGCAAAGAAATGTCATTTTACATCATAAAGTAAGCATTTTCATAAATTTTAAAAGTATTTTGACGTTTCTGTTATATTGCTATAATTAGGAACTCAAAAATTACGATGTTATAGTTTTTATTTGGATATATAGACTTTGATGATTGTATATTAGCGCATGAACGCTATAATATGTCAATAATATACGTTGAAAAATAATGTTGTATCTGTTCTGCATAAAATGAGATTATTTTTATTGAATTAATTTTATAATCATTGGCAAGAGCGGATTTTGAATACATTTGGAATGATAAATGTTATCTTCATACATCTTGAGTTGTTGTGCGGGTCACATAAGCTACAAAACTTGCAGGCGTACAGCAAATTTAAAAATAGATGCCATATAATTTGTTATAAATTAATTTTATAATCAAATTTACTTCATGAATTCAATCATGTTTATTGTGTGTTTTATTTCATTGTTTACTTTTCTTAATATATATAATTGAGCTATATTAAGTATAAATTAAAGAAAAATCAATTTAATCAAAGTTTCTCTGGCAATTTGTCGATTGTCAAAGCAAAGGCATTTGGTATCAACGTTTTTGTCGTAGAGTAATTGCATGCCAGGGTTAAAAGGAAGGAATGCTGTGTAGAAAGCAAGAGAGAGGTCTATCTGTCTGTCTCTCTGTGTAAAGCTCCAGCCAAAGTCGAGTGAGGACAGCCCGCCTCACAGCAAGTCAATCTCATCGCCCGCCAGGTAGGAGAGATAGAGTATATAAGGTAACATCACGCGCACAATATATAGCACACGTTCTCGCAAACGGTATTGTTTCTATAATGAGAAGAGAATTATTTGTTACTCATGATGGTATGTTTTCCCTTATACTATACTCTGGTAAGCAACTTTACAGGCACAAATGTTTTAGTCAGAGCACGAAGGGTTGCATAGATTACCAGGCGCTCAGACAAACATTCAAAATGGACCTCTCTCTCTCTCTCTCTCTCTCTCTCTCTCTCTCTCTCTCTCTCTCTCTCTCTCTCTCTCTCTCTCTCTCTCTCTCTCTCTCTCCCTCCCTCTCTTCTCTTCTCTCTTTCTATCATCTACCCCCTCTACTCTCTCACCATTATTTGAATTATTCATAAAAGCATAGGTATATAGAGACTGATTATTTCGCATTCTCTCAATTCTAATTAATAATCTAAAGTATAATTACTATTCCTGAACATTAAAGATTAATTACATTTTTGCTATTATATTATAAAATCTAAATCATTTTAATAATTAAATTTTATTCATTTTTTTTTATTCAACCATGCTGATTTTTTATGCTATAATTTAAAATTGATGATGGTAAAATAATCTCTCGTTTCTATTTAATCCAATTTTTTTATTATATATTTAAATATAAATTGACATTTATTTAATTGTGTATTGTCATTTAAATGAGCTAATAATACATACAAGCAATAAAAGAATTGATTAATACAGGCTACACTATATTCTTTATAAATGGTTGTATATGGGCTCATTGTTTTCATTATACAATGAAAAGCTTTAGCATAAATAATAATGTGCGTAGTGTGTTGCGCGTGGATGTACCATAGTTTGTTTAATCTGGTGCCGTGATCTTCGACTTGAGAGACAATGCGTGTTGGCCAAGCGATGAAAAAAAAAATCTTAGCAAGCAAGCAAGGACCCTTAGTTCACTTTTCTTGTTCGATCCGCAGGTGTGGGAAGAGCAAAAAAATATCGAGACTTGAGAGTTTAGAGCAAGAAAGAATCAAGAGAGAGGGAAACGAGTTCATTTTTTTCTTTTCTTTTACTTTTCTTCTTATGGTGCTTGTCGTTGATACTGGCGTGTGCCTTTGTCAGTTGCGCTTCTTTTTTTATATCAAAACGATGAACACATCGAGTACAGAGAGAGAGAGAGAGAGAGAGAGAGAGAGAGACGTAAACGCAATTGATAACAATCATCTTGTACAAGTAATTGAACTCCTTTAATCTTATTGAAGTCCATACAAAAGTCGTATTCTTCTACTTTCTCATTTATATATTGATTTTTAAATCACTTTTTCTAGACTGCATTACTTTCTTTAGCTCCAAAAAGTATATATGAACTTTTTTTTTTTTTTTTAAATCCTCTGACATTCATGTTATATCCCATACGGGTCTGTAAAATGTATATATAAGTTTTTCAATTATAATACTCTCTCTTTTATTATTATTATTATTTTATTTTCTATTTTTTGAAGAAAATGCATTATTTGTTGTTCTTTATTTTTAAAGGGTTTACAAAGCTGACTATTGATTTTCATGCCTGTTTAATGCGCTGTCAAAATGTTTTTGATTGATTGCAAGACAATCTTTAAGGAACACCTACGCAAAAAGATACAAGAATATAATACAAAAAAAGTATCTTTATGAAAGAAAAAAAATCCCCTTTCATACTTTTCTTGAAAGTCCGATTATGATACATTTTGTCCATTGAGATTTAAAAGTTACAATTATACATTATTATTTATATAATATTTAATAATGTTCTGCGCACTATATAAGAAAGTTCATGTGTAATTTATAATTCAATATTTTCATATAATTAATTTTCAAGCTTAATACACCTTGTATTTCTCATTGTATTTAATACATATTAAACAATTGCTCCCCATATAGCAGTAATATTTATATATATATATACAGTTCAGCTATTTCTAAGTCAAGCGGATACAGTGTAATTAGAGTTTTTTTACTACGCGATGCAGATAGAAGCTCGAATGCTATTGGTTTCGCGACAAACAAAGAAAATATGATACGTATATTTTCATTGGTTCTTATAGCCGTATTCTTTTACACGTTATTTTAGTTATTAAAGCACACATTGAAGGAAATAGAAATATATTATATATTTTGTACGCGCAATTTACTTATATGCGATATGTATATAGTTTTATGTTGCATATAGTTTCAATTTATTTACAATTGAAGGGACATAAAACGTCGTTATTTAACGATCGCGGAGGGAAAAAAGTAGTACATCGGTATTCCAAGGTTACGTTTTCAGGTATGATTTTTGGGAAGTTAAGTGACGTCACAATTTTACCCTCACCGTATGTTTCTTCATAAAAATAAAAATAGTTTCGTAGGTGTATTTTAAAATGTTGAACCTGCTAAACAGGTGAAAAGAATTGACTTCTATGATGCGCGATGCGAAACAACAACAAAACAAGCATGGAGGGGTTTTAGCAGCTCTGAATTTTGCACCTTTTGTTAATTTAAATTTTGATTTTTTTATTTAAAATGTGTAGAAATAATAAGTTTTAAGTGATGAAAATAGTCAAGGAAATATTAAACTATGGCTGGAAGGCAGGTTGGGTGTAGGACAGGTGGCAGGGGTGTATTTTCAGTTTTCAATGCTGTTTATAATATTGCACAGGACCGCGCTAATCTGCAAGGTCATATTTATATTAGAAAAACACGCACTAGATTTTAATGAAGAAAAATGTATATTGCGGTCCTGTGTACATATACGATTAAATACATGTACCAATAATATTTTTAAAGTTGTGTTTTGTATTTCAAGTATACATGATGGGTAGTACACAATATATATTATTATAAAATCTACTTTTTGTTTTATACAGTAAATATGATGCATATTTGAATTATGTCATAATTGCATGCATTAATAAAATTGCTTCAATGTTTGAATTTAGTATAATAATTAGTGTTTAATAAAATAGTTATAACAATAACCAATAAAAAGAACTGTAATTTTTGATAAATTGAATTGTAAATTGATAGAATAAATGTATAATATTTCGTCTCATTTTTTATGTGTACCAAACTTGAATAATAATAATAAAAAAAAAACTTTATTTTTAATTACATTAATCTTGATATTAAGGCCCGCGCAGTCTCAGCCAATCACAGCAGCTTAGTTTCTTAACTTAATTTAATATTAAATAAAATAAGACGGCTGCGCGGGCCATGGTATCATTTTAGTAAACTTTTTTAAGGCACTTCTCCGTTGCAATGTGCGACGACAACGCATACGACAGCATTTGAAAAAATATTTCGCGCCAGAACTATTTTCACCGGATACGGTTTAATTAAGAGTTTTGGCGCGAACGACTTAGAATTGGCTGAACTGTATATATATATATATATATATATATATATATATATATATATATATAATATAATGTAATGTAATGTATTATATATGTAAGAATACAAAATTGAGTTGTTCAAGCAGAGTAGAAGATTGGATAAAATTGTTCATTGTCCTTCTGAAGCAAAAGATAATAGAATCCATGCATGCATTGAGCCAAGTCTCTCGACTGATTGCAATCTTCAGTATAGAATAAATTTATTGTAATATGGCTCCGCAGTAAACAAAAAAAATTATATATAAATAAATAATAAAAAAAAAAGTTAGATAGAGATTTATAAATCAAACCATACACATATAATAAATAATATAGATCTAAAAATTGATATAATATCATATTAATGTATAATAAAATATCCTTATGTGTGTAAAAAAACAACAACAATAAAATAAAAGGGTTTCTCAACTAGAAATTTGATAAAAATTTAATTTTGTTTAATAATTCCTCCATATTGTATAAATATATACGTATTTGGAAATAGTAATTAATGTAGAATGAAAACGTATATAGTATTTTGAATCAATGTTATTAATGTTTACACAAGCCATTTCTCTATTAGCGGAAAACATTCTCTCTCTCTCTCTCTCACACCCACCCACCCACCCACCCACCCACCCGCACCCACCCCCCCCCCCCCCCACACACACACACACACACACAAATTACAATAATTTCAAGAAAATCAATGAGTTATTAATCTAATTAAAAAGGAGGATACGTTATTCGGCATTTTCAAATTACTTCATAATATACGCATTTTATAAATTTGTGAGACGTATATACGTACACAAAAAAGAAACCTTACCAATTAAATTATATAGTAATTAAATCACTATAGAAAAAAAGTAACAAACCTAGAGGCTCTGATCTTACTCTCATTACAGTGACTGAGACTGAAGACTAGATATAGAGTAATTAAGGTGAGAGAGCTAATTATCAGAAATTTTAATTAATGGCTTTTTTCTTTTGCTATATATATAGGATTATATTATTTTGCTGTAGAGTTACATTTTTTTTTCATTAGTATAGTTTGAACATTGAATGTGACCCTGAATAAAAAGGCTCTCAATATTATTCAGCGTTGAAAAAACATTATATATAGTAATATACTTTTCTCATTGTTGCTTCATTGTTCTCGCTGTACACAAAATTAACTTATAATTCTAATGAAATAATATTTACAATTTTTTTTCCATACCAAATTATCCAAGGTCTGGCGGAAAAAGCTCTTTACATTGAGTAAACTAACAAAAAAGTTTTTGCATTAGTTCATTTTTTGTTTATTTTGTACACACAAATAATAAAAATAAAAAAAAGCAGAATTTTAATGAGTTTTATATTTTGAACAAGAGAATTAATTACAGTGAATATGCACAAAAATATTAAATTTATCTATATATATACATAACGATGTGAATAATTTCATATTTTGTGGGTCTTCCATATATAATATAAAGTTAGTTTATATATAAAAGACAAAATTTTAATTAATTTTCATCATCATGAGTAAAATTATTACTTATTATATATAATATGACCCTAGTTATATGATTATAAGACCAAAGTAAAAGGATATCTGGTTCACGTTCTCCATTATATTGCTGGGGGTGGAGTGGTCGGCGCGGTACTTTTTGGCGGCTTTGGTTCCTCTATGTATATGTGCGCGGCGCGGCAGGAGAGCGCCGTTGTAGAGGCGGTGAGAGAGAAAAGAGCTTCAAGCAAACTCAGAGAGGATGCAAGAGCGAGAGGCAGTCGTATAGTGACGTTCGAGGTGAGCAGGTCGTATATATTCTGCTCTACGGTGCCGCGTGCGTGATTATTATTTACCTATACCTCGCGACATAAGAGGACTTTTCTCTATTTTGTTTATAATTTAAGAAATAAAGGTGTGATATAAGTTATTTCATTTACAATAACAAAGGAATGTGTAGGAAAAAATAAAAGTTGTTTACAAAAATACAACATTTATTAGTAAAATTTGTGAAGTGTTTTGTTTACTTCTGTTTTTCTTTACAAAGTTTTATCATAAAGTGATTTAAAAATTATAATTATACAAGATCTCAAGAAATTTAATTTCTACTAAATTTTATACCAGGTAAGATTTTTTTTTTTGTATATTTTTTACCATATTTGTATTCATTATAATTGATTGTCAATAACCTGTAACCTATAATTATATATTATAAATAAAATACGTAATTTAAATTTCAATCTTAAAATAAATTGGTCTCGTATATAATAGTTAAAAAAAAGTTAGTTATTAATTTCAATATATTTATTAAAATTATTGTTTTTTTTTTTTTTTTTTTTTTTTTTTTTTTTTTTTTTTTTTAAGAAATTTTGAATTTTGTTATAGTTTATTTCTATTATTTATAAATTATATTGAACAAAAGTCAATGCATAAATATTTACTTTACATCAATGCAAAATAATTGTTTGATATTGTTGTGATCAATTAATGACGTTTATATATATTGCCAAATGTTTACATAGTATTGTTTAGAAATATACACGTATATATTTATATATATACCACGAAAATTTGATATGCCAACATACACAATATTGAATTTATATCCTTTAACTGAATATTGTATTATATAAAACATTATTATTTATTGTGTCAATTATTTTCAAATTTGATTTTCATGCCAATAAACATCTCACTTAAAAAGAAAGGGAAAATATATACAAGTATCAAAATCAAAAGAAAGAAGAAAGAAAGAAAGAAATGATAATAACACTGACGTGAGTATTTTATTTTTATATCAAAAAGTAAAGAACGTTATAAAATTGAAAAATATATGAAATAAAAGAACATGCAATAAAGAAAGTTTAATATTTAATTTCGCAAAGATGCCACTGATACATTTTTTTTCTTTTACTTCTCTTCCTTTCTTCATTTTTTTCTTTTTATTATTATTATTGCAAAAGTTCAAGAAAGTTGAAAAGAACGTAAGAATATAAAGATTAATTTTTTACGTTTTTTTATTTTGATCATCATGAGAATATAGGAGGTAACAAGTAGTGGAGTAGAGGTTGAGAGAGGGATATTACGTTTGCAAGGTAGGCAAAAATTATTGCTTCGGGCTAAATCCTTACAGGTCGTTTTAGGTTCATCTGCTGGCCAACTTTTCGTATTCGTAAAATAGAGAGGGATTTTTATATTTTAATTTTTTTATATTAATTATTTATTTATCTTTTTTTTTTTTTTTTTTTACTTTTCCTTGCTTATATAAAAATTAGTAAATACCTGTAACTGAAGCACAAATAAATTGAATATGATGTAGTAAATTAAATATTATTTATCGCGTGTCAAATATAAAGTAAAAAAATCTTATCAATGATGTCTCAACTTTCTATAATAATTTAGTTCGATTTAAAAAAAAAAAAAAAGCTATATATTATTAATTTAAAAACTATATTTGGCATTTTTAATAATCAAATCAATATAATATGTATTCATATATTATATACCATTGGTTAATGTTTCCAATAACGCAACAAAACTGTGAAGTATTTTACTATACTTATATTATAATAAATATAAATTAAGGCATATATCATTTTTAAACCAAAGTAAATATATTTAGTTATGTTTTCTTGTACTTATGTTTTGTAGATTTTAAAAAAGTCCTATAAAATATATAAAATGCCTTTAGCAGCTTTGGTAGACAGCTTTCAATTGACGTTGTAAAATATGAGAGAGAAAAACTATTAACAATCTTGAGGTGGATTATTTTATATTACAACATTGTCTTGATGTAAAAAAGATGTTCCTCTTGTAGATTTTATATTACGCCTTTGAGTGTTTTATTATAGCCTAATTTAAACAAAAATATAGAGAGAACACTTACATATATACATATCCTTATATAAAATATAATACGTATACAGTACAATAATAAAATATGATAAAGATCTGATCAAAACACTTAATCAAATTTCAATTTAACATTTTATATAACGATATAAAAAATTACGTATCATTATTCAAAATGTTATACTTCTTATGAGACTTTAGTATAAATGGCTATGTTAAAAAAAAAAAAAAAAAAAAGAGGTTTTGCTGATGGATGTTTTCATCATATGGATATAAAACGTAATGTAACAAAAACTAAGAGTTTGTGATCAGTTTTTGTGCACCACCAACCATGACTATAACATTGAAACGACTTACAAAAACAAACTTACATGTCTTTTGAATAATACACTCTATATAGTTGATAAAGAGACATAGTCTTTTTTTTATAATAATATATCCCAGTATACATTAGAAAACATTAAGTATTATTTATTTTTTAATAGAAATTTTATAATTCAGTTTCCAAATATATTTTTCTACTGTCATATTCAAGATTTATGAGAGGATTTTTTTTCTCTTTTATTTTATGTCTCTGTAATATTTCAAATGTTAACAGCTTTCTTTACAGATCTAGTAAAGTAGGTTTTGTTATTGTTCATTATAAGTCTAAGAAATTCAATTTATATTCATCTTTTTTTATTTTTTAAACTACTTGTCATACATGGTGTTAAAAAAGTTCTTGTACTAAATATATTTTTATTTACCTTTTTAAATTATTTAATGCAAGTCACTCATATGAATACAACTCATTTAAAAACAACAGAATTTATATAATTATATGTATATAGAATCCCACTACATATATATAGCGAAAGCCATGTAATTTTAAGCTTGAAATGACCGTAATTAATGCTAATTATTCTTTGTTCATTACTGAAAAGCGGTGTACAAAGTTAAAGAGGAGGAGAGGGTTATATTATGTTATATACAGTATATAGTATAGCAAAGAGAGTTGCATGAGAACATACTATACCATGCACCCATAACCCTCTATATAGGGGGTAGTCTTGATTGTATATTAGCAGAGCTCTATTTACTGCACGATATATACATGCATTTTGCTATACACTATGTGTGTATAAATATAGGCTCATTCTCTTGGTCTTTGTTTGGTCGATACGTATATATATGCATGTTAGATTAACGAGATATTATTGTATCAAGAGTGTAGGTCATGATGTAGGAGTTAAAATAATATTCTTAAATATATCCTTATTTAAATATACCTTTTATATTGATATTGAT
Organism: Ecdyonurus torrentis; assembly: GCA_949318235.1. Classification (NCBI taxonomy): domain Eukaryota; kingdom Metazoa; phylum Arthropoda; class Insecta; order Ephemeroptera; family Heptageniidae; genus Ecdyonurus; species Ecdyonurus torrentis. Next base: position 19,221,560 of record OX439130.1, on the reverse strand, counting down.
GTTAAAAAACATATGGGAGTTATAGTATTGAGAAATTGAGGAAAGAGGTATCATGGCATAATATATAGGAAAATAATCATGTTCTTTTATATCAAAGTCATGAAGCCGCAGTATACATATAAATTCAATTTTTGATAAATACATATGAATGTGAGTTTTTGATGAATATGGGGCTCTTATTCAAATGGTGAAATCATAAAGTGATCTAAAACTTTATACGGTTATATAATAATATGTGTTTTATGTTTTATTGTTCAATCCAAGTGGGAGGTTGATGTACCACAAAGAGTGAGAGTCACTAAATTTTTTTATTATATATCTTTACTAAAGTAATAAATTTAATGTCGAAATGTTTAACTTTTTAATGGGGAATAAATATCTTGTATAAAAAGAAAGAAAAAAACCTCTTTGATATATATTTTTAGATGCATTGAATGATTTGGTACATATATAATATATAAGTATTTAAACTGAGAGAATGTGTATAAAGAAAATGTTGCAATATAAGTGATCGATAGGCCCATGTTGCTTTGATATAGGACGCCCATATTCAGTATAAAAAGTGGTATATACTGTACAATGTGTAGTGTACAATATATATATATATATATAAAATATATATATATATATATATATATATATATTGTACAGTACACACCGCGCCTTTATATATACTTTGAGTTAGCCAGAACCGATAATGGGCGGTTTCGATCTTTTCTCTTTCTCCACTGCTTTCACTCGTTCGTCAGCTGGTAACGTAGATGGGGCGGAACGAGAAAACTTAGGGGTACAAACTCAACCGTGAAGAAGAGTAGAAATTTTCTTCTTCAACCCCTTTTTTTTTTTTTTTTTTTTTTTTTTAAGAAAAAAATAAACTTGATATATTATATAATAAGCAAACACTTTCAAGTTTTCCTATCCGCACGCCAAATCGAGTCATTCTATCACATAGAGAAGCAAACCACCCGCTTTTGCACAATGTGAGTTAGTAGTGACTTAGTACAAAAGACATAAATTTGGTATGCAAAAACCCATATGTGTGCAAAAGACCGCTTAGTCATATACAAACATACCGACGTGAAGGATCATATTAAAATACTTAAAATGTAAGCCTTTTGGTACCGCAAGACGTGTCAAATTGGATTAAATATGCTTCTATTTTTTTATCTTTTCTGAGCCTTTCAAGTATGCGTAATAGCTAACAATAGTTCTTTCTTTAAAGTTCTGTAAATAGAAGAACATATTATACTAATTCTCTTATCTAAGCATCCTTTAAACATTTTTTTATGTATGTTGACTTTAATTTAGAGTTCCTAGAAAATATATGTGTTCATATCATAAAGTTTTTTTTTTCTTTAAATATTGTTTCATTAAATTTTTCAGCAAAAATAATTGAAAAGAGAAAAAGTTTCATCATTCCTAAATCCTTTATAAACCAAAATTTTGGAGGCAGGCATATTAAAACTTTTTTATTTTTTAAAAAAGTAAAATAAAAAGTTTAATTAAAAAAGATAAACTTGATGTTCATGTTAATTTTTTTTTTTTTTTTTTTTTTTTTTTTTTAAGTTTGTAAACTTTTTGATGATTCTTTTCATGATTGCATATTAAATTTTAAAAAAAATTACAAATGCTTGCATTATGACAATAACGTGTGTGTGTGGCATAGGTTTAAAATTATATTGCATACGAAGGGAATGAATTAGTTGGTGTTTCAGCCACATTTCTAGTGCAGGGTCAGCTTTATATCTCTCACGTGTACATCAGCGTTGGTTGCAGCTGACGCGGATTGTGCGGTGATTGCTTTGCAGTCCAAAATCTCATCCCCTATAGCTCTTGATACTAGGCAGTTTGCATAATGCCAGGGGGTAGCAAAAGACGGTCGATATTCGCTAGTTTTGAGTATCACGGGGGTGGCAGCTGGTTTGACGCGCTAACGAGACCCTTACATCACCGATTGTCCCCCCGCGTGGCACCTGTTGTCCCATTTTAACCCTCGTTCATATTGTATTATGTATTATAGTTTCTCCTCGTCACTCACTCTCGCACCTGCCAAATCTCTTTGTACTTGCAACTCTTGTTATTATGTATATGTATTATGAATAATAATAATAATACCGTGAGAGCTATTTATATATGTATAGAGAGAGACAGCGATACAGCACTCTAATGCTGAAGGCGTGAAGGTAATTAATCCTTATTGTAAATCCGTCAAACTCTCAGATCAAACTATAATGTATCAACAACAACTGCATGGCAAATGTCACAGTCACGTTGTTTTTATTTTATGTCCCACATATTAAAAACCTTTTCTTTAATTATTTCAATTTTATATTATATCATTATACAGTATATTATTTTCTTTATGCTTTTAGAAAGCCCTTTTTTATCTTTTTTTTTTTTTTTTTTTTTTTTTTTTTTGGTGTGAAGACAAAAGTTATTGAGGTACATAATACTATATAGTCATTGTTATAGGCAATTGTAATGATTATTAATCATTGTCGCGACTAAAAGTTTTGTTTCTTTCCCTCTTCAATTGACGTTTTTAGTTGTGCTTATATATATTATATATACACGTACTGTACTAGCTGCATTGATGCGGTACCATATAGCTCACGTACCTCTAATCAAGTGTGATGAGTGTTGGCTAAAGTCCCACCGATCTTTGGGCGTTGTGCCAGTTATGGTGTAGTGAGTTAGAGACTCTTGGGGTCAAGTTGCGGTTTTTTTTAATCCTCTCCCTCCCTGCTTGTATGTTAGATCTGCACGTCCCACGGGCTTCACGACCCAAAGACAACGAAAAGACGTGCTTCTTACGTCACATACGTGTCGACTTAATAATAAAAAAAATATTTTATATATAGCCAACACCTTTTTGCCTCGTTACCCACCCCCACATTTTATAAAACAAAAGTCTGCGTGTATGCAATGCATGGTATATCAATAAAGAACAGACGTCGCGGATCATTTTCTCACTCTTTATGTTAAAGAGTGAATAGGCGTGAAAAGTAAGAAGTCTAAAAGAGAAAAAAAAATGTTGAGTATATCAAACTTGGGGGACACGTTTTTTTTTTTTTTTTTTTTTTTTTTTTTTCCGACGGTCGTGCAGCTATAGTAAATGACAAACTTGAAGGGTATAAATTATGAGTTCGAAATAAAAAGAAGAAGAAAAAGAAAAAGCTTATTACTAAGACTTTTGATTTTTGGATAATTAAAAGTCAGTGTCGGTAAAAATCTCTTTGGAAACTCTCTTAAAAAGCTTATGTGCGAGAGAAATGTACGTTTTCCTCACACCATTTACTTTAGCCCATGAGGAACGCCCCATCCATGGGATTTAATTCTCCAGCTGGTGCAAGCAAGAAGAGAGAGAGAGAGAGAGAGAGAGAGAGAGAAAAGAGAATTAATTCTCTGAAATGGAAATATCTTTTAATACGATTATATAATAACCGTGGGGGTGACCAGTGTCATGATTGATTTATAATTCTTTATGACACTTTAGTCTATAAAATAATGTCATAACTAATAATTTTATGGGTATAACTGTAATGAAAACAAGTTTAATATTATAATAACACTTTACAATTATATATTTTGTAATAAATTTATATTAATATATATATATATGTTATTATTATGCAGTATAGTACAGTATAATAGGTAGATAAAAAATATTATATGAATTGGTTTGACACGGGCTATTACGATTTTCATCTGATAAGCCTTTTTTATATGTTATAACAACTACTATAAAATGACGATATATAATATATACATTGAAAAGCGTAACAATTTATTGCGGATAATACGCGACTTAGTGACGACCCCACATGTTATAATGTAATATGTTTGCGCTGCCTACTGCTGAATGTATGGGTATTATATTATTCACTCCCATAGTATTGGTAGCTTACGGCGATTTGCTCTCTCTCTCTCTCTCTCTCTCTCTCTCTCTCTCAAAATTTACGTAATAAATATGATGAATCTAAAATCGATGAATTGAAATTGTATATGAAGTAAATCTCATGGGATAAAATTTCTATATTATACATCCTTTTACTCTAAAAGAAGAAGGAACAAATATCATATTTTTGCTATATATCACATCAAACATCAATATTATATTTATATAAAACTCTATTAATATTTTTGCACAGTATGTTAAAAATATCCTCATCTAAAATTCATGTATATATTCAAATCAATTTTTTTCTGATATTGTATACAAAATGTATTATATTTATTATGTTTATAGTTGTTAGTGGTGATGGATAAAAACATCACGCGTTTATCGGAAGTAAGTATCAGCATACAAAATATAAAATATTGATGGAAAAAGGATATACTTACAATAGATATTGAATATTATGTATTACATACATACATATGGCAGACGGATGTATGACAGCTCAATGCTATAGAGTTAGAGAGATCATGATATTGGAGAAACAGCAGGAGCTGTGGGCCGCCTGTAGTGGAACGGATTGCGGCACGCGGTATAATATCGTATACAGACAAAATAATAATAATAAAATACTTAAAGTGATTAAAATTGATAGCTCTTTTACTTGTGCATCTATGTATAATAATATTTAATAGATGATAATAATACATAATAAGAGTAACTGTTGCATAATTTTCATTTCAAATATGCGGGTGGAGTTTAAATTAAACATAAAGTCAAGCAACTTTACATACCAAAAGAACTAATTATTATTTAATATTAATCAATATTTCTGTATGGTATAATATATTAGTTGTATGCGGTTAAGTCCCTAAGGAGTTTTACAAAATTCAACTTTTGTAATATTTGCATCTATATTACAATAGTATGATGAATTTAATTTTATCTTGGGAAATTTAACAACAAATTTCACCATTTTTGATTGTATTTCACAGGGGGTGAGACTTGAAAAGTTATACGTATACGTATACATATGTGTAAATAATAAAATATATATTTTTATGTATAAATGCGTTTTTATATGTTCAATATACGCATGTATTACATACCTCCCTTTTTGTTAACGCTTTTTTTTTTTTTTTTTTTTTTTTTACATTGTGATATTTTCACGCGTCAATAAATATCAAAGCAAAGCATAAAGTAACCTAAAAATACTCTCATTTTTGTCACATGCAATATAACCGTATATATTTTTTTCTTTAAAGTTCCAGTGCTCCAGTTTTACGAAAAAGAAACAATTTTTGTATATCTTTATATATTTACGTATTATAAATTTAATAAACAATATTATATTTTTTCTTTCTATAAGCAAGAAAAAATAGAAGAAAAATACACATAGAAAGAGTGATCATGCAAATTTACCACCCATATACAACACATTTAAAAAAAGAAAAAAAAAAAAGGAAAAAAAAGTGAGCTTAAAAGTTTTGTTATGTTTTATATTCATATAAATATCTTGAGGATATGTAACCTTAAAGCATTTTTTTTATACATTTTATTTCTATTTTATTTCACATCTTTGTATATAATGTCTCCGCCCTGTTTTTCTGCTTTTGTGTATAACATTTTATTTCATTTATATGATCAATATCGCCAACAATATCTCCACCCTCTCTCTCTCTTTCCTTTATTCTTTATACATTTTACTTTATGTTGCCTTAAAGCAAAAGAAAAAAAAGTTATTATGTATTTTATAAATAAATGTATATATGTATTTTTTTTTTATTTAAAGTTACATAAATGTCTTCACCATTATTCGACATCGTCAGATTATTTGTAATTTTAATGTTATATTATTTATATAAAAAAAAAAACTATCGAAATGATGTTTTACTCTGATCATTCACGTCACGTTTATAATGTTGTATTATGCTGAGGAAGTTTTCAATCACCAAGTTGTTTAGCCCACCCCCTCTTATATTAATATACAGAGGACCGCCCGTTCTTTTTGCTTGCAATCATGATGTATAGGTCCACCAATCTTTGATCGACTGCTGTGAGAGTCAAGAGAGACTACGGATGCTTGTCGGGCCACTTTTTTCCATTGTTTCACAATATATATATAATATTACTTGTTTGAAATATCTCATCCAGTATATTATAATATGTGCATTTTTTTAAACGTTATATTAGATATTATTATATAAATTTATTATATAATATGGTATATATACTAAATAGATAGACCTGTAGAATGTCAGTTTTATGTATATGTACCCTCTAGGCAAACTAATATATAACCCTCATAATCATGATGTAATTGGTGTTTGCATTCATACTGCAATCTTCTCTATTATATAAGATATGTTAATGAATTTACGACCATTTTTTTTTCTTTCTATATATAACGATCATTACTTTTCATGTTGATATATAATCCTCAAGGCATTAGTTCTACTGCCCGCACTGTTTCTCTTGTACTGAAACCATTGTAAAATTATTCATACTTTCATTTTAATCATTAAAAACTTAATTATGTAATGATGAGGGTATTTAAGAAATAATAAAAAAAAGACAACTTTTTATATAAGCTTTTGAAAAATTTTAAACATTTTTTAAATTATATTGATTTGATATTTTATTGTTTTTGCCTGCAAAAAGAACAAAAAGTATTTATGAGACATGACTTGAATTTATGATCTTTATCAAAAAGGATTTCTAAAAATCTTTGTTTTTATGTGAGATAATTCAATGACTAAAAATGTTTTACAAATCAATGACTAGACCACCTCGGCGCCGAACTTTTTTTTTTTTTTTTTTTTTTTTTTTTTTTTTTCTTCTTTTTCTTTTTGTTACTGCAAATATTTTTGACAAATGAAATGCTGTTTGCAATATAGATTTTTCTGTATCTGAGGTACTTTTTATACGCTATTTAGTTACAAAAATATTAATGTTATATATAGTTTGTTATCTCCGTTATCCTTATTTAATCCATTGTTTGATCACTAAAAAAGAGATTTTTGAAAGCTTATATAGAAATATTGACAAGATAATAAAGCAATAAATATTAGTGCTTCGTGTATGAAGAGAATCATTATAATTTTGCTTTAAAATTTGTACACTGACTTTTTCTTTTGACAAAAATAAAACTTGATAAGTTTATTGTTTCCTGGTTATATATTTATATATAAAAAATCAGAAATCAAATATAAAATTATGGATGTATCGTCACGTAATTCATGACTGTTTTTTATGTGTTTATTTTAATGGACCACCTATGAGGTTCTATAGTCAAAAAGCAGCCAAAATATCCAAAAAGAAATATACAACGTGGTCGCGGTATATATATAAATATATTTTTAAAAGTGCTTTAAAACTAAGTTTTGTTGTAATCTTCTTACAATTGTAAAATTTTATGTTCATGAAATGTGACCTTATACAAAAATTTTAAATATCGTACCATAAAAGTCTATGAGAAAAGCATCTGGTTAGGGGGTACCATAAGCTGAGAGAAAGAAGACAAAACTGTTTGGGTTTGAGGGTTGGGTGTTGGGGTGGTTTGGCTTGAAAATGTTGTCGCGGTGAAAGTTTGGGGGTTGGGGTGGTTGGGGGGGGGGGAAGAATCTCGCGCATATTGCAGAGGTGGTGGAGAGGCACTGCCTAAGAAGCTTACACCCATGTAATACTGTTATTAATTCTGTTTTCGAGACGTAAAGAAGGTATATACAAAAGTGCTGTGATGTTCCGAGTTTTCCGTATGCAATCTTAAGCCTAAAGAACATTATTTATTATACTGTTTATTTACATAATAATACTTTACTTGAATATCTAACGAGAAATGCAACGAGAATATTATATGTATAGCAACCAATAATGTTGAGGAACATAATTAAGAAATCTTAAGTAAGATTATTATTAATTACTTGATAAAGTTTACACAAGCATATTGTTAATGTTCACTTCATATATTTGTTTAATAATGTAAATTTCTGAAAATGAAATTTTAAATTATGTTATTGTTCAGTTATTAAGTTAAGTAACTCTATAACAGAGTATCATGGCACAATGCAATTTATAGAAGAGATGTAATATAAGAAAGACAAGAAAGTAAATGATAAACTTAAAAAACTCCTTTTATTTTTATTATCCTATTTTTTAATATGAAAATCAGATCTCTAAAATTCTTTTGAAAATACCTAAAAATACCATATATACCCTCTTAAACACCACTTTCGTAATTTTCTCATGCTTTATTTTTTATGATCATTCTCAGAAGAAAAAAAATGCTCTTCGTAGCAGGCAACTTCTAAAAAGAAGGTCTTGCTTTGTAGGGTTGTATAATTTCCTATATATTATCATTATGTTTAATGTATTTTTCATTTCCTTTTTTATGACTTTTTATAATGCGCAAATTTGAGATACCGTGTCATTAAATACTGTTTGTATGTGTACTTAAAAAAAGAGAAAAGTCCTAATGGATTTTTTTCCCTTCAATATCGCGGTTTCCTTGATTATTACTTTTCTGTGAGCGTCGCCGACTTCACGACAGGTCTCAAAATTTTATCGTTCTTCTTACCTGAATTTCCTGCCTTTCGATACCTGAGGGAAGTTAATATTACGCATGGCGCCATTGACTCTCACGCTATCTCTATAGTTGTGTTAAATAATGAAGAATTATACATTGAGAATGACTTATATTCTATTGAGAAAGCAATTACATATTTTTTCCATTTTAGGTTACGTCAGCAGTGACATTTTGTTTGGACTCCCTGCTGTACACTATATAGTAGATAGACTAAAGAAATCTAAGCAAGCTTACGGTTATATGGTTCTGCAGAATGTTTAGTAAAGTGAAAAAGTTGCACTGTGAAGTAAACCTTCCTCCCTCGGTGTAACTGGAGACGTCATGTGCCCCTCGGGGGATGGATGGATGGATGGATGTACTGTATACGTTAGCACGCTGTTGCTGTTAGCTTTATTCAGGACCTTGAAGTCTTTTTTACTCCCCCGCAAAACTACATCTATGTCTCATGTATAAGAATTGTATAACATAGTCAAGCAGTTTTTCACAGACAAACTTATATGTATACCTCTCCTATATAATCTAAAATATTAACATTTATAAGTGCTTTTATAAAAGAGAAGTAGGATCAAAATATATATAGTAAAAAATAAAAGTATAAAGTTTTTTTTTTTTTGATGAAATATTTATTATATCGTTTTCTTTTAAGAAAAATCGTATATAAAGTCAAATATTATTGCTTTTCTTTTAGCAGACATACATAACATTTTTGTATATAAAAAACACATTAAGTGTCTTTTAAAAAATCGTATAGGTTTCATAGAAAACATTTTATGATACTTTTTTTTTTAGAGTACATTTTTCTCCGTGACATGGATAACATACGTGTAAAAAAATATATATATATATATTAAAATATATTTTTACTTTATATATATCTGTCTGACAAAGATATATTTAGTACCAAGTTATAATATATATTAGCTTTTATTATACAAAAAGGGTTTTAAGTATTGGTATTGTGTGTTATATATGTAATAGGTGTCCCAATTCAATGCTTTTTTTTTCTGAAAAGTTTATATATGAAATAAAATCTCTTTGTATTGTTAAAGATAAACTGTAGATGAGCCCCCTTATTTTTTTATTTTCTCATGTTTTATTTCGTTGCACCTGCAGTTGTTCATTTTTAGATATATGAATGTGATGAACCCACTTGATATGGGAAAAAAACATTTAGTGGGGTGGGGTTTCAGGTTGTGTAAGGGACGGGTCAGTAAAGCTCCCCTGGTGATGTGTGAGCGGTTTGTCTTCTCTCTCTATCTCTCCTCTTGCGTGCTTGCTTGGTTACGTATGTATGTGAGATCTTCAGCTGTAACATACAAAAAAAAAGCAGAGAAGAGAGAGAGAGGAAAAAATAAAATAAAACGTCTCAAGAGTACTCCTGACTGAGCTCTGGTATGAACATTTTCAACCCCCATGGTGCTCCACCAGCCTCAAGTACTTTTTTTCCCTTCACATATTATACCAAATACACTCTCGACTTTTACTGCCTCTTTACACCTCCCTGTCTATACACACCCCTTCATAGAATCAGGAACAGTGCGTACTATATACGTACCGTCTCTATCCTTTCTCACTCTTTAACCAACCAGCACAAGAAGTATTAGCATAAATGAATGTCTAATTCTGTTTGCCCCATTCCTTTAGACTCAATGAATGGGTAGGGAAATTCGGGGGTGGCATAGTTGATGCACTTTGCATTTAGTTATATACGAATGGAAATTATATTTCTCTGTGAGTAAAACTTGAAGTTCTGTCTCTCTCTCTCGTTTATTTCTCTCTTCTCACTTTTAACTTATTATACACTCGTAAATAGGAAGATGTTTTGAAGTTGAAGTATTCTTGTTGATGTAACGCTTCAAATATTTTCAAGTTATTTTATTACTGAGTGTGGAATATATTACAAAATACAAGTCCATATATAGAAAGATACATACAATTTTTTTATATAAATATGTTAATAATTTTTTTCCTTTTTATTCTTCATGAAAATATGATTTTCATACAAATATATATATATTATATAGTACTGTGTGTGTATACACAATAAGCATATTCAACATTGTGTTTGAATAAAATAAATGATATAAAAAGTACAATAACATGAAAATAAGAAGACGCAAAATATATAGTAATATAATATAAAAAAATTGTCATATATTCAGTTTGATTTAAAAATATTTCATACAAAAGTTTTTGGCGACATTGAGACTGATACTTGACTTTAAATGTCGGGTTAAGGCTATAAAAACATATTATATATCCAGTAGCTTCTGTTATAATATAGTAATAATGTATGCCGCAAGCATCGAGAACTGTAAAGAGTTGCAGAGCAATAATGTTGGCATGTGGGAGCAGCTAAAATTTTATAAAGTGTACGAGGCAAGCGTGCTGAGCACCATATATACTATTGCGCGACTTGACTCGCGGCATCAAAATCTTATATTATTATACAATATGATTGCCGTCCTTCGGCGTGAGAGAGACCCGTACATTCGAGTCACGTGCGAGACGTCAAGAGTGAAGAAAAAGCAACCCTTTTTGGCCGCCGACGTTGATGTCGTTTTGAAAGAAAAACTAGCTATGTTAGTCACAGGTTCATCTCATTAAATGAAAGCTTCGTCATGGAGGCTAATTAGTCTGGACAAACAAAAACTGAATTACATTGCTGTGTCACGCCGCATGTTGAGAAAACAAGTCTGCTCTGCATAATGAACCGTACACATTATGACAGCCGATAAGATTCGATCATCATTTTTTTTTCTTCTTCTATTGATAATAAGAAAAGCAACTCGTCTTAGAATAATTTATTTTAATTTTTTTTAAAGCTCTCCGCTCCCTTCTCAATTTCATTTCTATCTGTCTCTCTGCTCATTCATTTTAAAAGATTTAAAATATTTTGATTTAAAAGTTAAGTGATACATTTTTCATGTCATATTTCTAAATTTATATAACTGTATGGTATACTAATAAGAAGAAAGTGCATGTCAAGATCTCATTTGTGTATTATAAAATACATCTACCGGCTGCACAGCTGACAGGACGCTCTCTTTCTCGTGTGTTTGTGACAATTAGGCGGCGTAAATTGTCGCGACATGACTTTTGCTTTTAGCTCCTCTCGAGTAGCTGTCACAAGAAGTAAAAGACCAACAGGAATAAGAAAAATAATAATAATATACTGAAGTTGGAGAAACAGAGAGAGAAATAATGTAGGGTAGGTTTTTGTTTATTTTCAAACTGTCGAGGTAAAAGTTGCATTTTATGTATACAAAGATGCACTCTGCGAAGAGAGATATTGGTTGCTATATTTGAAAATAAAATAAAAAGGGTCTTGTTTTGGTTATTTAATCAACTGTCTCTGTACGTATCTTCTGCATGACTAGACAGGCGCCATACATTGAAGCGCCTTCCATCCAAAGTTTATCAGACTTGACGTTTCTCATTCATATATTTATATATACTGCACGCTTCATACTCATTCAGCCATACAAACATGATTAAAGTGTTTATCCCAACGTGATTATATGTGAGACTATCAGACATCATACAAATATTTATATATAAAATAGTCTAGCGCAGTCACGACAAGTCAATTTTATATACACATACAATTTTAGTAATAATTTTATATGAAGATTTATTATGTTGCATAATTTTTATTAGTATATACACAAAGCAAAACGATTTATTTTGATTGGCTTATGATTTTTTTTTTTTTTTACATTATAAATATCACACTTAAAATAAATGAATTATATATTATTGTTTTATGGATTGTGACATAGCAAATCACTGACCGTTAAAAAAAAAGGTATATAAAATTAAGATCTTTTATTTTCAAGACTTTTTTTTTCTTTTTTTCCCCGAGATTTTTGGTACTCAGCGATGTCCATCTGTTACGGAGAAAATAAGCGTTCTTTTTCAAAAGGATTTTTTTTTTTTTTTTTACTAAAAAAAATCTTTAAATTTTTATTTTTGTCTGTCTTAAGGGGTTGCAGTGCCTTTTCTACTCATGTTGAAAAAACATTTTTTTTACATACAGAAACGTTTCCCTGTAGAAAATGGACCTACCAGGTTATAGATGGATAGATAATGCTTCAGTTGTAAAAAAATAAAATTTCTAGCACCTACCATTTAGTCATTAGATCTGTCGAAAATCAAAATAAGGTATCTCCCATAAGAATAACATTAGCACAGTTTTGTGTTTTTTATTTACGGAGGCTATACCAACTTCATGTACACCAAAATGCACAGTTCAATAGAACTTACAAAACTGAACAATAATATATCAAAGTTTTAACTCTATTTTTTAACAGTTCGCCTAATTATGTGTTTAATTACTTTTCTTTGTTGCGTAATGTTAATTTTAGTTGCTAGGGGATCAACAGATGTCACTGATATGACTGTTTTTTGACAAAAAGTGCAATTTTACTGCACTTCTTCAAAAATTTAGAAATGACGAAGATAGCCGAAGCATTAAAGAGACGATGCCGCCTTTTCCCCCTCGTTGCTCTTTGGATTTTAGAAAAGGTTGTAAGAACTCACACCAATAACCACTCATAGTAAAAAAAAAGAAGAAAAAAAAAAAGGTTTTATTTTATTTAGTGATTTAATTTTGTTGCCTATATTTGAGGTATTTATATATGTATCTTCTTGTAATTACTGCAAGAAATAATGCATTTATATAAAAACCATACTTCAAAAATTATAGATACGTATATAACAACTTTTACTATCACAACTAATAAAAATTATATTTATTTAAAAATATGTAATAAATATTAAAATGTATATACAATTTGAATTTATTTACAATTTACATGCATTATGAATACACGGAGTGCATTACGATCACAATGCAATATATTTCGTAGCTTCCAACTCAAAGAATTCAAGTTTGAAATTTGAGATAACTTGAACTAATGAGGGAGCGAGGCAACCGGAAGGGCATTTAGGGGAGTCACAGCATGAAACCGCAAGAGTAATAAAAATTCAATCGAAATATTAATTTTATTAAATATTAATGAAGGATTTAATTTAATCATTTATTAAATAGTTTTAGAAAAAAAGACCTTATTTTACCGTTTCATTCAAGATTCTACGATAATTAGAAGTCAAGTAATGGTTTCATATTTTTCACCCCCTCCTCCTCAGTTGCACAAGGCGCGTGCAGATTGAGTTTACCGAGCTGTGCCGAAGATGCCAGCAACTCCTTGCACATCCCCCGCATAGAAAAAAATGCATCGGGGTTGCAGAGCGACCTCAAGTACATGTGTGCTCTAAGACGACCTGGCTCATACTAAATTTTTGCCTGCTTGCTTGTTGTTAGAAAAGGCACTGCATCCCCTTAATGATTTAGTTCACATCAGCAAACTTTCGTTTTCTTTCTGAAAAATAATCTTGTTATTGTTAAAAGTGCAGTGCATGAATACATGAGGATGACGTTTACATATGGTCGTATTAGGTCGCTAGTGCTTTGCTTGTGATGTTACCTTACCTGCATCTTACCTGGCCTTTGAAGCTTTGAAGCCCGCCCTTGTGCTTTTGCTTTACTTGCCAGATGCCCCCTTATGTGTATGTGTGTGTGTGGAGGCGGCAGCTTGCACTCTATAATTTCCTTGGGCCAGCTCTACTCGCGGGCGGGCGGTAATGACGTACACGTAATTCACTTCAACCTCATCAGAGAGGAAGACCTGCGTGCAGACTCCAAAGCTACAATTACGCGTTTTTTTTTTTTTTTTTTTTTTATATGTGGTGCGCCTTCTACTACTTTGCTTTGCCTTTTATTCTTACAGGCAAAAGACTCTCAGGCAAATAGTTATACATTAGTAAAAAGGTAGGCAACGATTATTATGAGGCACTAAAGTGAAATGACAAGGCAACTATAGTAAAGTTTTTTTTTTCTCATGGACTAACAAAATTTTTATTTCATTTTGATTATATACTTTTATATAAGGTACCTTCCATATAAAGTATTTTTTTTTTTCTTAAAGAGAGAGATATTATTTTAACTTATAATAGCAGCACGACGAAAATAAAATAATATCACTCATGTAACTTAATTTGATTCTTTTTTAGATTTTTACCATTGTAAATTATAGCTTTGATAGAGAGAGTCAAATTTAATGTATTCTATATTTGCCGGAGGGACAACTTTTCTTTTTTTTTTTTTTAACAAAAAAAAATTACACTTAGATAGGAATTTACTCAATCCTTGATGTGGTTTTGATTGTTATTATATATCCATCCCAAAATAATTTTAGATTCTTCCTTTAGGAATTTAATTTTTCATTTCTTTCTCTACCTGGAATATTTAAAATTAATATAATTTAATGATTCTATCCCTTTTTGTAATACATATATTTTTTGGGTATGAATTCTTCGATTTTTTTTTAAATAAAATTTTCTCTGTTGTTTTATTAAATTAAAATGAGGGAAATGTTTATGTTTCGCACGCTATGCAAGAGAGCTTGGGGATAAATTGAAAATAAGAGAGAGAATCCTGTGGCTGAACGGTCGGGGTGGGTGTTTCTTTCCACCAACTGTGTGGGGGTAATGAGTGTTTTTCTAGTCCCTTGTTTGGGTCTCATTATAATTAACACATGTGCAGGCCATATGCTTTGCTACTTTAGCTTTGCCTTTTTAGTTTCTGCTTCTGTTGCTCTAGAATTGTACCCCCATTACGTACACAGGGCATTCATATACACCTTCCTCTTCCCGGATCATAAAACTTGCAAGCCTCATGATGTAACTTTCTTATGCCTTCTTTTTCTCTTTTCTCTCTTTTTTTTATTTTATTTTTCTTCTTCGTTTCTTATTTTAAATGTATATTATTATCGACTCTCGACTCGGAGAGAAATAAAGGTTTTGTTACACACCGAGAGAGAGAGAGAGAGAGAGAGAGAGAGAGAGAGAGAGAGAGAGAGAGAGAGAGAGAGAGAGAGAGAGAGAGAGAGAGAGAGAGAGAGAGAGAAAACTCAAAACAACAAACTCCGTTAGAAAAGATACTAAAAAAAGTTTTATCCCTAAAACCTAAAAACTCACATAGCAAAATAACACGTAAAAATAAATCTTAATAAAAGTGTTGTTTTAAAGTACCGCTTAGTGACGACATTTAATGAATCTACAGACAGTTTTAGAGGGGAAATATAACCCTTGCAAATGTTCTGTACAATCCCTGATCACTATTATACGTAAGCATTATCATAAAATTGTGTTATACTTTGTGGCCTTAAAACTTAAACGTTTCTTTCACTTTTTTATTTTTTATATAACATCTTTTTCGTGTTAGTTTAATAAAGAAATGACTAAAAGAAAATTGTTATGTGCACATTAAAATCTTTAAATTTTTATAGGTACAATGATTATCTGCAATTTTCGAACAATTTTTTTCCCCTTGTTATAAAGAAAACTATAAGGAGGTATACTTAACTTTTCCTATCAAGATATTGTATACGAGATTATGTGGTAACTAAAGTTAGTTATTTTGTACTCTTTGCGGTCAAAATTTAGCCTTTAGGCGTTTTATATACAGGGCCTAAAATGCACAAAAACTGCGAAATTGAGGTTCTGTTATATCTTAAGAGTCTCTACTATCATTAAAATGCACTTATAAAAAACCAAACTGTTTAAATTCCACATCAAGTTATATACTTTTTTAAAATTATTATTCTCATCTTTAAGGAAAACTTTTGAACATAACAAAAACTTTATAAGAAGACCCCCTCTAGGGTATACAGAAAGGCGTATCTGAAAATAATGCAAATAAATACACAATTGTTAAATATTTCTTTGAATTATGACGTGATATGCTAAAGGTGGGTGATTAACCTAATTTTATATCTTCTAGTTTTAAGAGGGATTTTAAATCAACAATTTTTTTTTTTTTTTGTAAAAATATAATTTTTTAATAAGAAATCATTTCGTATATACGTATATATTATTATTACTATTTTTTTTAACATTTCAAGGTCCAGACGTGATGAAATTAAATTACAGTTCTACAAAAATTGAATTACAAATGAAATCGTGAAACAAAGAAACAATCGAAAAAAATTACAATATATAATAACTAATAACATAATGTTAAGAATTTATTATAATATTTCTTTATGTTGTAGCTATTAGGTTGTTATCTAATTGCACTTATGATATATGGGAAAATAGATAAAATGACGTATGAATCATATTTTGAAATTTTACTTTGGAAACAATTTTCCCCCATTTATATTATGTTGCAAATATAAATAAATAAACTATAAATATAAACATGTAACACCAAAATTCATTTTCAAAAACACTTACATTTGGCACCAATGTTATGTAAAGGAAATGAAAATCAATTGTTTACTTCAATTTCCAATAAAGTTTTCTGACACGTATTGTGTATATAAAAAAATGACGATTTTTTAATTTCCGTTGCTTATCTTTTGTGTATACAAAAATGAAATTACATTTTTTTTTTTAGTTCGATTGATTGAATGTTATTTAATTTTTGGTTTTTGTTTATTTTTCAGGTGTACACTGACATACAGTGTAGAAGGAAATATGAGAGTGATCTAGTGACGCTATGATGGCGCCAAGCACGCTTCTGGCGCTGCTGTGCGCCTCCTCCACTCTTCTCTTCTTCTCTCACGTCGAAGCCACCTCCACAGGTATGAAACCCCTCACATGACGTGACGTATGCTTGTCATCATCTTACATCCTCTCTTCTATATGCACGTGACTTACTGAATTATTTAAAGTTTTATCGTTTTTTTTTTTATGTTCTATAATACATCTATTTAATAATTTAGTATTGTAAAGAATACATCTAACTTTTTTATGTATTTATGATCGTAAATAATATAATGGACTTCATAAATTGGGGTCTCTCTCTTGTTATTTATTTGTTCGTATATACATATATGCATATGCATGCAGGCAGGGTTACATATATTATTGACGTAACTGCATTAAGGTTCGCGAGCCTATTTTTTTCTTCTTCTTCTTCTTTTTATATATATTTAATTTTTTCAGAGCATTTTTTTTATAATTAAGATATAGAATTTGCATTTTTTTTTTAACAAGGAGAATTTTATTTAAACAAAGCTGAACGTTCTTGCTGAAAATGAATTTTTAAATTGAAAATTTTTATAATACTCGGGAAAAGGAAAATAATAATAAAAATAAATAAAAATAGAGGTGTATAAAATAAACGGTGGTACTTTATGATTCCCATAGCGCAAAACTGTACTGCTTTTATATAATATACAGACATGGGCATGAGCGTCTTGTTTGAGCGACGCTCGCGTGAGCGCGCTCAAAAATTTAGAGCGGAGCGGGAGCGTCGCTCAATAATTAAAGTCACGAGCGTGAGCGCGAGTGCGATCAAAATACTGTGAGCGGAGCGACTTGAGCGTCACTCATTTTTTGCTTTGAAGAATAGAAAATGAGGAACTAAAAATGTAGTTAATTCAGTGGTTCATTTTATGAACTATCAAAATATTGCAGATTAAACCTCTAATGCACCTTCTACTAGTTACAATTGCAGTATAAGACAATTCTAACAATTACTAATCACCACAAATAGGTCTAGCTATATAGACACACCCACTTTTTAAAGACTTGCATGAGCGACATAAGAGCGCACTCAAAAAATTCACGATCATGAGCGTGAGCACGCTCATATGAGAATTTGCGAGCGCAAAGCGCGAGCGCGATCAATTACGTGATCGCGAGCGCGGAGCGCGAGCGTGCTCATTTTTAAAGAGCGCTGGCCATGTCTGATAATATAGTATTTATTTTTATAAGAAGATTTTAATTTAAAAATATCTTTAGTAATCCATTTTTAGTTGTGTGTATAAAAATTACAGTAAATAGTACATGAGGTAAAAAAAAAATTGCAACGTTTGATATAAAAATCTATGAATAGTTGATTTTTCTCAAACAAGATTGTTTGATATAAAGTCTATTGTTGTCTTTATTTACATTTTTTTTCGCAAAGGATAAAAAATCAGCAAAAGGGTTTTGATATCCACAACAAAGCATGCATGAAGTAAACTATATAGTTGGCTAGTTTGTGCCGGGCTTCCACTCGACCACGCGGAACGATTCAATTTATAGTCGGGGCGACCGGCGTTTTGTGTGATGCTCGCTGGCCTGTCACCGAGTTACCCCACAAAATAGGGAGAAAGAGAGAGGGAGATTGGTGTACCATATAGAGAAGCTGTGCTGGAACCAACATTCCACCACGTCGATGACTTTTGGCCACTGGCCGGTCACTCTAATAATATAATAGACAGTCGGTTGTCGTTGTGTCATCCTTGTTGAGCGACAGTAGAACGAAACTCGTGCTACCAGTCCTTTTTTTTTTTTTTTTTTTTTTTTTTTTTTTTTTTTTTTTTTTTTTTTTTTTTTTGTAAAATGTCTATAGACATGTCCTTTTAACATAAAGTATAAAGAACTTGAGCAAACCGTCACTCTAGATAAAACGATAGCTTGCTTGATGTAATATACATTTTAGTCTGATGAAAATACGATGTGCGTGACTGCATTGTATTGAGTAAAATACTCAAGGAAGGGACTCAAATGTCACATCTTAATTGAATCAATAAATAAACTTTTTTTTTCTTTCTTGCTATTAAATATCAATACTTAAATGGTTTCTTGTAACAAAAACAGGAAATTTAATCTTGTGGCTAATTTTTATTTCTTGTTTGATTAAAAAAATAAATTATTTTTTTAATAATATATTTGGGTATACCCCAGTATGTAATTAAAAAAGTTGTTTTTTTAGATTGCTTATATAATAAATAATGCTTTTAAGAAATAACTTTGATGATTTTTTCATTATACTCGTATATACTTTACTTTAAGACTGAAATTTAAGTTAATTATTAAAGGGTTTTATGCGAATTATAAATTCGTTGAAATCATGGCTATAAAGCTATACCTTTTCGAAACAACTGTTCCATAACAATAATGAAAACAACTAAGACTATGACAACACATCAGTATGACAGACAAACATGAGGGTGAAAACTATTGATAATTTCGTCTTAAAGGGGGTGAAGAGGAGGAGAAGGTAAGGGAGGGGGAGAGATTTTGCAACCCGAGACATATCTTCGCGGTATCTATATTATAGTACAGTATATAGACGTTGTTGCTCATAGCATGGCCCTTTCTTCCTGCCCATTGTGTTAATGACGTCACTAAAATATCAGGTTACTCCAAAACTTGCTATATAAACTGTGGGAATATTATTGGAATTATTATTATAAAGCCTATTATATAAATTTTAATATGAATTAATTCGAATATCTAGGAAGTAATTCGATGCTATTGAATAAGAAATAAATATTGGTTAGTCTATATATATATATATATATATATATATATATATATATATATATATATATATATATATATATATATATATATATATATATATATAATGTCGTCATATTACATAAATAAAAAGGTTTTAGCTGCGTCCATAGGTCCAGCAAAAAAAGAAAAAAGGGGGAGCGGGAAACTTTCTATATGTAATATCTTGTAAAATTCACTGTCATTTTTTCATGTTATATTCATTTTGACAAATGATTACATCATGATGCATATAATATATATAAAGAAAGAAATTGCAAATCATTAGAGAAAAATCCTTTTTTTTTTTTCTTCTTTTTTTTTTTTTTTTCTAGTTCTTAAGAAAATTAGAAGAGAAGTTGTACAGTTAGTGCATGAAATAACGAGTAAAGTCAAGTAGCATTCAAAGTCTAAAAGTTTGAAAAGCAATCTAAATTTATAATGAAATTGCAATTGAAATATTGATTTAAAAGTAGCAGTCAATACTATTCGAATATAATAGGTAAACCATGTCTTATAAATATGCTAAAACGTAATATACATTCAAATAAATAACTAGAGCATGATTGTTCTAATCAATATTATTATGTATATATTTCATCCACTGCACATATTATATATATTTTATATGAGAAACAGCCAGATGAAAACATTAATGCACAATGCAATATTGTCTCATGTGTTCAACGTCTTGATGTGAAAAGCAAGAAAGAGATGGTATATATTATAAAATATATAGTACAAATTCTTAAGACTTGAGTTTACATAGCATGTGTTTTAATTCCCTTCACATGCATAAATACATAACAAGCATAATATTATAGTAACTTTAAATCTTCTTTATATACGACCAACTCTATAAGTAAAAGCTCTGTGGTTCTTTTTTTTTTTTTTTTTTTTTTTCCACAAAGCTTTTGAATTTTAAAAATATACAAGTTGAAATAAAGCTTTAAATAATTTAATCTTCATGCATACGCAGGCATTATAAAAATAAGATTTACATTTGTGCATTTCTTAGAGCAATTTTCAATCGGATTTTCTCTTTCTCCGTGTCTTTTCTAATACTCCATTCAATCGTCTCTCTCTTTCTCTCTCTCTCTCTCTCTCTCTCTCTCTCTCTCTCTCTCTCTCTCTCTCTCTCTCTCTCTCTCTCTCTCTCTCTCTCACACACACACACACACACACACACGCACACACACACACACACACACACACACACACACACACACACACACACACACACACACACACACACACACACACACACACACACACACATACTCAACCTTTCTTTACTTTAAAAGTTTTGTTGAAGCGATTTCAAACTCTTTAAATTTTAAGTTATAAAAGATGATTTAACATTTTCTTATATATAATGTAAATATCGAATATATTATACAAAAGTTTTTGAGAAAAAAAAAAAAAGTTATAATATAATCTTATTCATGTTATACATTTTCTACAACACTCACATATAATATAGTATAAATTATAATTCATTTTATTTAACCTATATGCATAAAGTGGCATGTTCTTCCATTACACACATACATACATACATACATACATACATAGGGTTAAATTTAAGTCTTGTGTGCCGTATAAGTTGCTATAGAGAATTTAATTAATTATGAACGTTTGATGTGCATACGTGCTGAGAGTTTATAGAGAGAATAATATGAGGATGAGGATTTGCAAAATTGAGAAAGCTCTCTTTACTATATGGTGTGAGAGAGAGATTGTGGATATAATGGAGTAAAAAGTTTAAATTTGACTGCTGAGTAAGTAGTAAATGTTGAACATAACATACCAAGAAATATACGAGTATACCATACGTCCCTTTTCATAGAGGAAATATGAATATTATAATATTCATGTATGTATATATATATAAGCTTGCTGAAATTTAGAGTATAAAATTTATCTTTATAATAAGTGAAAATTTTATTTGTATATTTATAATATAAATTTTTATCTTTTCTCTAATTTACCAAGAATAACCAAGAATTGAGAAGATTTAAGAAAATTAATCAAACTAAGTTATATGAAAAAATATATAATGAAAATTTAATAAAATTAATTAGTTTTTTTTAATTACATTATAATACTAAATACAAAGAATTTTAATCCATTTTGTTTCATGACTTTTAACATTTATATCCTTTTTATTTGATTAGAGAAAAGCGTCTTCTAATCAGAAATGAATAAGTTTAAATCAAGTAATAAATAAGATTAGCCTGTGTTCATTGGAAAATACGAACTATAAATCAGTCTTATAATTTAATTACATAGAGGAGTAAGAAAATGTTTAGTTGTTTATTTCTTTATACTATGCACAGTCATGTTTATTTCTTACTTTTATATATATATATATATATATATATATATATATATATATACACAGTATATATATATACAACACAACGAAAGTTTTCTTCTTTAAAATGCTAAACAAAAAATGTTGATAAACGATTTGTTGTCTTAAAAAAACAATTAAAAAAGTAGTTATTTATACATACACCAGGGGCGGATCCAGGGGGGGGGCGGTGGGGGCGACCGCCCCCCCCAAATGGCCCACGTGGGTGGAAAAAAATGAGCCAAAATTGAAAAAAAAACTAGTCCATTAAAAAAAAATTTTGCGCCTTCGGCGCAACTTTTAATACTAGCGTTTGAATCCTGACTATATAACAAACAATTATTTTTTTAACATCCCCTTAGTTGTCATGTCATCAGGGTAATATATCAGAGATATAGTTCTGTTAATACTTGGACATTCACAAAATATTTTGCTCGCGATAAGAACTAAAAAAAAAAAAATAATAATAAACTTTAGTGTAAATTTTATAATTTTATCTCAAAATATTTTTCCATCCAAATATCCAAATATAAGTTATGTTTTACAATATATCATAATAGTTTTAAAAAGTGCAAAACAATTTTTAGTAAATTGGGATACAAAAAAAAAAAATAATAATAATAATAAAAAAAAAAAAAAATTAATAATAATACACAATATTAATAGTTTATTTTTTAAATTTTGCCCTTTTTGTTTTCAAGATTTTTTTTTTTTTCAATGAAATAACATTAATAATTTATTGCATATTTGATTGTAAGGAGAATGGAAATAAAAGAATTTTTTTTTTTGAAGAGATCAAAATAGAAAATATTCCACAAATAATTTTGTCTTACTTTTACTTCTTTTTTTGCTTATACATAAAAAAAAAGGAAAAAAAAGAAAAACCTACCAAATCAAAAATTTTGCAATTCAAGAATATTTTTTCAAAGGCATACTAATTTTGTAATTTTTTCCAAAAAGGGGCGTGGCCAAATAAAATTTTTCGCCTGCGGCGCGCAACCCCCCCCCCCCGGTCCTTCATGATTATTTTCCTGGGGGATCGCCCCCCCCAAACAAAATTCCTGGATCCGCCCCTGACATACACAGTATATACATACATATAATATATAAGCCATACAGCAAGTTTTTTTTTTCCTCAGTTGTTTATATTTTAGAAAAAAGCTCATGCTTGCTAATTGAAAAGTGGTGCTTGAAGAGAGAGAGAGAGAGAGAGAGAGAGAGAGAGAGAGAGAGAGAGAGAGAGAGAGAGAGAGAGAGAGAGAGAGAGAGAGAGAGAGAGAGAGAGAGAGAGAGAGAGAGAGAATGCTTTCGTTTGTGCATCACGAATGAAAAGATGCATTGAAGAGATATAGCATTTTGTTGTTTGAAGAAAGATGAACGGGCGAGAGCCATAGTCCAAACTGAAAAGATTTACAACATTTTATGTTTTTTTTTTTAGTGTCTGCTCTCTCCATTTACATCACTGTTTGTTTAAACATTTTTTTTTTTTTTTTTTTTTTTAACTTAACTATTTTGCGGTCACCGTTATTATATGAGAAGAATAACTTTCTTTAACTATTTTCTTGTGTGCTACTATAATATAAAGAATTTTCATTATTAAGTTGTTAATAATTGATTTATGTATATATAGTAATTTATTATTAAAAAATAATAATGATGTTAATTATTGAGAAGAATAAGTATTATAGAATTGATGTCTCATCTTGTGAGGTAGATTATAGACAAATTAATTAACACGTGTTTAATTTTTGTGATTATAGATGCGAGCGGTGGTCCTGAGACTCGGGAGGAAGGTGGTGCTGCAGCGGGGGGAGAACTACTTAGTATGGACAGCTTGTTGTTACCTGGTATGAGCGCAGCACACGAGGAGGAACTTGATCACGATGATGATGAACTCGAAGAAGAGTACGTCGAGGAAGAAGAGGGTGGTGCACCACAACCTGGTCCACATAATCATGGACCTCGAGCTTCAGCAGCACCACCCTCAGAGTCAGAACATCCTTCAGTGGCTTTACCTGTGTTTTTAGAGGAGCCTACTGATGCTTATGTTGTTAAAAGTAAACCAGCTACTCTACATTGTCGAGTAGCACACGCTCTACAGGTAAATATAATATTATGCTCAGTTCAAATATTAATTACTTATATATACTATAATATATAATTTGAGGACAATTAAATGCATAATAGCTTATTGCTTAAATATTGTGCATCACTTGTAAAATGTGTACATAATTTCAATATTGATGTAAAATATTTGCAAAACTATCTTGTTATAAGCTTGTTGAATAAATCAATGTCGCAAATATTTTCTTTAGAAATTAGTATCGATTATACACTCGATATGATCTCAAATAAATACAAGTCATTATAATATGCTATCACATTTTACCATAAGATTATTATATATATATATATATATATATATATATATATATATATATATATATATATATATATATATATATATATATATATATATATATAAGTGATTATAGCATGTTAGCTTATTTATATATAACAATAGCTATGTCATGAGTTGCTAGTTTTTATTTGTGTATCTTATGAATGCTAATCACATTACAATATATTTTTTCTCTTTTTGTTTGTTTGCAGGTTTATTTTGAATGTAACGGTGCTGGTGCTGAGGATTCACAATTACAGCAACATCAGCAACATTTTGTAGACCCAATGACGGGTACACGTACTGTAGAAGCTGCTGCTAATGTAACTCGTGATCAAGTTGAGGAATATTTTGGTCACGCGGCTTTCCAGTGCAAATGTGTTGCATGGTCGAGTCGAGGTACCGTGCGCAGTAGACCTGCAGTGGTGGAAGTAGCCTGTGAGTATTCAATTTTATTTATTTTTTATCAAACAACAATTTTAGTCATGATTTAAATTATACTTTATGACCTAACTGTTGGTTACAAATGTAAATATATAGGTTCCTTATCAACACGCCAACAAGGATTTTTTAAACTTATTTATTACATATTACTTTGCAAAAAAAAAAAAAAAAAAAAAAAAAAAAACTATAACATGAGAGAGGATATAAGAAACTATATCATTTTATGTAATTTCCTTCTATATAATAAGACACGTTTTCTTGATATTTTATAAGATAGGTTAGCATGATAAGTTTTATAGAATATGAAAAAAGAAAGGAATATAGAGGTTATAATATTATATATTTTTGTTAGCGTTCTCCATAAAGTGAATCAATTCTTTTTATTCTTGGGGATTTATAGTTTATAGTATACCTGGTTAAAATTGTTTTTCTTTCAAAGTATACGCATATAGTTTTAGATATAGTTTACTTTTACTATAATTTTCAGTGTTTGGTACGATGATAAAGCCGACGTTTTTATGACCGACTGAATTGTCGCAGTCAGTAACGATGTGGCATGCGATCAGGCCCAAGGGTTAAACTATATATATATATATATATATATATATATATATATATACGTACTGTACACATGTGTACGTATGTGATATAGAAAAGAAGCAAGCAAAAGCATATACAGAGAATCCACTATATATAGTATACATACACATATAGTGTGCAACAGGGTTGGATCAATGTATAGGACGGTAGGAGGAACGTGAGGGAAGAGAGTTCGGGGGGTGGCAGCAACATTGGATATATAGAGTTTGTGATCCCTTAAGGAATTGCGTTATAGAAGACCTCCCCAACCCTTACGTCCATCGTTTCCTTATTGGCTTTGGCCTGCCTTTTCCTTTTGCTTCGTCTACTGTATTATATAGGAGTTTTTGGTGTTGTTCTCTCTATCAAGCATTAGCCGCGGGGTCCTGACCCCATATTCACCCCCCAATGACCTTCTCCTTCATCTGTATACTACCAGCAACACACAGAGAAAGAGAGAGAGAGAGAGAGAGAGAGAGAGAGAGAGAGAGAGAGATGCCGGTCCTCTTGCTCGCGAGATTGCACTCTCCGGCTTTACGGGCTCAGTGTCAACACGCTTTACGAGTTCTAAACGTGACCGACTATATAGAGACACCCCCAGCCACCAGCCACCGAAATTAAGCTTTAATGTATAGCCTTGGTACTTAATGGAGCATATAGAGGAAAAAGGTACTGCTGGGATCTAATCCCCATACCTTTATATATATAATGTAAGATTATAAACACCATTGCCAAAAATAGTTTGTATCATTATATGCTATATAGCCATATAATATAAATTAACTTATATAATATCTTTCACTTCACTAAACTGTTCTAATATATTGATGTAGAATGAAATATAGTATCAAGCTTTACTGTTATTTTATATATCATATATAGAACTTAATTACAACTTTTACGTTATAACTTTAATAAATTTTGTAACATAGATTTTTTTTTCAACATAAAAGATTTAATGATATAAATTAAAAACAGTATATATATATATATATGTATATACTATCGTATTCATTATTTATAAGACGACACTAATTAAATGTAGTATTCAATTTATAATGTTGTTTATTACGAAACAACTATATATAAGAATATATAGGTGCAATGTTCTCAAATAAACCTCCCAAAAAGTAGTTTTGGTGTCGTTAATTAATTGTATTCACGCCCTGAGACTTACAGTTCATTTTCTTTAGTCTATATACTTACTCTCTTCTACTTCGTTTTTCAAGCGTTTGTTGGCAAGTAAAAAAAAAAAAACTTTTTGTTTATCTTGTGATCGAGTTTTGTTCTCTCTTGCTCCCCCGTCCATTATGCGCGAGTGAACGAAAGAAGAAATCACCCAACAACGAGTGTTGAGACTCCATGAAAAAAAAAAAAAAAAACGTTATCATGATAAAGAACTCTATATACTCCTCTTGTTTAATTGGAAAAGTTTAAGTTTAATTAAAGAATAATGTATATATTGATAAAATTATAATGCTGTATTCTTCGCTACTTGAATACCTCCCCTGTTTAATTTTATTATCTATATCCTTTTATTTTCTTAACATCATATCAAAAATTCAGATATATAATGAATTATCTAATTTTTAATCTATATTTATTATTTATATTATAGAAGTATAAAGATAAAAAATTATTAAATTAAAAACTCATTAAAAATATTAATAGAATTTTAAAAGTCCGAACTGGAATACACATACTGTATATATATTTATAAACACACATGAGTACGTATATTTTTTGTATAATATAATGTTTACATTTTAATTTGGCGATAATTGACCATACATACACAATTTAGTTTTTTTTTTTTTTTTTTTTTTTTTCTAGAAAAGGTTTAAATCGTATTTGAATTTTATAAGGTTTGAACTAAAAGAGTAGAGATTGGGGGCGTCTCATCACTGACAAGTGACATGCAGCAAGGAGGGTGGGCTGCTTTTAGTTCAGAGAATAACATTTAGACCGGTTTGAATCAGCAGCTTAGGGTCAAGGCGAGAAACATCACTGTAATCATTAGTTCAAACATAAGACAACGTATTTCTTCACAGTAATTCAACCAAACTTCCATATTTGATTTTCCTCTGGTGGCTTTTTTCATCTTCCTTTTTTTTTTTTTTTTTTTTTTTTTTATTACGATCAAGAATATAAAAATTCTTTTTAATGAGATCGTTATATAACAGAAATATTATATCGATCTATAACATTCTTTGAATATCTTTATATCTATATAGTGATATTTTAATAAGGTTATGTAAAAAGTGACAGCTTTTTATAGTATATTATAATGTATATAATATAAGGAAAAAAGCAAAAAATAAACTTTATATTTTCAATTACGTGGTATACAACAAGTCGAACGTATATTTTTTAACAAGCTTATAATATAATGTTATCTCAATAGTATAGATCGTTTTGATAAGAACAATATACATTATATAAACGTGTACAAAAGGCGAAGACAAACACACCTCCATACAATTGTATGCATAAAAAAAGCAGTAGCTTAAATTTATTCCAAACATAATAAAAGTTAATAGCTTTTGTTCAGATTAATTTATCAACTTGATGTATTAAAAAGAATAATATTAAAAAATATAAATAAAAGAAAAGGCAACTTTGTCATTATAAAACAGTATATTAAATTTATAGTGTGATATTACCACATTTTTACTTTTTAAGACAATATACACACAATATATAATATGTATTATAGCAACAATTTTTTTTCCTACTTAGAATAAAATAAAGTATTAAACATATTTTATTTTTTTGAAACAAGTATTATAATAATGCATGAAGAGAGAGAGAGAGAGAGAGAGAGCAAGTTTTATTATTTATTACTTTGTACAGTATAATGTTGTTGAGTTTTAACTTTTGGTACGCTTTTTTTTATTATTATTATTCTTTCATTTTAAGTCTAAAGCCTTAAGGTGATTTGCAGTCTCCTTTTTGCGTTAAATTTACTCTTCGTTTTTTTTTTTAACGTAAGTGATTATCATATAGAGAAGATGTAGTAGGTGGAAGGGGGTAAACAAGAATTACTTGGGACCATGTTTTAATTTTCTCATGGCCACTATAAGGACCCCAGCTGAGTCAACGAGCATGTAAGAAAGTAAAAAAAAAAAAAAATAATAATAAAAAAAAAAGCTTCTCTACATAGCACGCCGGACCTTCTCTTCATGTAGCGATAAAAAATTAAAATAAAAGATAATAATAATAATAAAAATACTCCTCGGCGGCGGCCACGACAAGCCTTAATGATGATGGTAGAAGAGCCATGCACAGTCATAGGCAAACAGGATGAGATCTAATTAATTAAAATTGTTCTCTCTCTGCTCTCTTCTCTTACACCAAACGATTCGTATCTTTCTCTTCAATTTTTTTTATAATATAAAAAAAAAAATTGAAAGCTCTGTGAAACACAAATGAACGACTAATGAACCATGATTTGCTGTTAAGTTTTCATTATTATCATTATTTTTTTTTTTATACGTGTCATTTTTTTTCTTTTACAATAGACGTCTCATCAAAAAGAATAAAATGTACACCAATGTATAAATTTGAAATAAAATTTACCACAAGCATTACAAAAATTTAGTTTCACTTCATGAGTGTTATTATTATTATTATTATTAGGCTACACATGAAAAATATCTATACACAATTATTCTTGTATAAAGAATTTTTATATTAAAAAAATAGATATATTTTGACAATAAATTATCAGATTTTTTTTTTATTATGAGTTATATATGAGTATATATAGAGCATTTGAACTATTTATTAGTATACTCAACAAACTATTTTTGATTTATATGTTTACGAAGTATAAAATGTGTGTTATGCACGTTCAAATATTATAACAGTAATGCTTTACTGACTTAAATTGAAGTGATTTACAGATTGTTTAGCACTTGCTGCAGATGTTACAATACCATAAAAAACTATAATTCACATTTAGACAACATAAAGAACAAAAAATATATTATGTAATAATATATATAGCATACTTTATTTAACAAGACCAACAAGATATATAAAAAAATATATATCTTGACTTTTTATATCATTAGCATTATATAGTATTTGGTATAACGTTATACATAATAGAATAGAATTAATTTTTGCTTCATGTAGGTTGATAATATTATGCGATATCAAATACATGAACAATATTTTATTAGTATATATTTTTGTATATAATATGATATTATATGTTTTTGTGTGGACGTATAACGATTGGCAGGTTGTCTTACAGCTGTGTAAACAATGCTAGCCTGGGTCGCGGCCTCAGCAGGAGATGGATTTGTGCCCCGCCCAATACTGCCCGTCTATAATAATAAGAGGCCCCCCTTTGCCCATAGTCCGTTTGATCGCCCACCTTCAACGCTTGGGCCACATCATCCATCAAAGTATAGACTATAGATACCATCATCTTCATCATACGCGGCTCTTACATTTTAGACTCTCGTCCTGTATATAATGCGCCTAATCACCTGCGATTGATTCCCCCCCCCCTACCCACCCTCTCTTACTCTTTATATATATATATATATATATATATATATACGATACGGCCATACGAAAGTACTATGTCCCCATAGGCGTTATTCGTCAAATACTTATTTTTGAATTATACAGTATATTATGTCTATTGTACCGTTTGTCAGCAGTCTCCTTATAGTTTTTAAATCTTGAACTAGAAATGTATGTCCTGTCATTTTTCTTATAATAAATTATATAGGCTCAATTTTTTAATATTCCATGTTATGCATTTTTAAAAGTAAATGATTGACCATGAAAGGTAGCTTGTTTTTCTTGATTTTTCAATGTTCGAATTTTTTTGTCCATATAATAAAAGGTAGAAAATATTTTAGAGATTACTTAAAAATGTGATGACGTGACTCATTGTCACTTAAATATTCAAGAAAATTTTGTTCTACTATAAAAAGTTTTTATAGTATTTTTTTTATTACATCTATAATAAAACTGTAAATTAGTTTGATAAAATATATAGCTTTTGATTCCATATTAGAAGATATTTAAGAAAATAAATTAATTAATGAACAGTCACATTTTTAACTAAAAAAGAATTATGTTTGAAAACCAATCGCCAACATTACACACCTTACATAACCTTGGTTTTTATATTAAAAAATATATATATATATGTGGACAAAAACCGGTTTTGTTTTTACACAATAAATGTGTAGGTAGTGATATTATAGTTTAATGGATTTTACGATACCCACATATTAAGAATCATTACACTTAATAGAGTTGTGTATTTTTTTTATCATTTTTATCACGATCTGAAAGTTTTTTGAAAAAGTAAAATCACGTTTTGATAGATAGAAAGAAAAGTAGAGTAAATGTTTATCGTTATAAAAATAATGGAAAAGATAATGTTATAAGAAACTCAACATGTTATATACGCAAAAATACTTTTGACTTAACTCGTTTGCAACTCAGGTGGTCATAGCTATAAAAAATATATTATATAGGTTCTCATTTTAGCTTCATTCATTATATAGTTTTTGGCAACTCAGTGAACACTTAAATTTGATACATATAGAATAATAAAAAATATTTATAGAACACCTTATACATAAAAAACTATTTAAATATTATATTTTTTATTTTGTTTGTTTGTTACAAGTTCAATCGATGTTAAGTAGTCAGTTTTTTTTTTAAAGCTAGGCAAAGTCGGTTATATATAAGATTGATTGTAGCCTCTTGTTTCAGAAGACTGTGATTTATAGTGAGACTTCTCGCAACCATTACTTATCAAGCACTTTTATTTACCTCTCTCTCTCTCTCTCTCTCTCTCTCTCTCTCTCTCTCTCTCTCTCTCTCTCTCTCTCTCTCTCTCTCTCTCTCTCTCTCTCATTCTCGTTCTCACAGACGTACGTATATACATTTTAAGCTTGTATAGCTTGTGATATGTGTTATATTGTATATGTATGTATACGTATGCTCTTGACGATAAATACGAGTATAGCGATAGCATTCACTCTAACTCGTATCTCTATATCGTTTCCTTTTGTCCCTCTGGAGCCCCGTGGCTGGATTGCATATTCACCTTTATACCACAGCAATATATTCAACTATATATATATATATATATATAATAGTATATTATACACATCTTCTTGACTTTAAGCAATTAATAATTGAGAATAGTCATCACAGAGTGATATACACTCTATAACATTCTCTGTTGAGTGAAAGATAAGGCTTCTCTTTTGAAATGTATGGTATATACCTGTGAATATAAAGTTATGATTTAAATACCTTCTTATAAAGATAACATAAACAGTGAATAAAAAAACTTGATATATATTATTATTATTATACATTATTATCGTTACATTGTATTATAATATTTATACAAATATTTTTAATCAAAAGTTTTTAGATTTAAATTATTGATGAAATTAATTAGTTCTTATATATATTGCAATGTAGTTCAGTTGACTTGGTTGCAGTTAGTTATAAAATGAGTTTATGTCGCGTTGCAGTCTCTTTGTAGTGCACTTCTCTTTCAGCTGCTGCTCCTATATAAAGTGGAGATTGCTCCCGGGATATTTCTTGCTTTGAACAAGATAAGGCACAGACTGCATCATTCACTTTACTTTCGTGGGTCCATGTAGTATAGAACTTTTCTCATATATTTAACCCCATACTATTATGTGATATGCATCAACGACGTCCAAAAAAACTCGTCGCATTTTATGCATTTTAGATAGATATCATACAATTTTTTTTCTTTTTTCTGCTGATCTTAGAAAAAAAAATCACACCATATATAGGCGTCAGCAGCATTCATACTCGAATACTCCAATATTTCGCACGAACCCTTATCACACTTTTCACCTCAGTGGCTATATGATTGCTTTACATCAATATTCTGCTAATGTAGCTATTTTCTCTCTCTTTGTGGTAGTGTATTTTTTTGTGTGTGAAAAAGTGAACTACATTTAGGTGGTATATATATATTATATGATGGCCCATATTTTGTAAATTTAAAAAAAATGAAAAAAGAGGGACTATAACTTATTTCTGGTAATATTATACTATTATTATAGAGTATACTTAATGGAATATATATATATATATATATATATATATATATATATATATATATATATATAATATATACACACACACATATATATAGTATAATGGTTGTATTTTTTATGGATGCTCTGTGGTCTTTAAACCACACGCATTACAATATTTCAGCTGCATCGTGTATAGTTAAGTGAATCAAGTAAAGGTTTATCCGGGAGTGTCAGCTGTATGGGTTGTTATAGTTAGACACCCATTGCGATATTCCATCCACCTCACCCCCCATATTTTACCCCCATCTCTGCACCTGCTCAGGAAATTAACTCGGCAAGAACGCTCGCTTACTTGCTATATTTGGTGACAGTCGCGGAAACGTCACCGCACCCAGTATCTCTACAACCCGCAGAGCTTATACGCTTCAACAGTGGCCTAACTAGCAGGCGCGCTAGCTAACACTGCGTGATTGTCGTTCTATACTAAAAACTTGGCTGCTGTCGTCGCTGCAAGAGATTTCATTTATCACAGCTTTTAATTAGCTCGTCCTCACCTCAAAAAACTCCCATCAACATGCAAGCTAAAAGTCTAAATTGATGGAAGAGCCCTACAGCATTATTATACTTAATTTTATATTTTATGAAGCTATTTTACAAAAGCATAAAAATAAAGCTTTATTTTTTTTTGTTGAAATATATAAAATAAATACTATATAATAAAAATAATCTCTCCCTGTCTTTCTCTCTTACTATTTGAGAGATATTGCATTCATTTTTTTTTAACTGAAGTTATTTTTATGAAAATTTACAGCGTTGTAAATTATATGAGTAGGGAGAATTAGTGTTTTTCTATTATATTAAACGCAAAAATTATACTAAAAAAACATGTTGAGAGGAACTTTAGTGAAAGTGTTTTTCGTGTTTATTTTTAAGTCAACGTGAGCTATAAACTGACATCGTTGAGCCTTTTTTTTTTCTTCCATTTTCTTTTTTATACATAGTATACTGGCAAGCTATATACGATACTTCCAGCACTCTATATGTTACTTTTTTTCTTTATGTATATGTTATGGTGGTGGTCTTTCATCTAATAAATATCCTTGATACATTGGACATTTTTACAGTTTAAGCTTCGTAATCCCTTGAGAAAAAGAGAAAATTCATTTTGTTGAAAGTTAGTTTAAGATGAAGAAAACTTTGTCAAAGCAAAAGTATAGAAAACTCAATGATTATTTTAACTTTAAACTTACTGCTTAATCTTGTGCAAGCAAAATGTAATTGTATTTTAAATATAATATCTTGATATTTCAGGTATTTCTTAGTTGAGTTATTTTCTCTTTTAACAAATTTCCACTTTCATTTTCATGGTTTCTTCTCTCTCGTTTCCTCATATTATATATCCCCTTGATAAAGTAAAATAATTTCTTACCCACAATAACTCAAATCTCAAAGCTCTTAATAACTTTTCTTTGAGGTTTTATACATTTTAAAAAACAGAAAAAAGAGAAAAATATTTAATTTTAATTTTTTTTATATACTTTTTTTATATAAAATAAAAAAGCAGTTTACGAACTTTTTTTTTTAAATCATATAAGACCCTTTGTTTCTTAGATCTAAAACACAAGGGGGTGGAAAACAGCAGAAAAAAAGGAAGCGATAAATTGAAAATCGATTGTCTTTTTTTTTCTATCTCTCGTTTTCTTTCCTTTATTTCTACGGCTCATCTGTTAGCTGCCGAGAACCAATGAGGCAATACCTGGCTCAAAGATTGAGTTCATCTAACTTGTCACTTAGATGGACTGTCATGTCATATATTTTGTCGTATACTACTCTTATGTTAACTCTAAATTTCTGCTGAGACATCTTATTGACATTTTGTATAACACTATAAAGTAACACGTATACAAATAAACTATATAGCTCTATATATATACATAGTATACTTGAATATTACTTTGAATCAATGATTTTATACTCAACTCTATACCCAATCAAAACTGTATAAGATCAAAGTCTTGTGTTTATGTGTGAGCAACTGTGAACAAGATATCCCTTTTATTTATATATATATATATATATATATAAATGAAATGAGGTTGGTTCCTCAATCAACTTCCATCTTCAGTCATGTGTACCCTAACTTTCTTCCATAACTTCACAGTGAGAAAGAGAGTGAGAGAGATACAGAATATTATTTTCTTGTTTACACAACATGTTTTTAAAATTATTATTATTATATACATAAAAGCTTTACTTCTGTTTTGTATATATGAAAAATTCTTTTGTTTTATTGTTTTTTCTCGTTCTCATTTTATGTTGTTTTGTTAGAAATGCAATGAGTTTTTTTTTCAGTTTGATTTGCTTCAGGCTGAAAGTCTTTTGGGTGTGGGGATATACGTATATAATATATATAAGGCAAAGGGGGCAGGTGAGTCTCTTTTTCTAACTGATATAGGAAAGTAAAAAAAAAAAAAAAAAAGGGATGAGACTGACTCGGTGAGGGATGTTTTAATTAAGACTAGACAGAGGAAGGCATATACTGCAGCAGACTTGAAAGTTTGTTTACCCCCCGGTGTGGCCGCAATGTAACTATCCACCCTATCACAATCACCCCGGGAAATTCGATTTTTCTGCCCAACCACAAAATAATAATAATAATAATATTTTGACCCTATCTTTTTAACCTGTCATATTTCAAATTTTATCACATTTTTCATCCTTTAATTTAATATTATGTAAAAAAAAAAAATAATAATAATAAAAAAAAAACGTTAAAAAAATGCAGAAATTTTTTAACGAAAACAAACATACAAACAAAAAAAGTGTAATTTATTTTATAATAAAAAAATCTAATCTTTTCATGTCACAATTCTGTTCAATTTTTTTTTGCAGAGCAACTAGTTGCTGACATTTTAAAATTTATTATAATAATTTACTGCTTGTGCAGACAAAATTGTTTCTTTTTTTTGTATTTCAAAGAACGTTTTTGATGGATTTATTTAGCTTTAAATATGATTTAAATAAGCACCTTTTCTTTTCAATTTATAAATAAATGAAGCAATTTGTCTTAAATAAAATATACACAAATCTTCCATTAAAGAAATTAAAAAAAAAAAAAAAAAAAAAAAAAATCCAAAATATTTTTAGATAAATTCTATTTTGGTTGACATTAGTATAGTATATAATTATAAGAAACAATCGAAATGAGAAAAAAAAATATGTCAATTTAAAGTAGAAGTTTTAAATTATATTGTAATATAACATGGCTCGGTAAATCTTTTTGTAAGGCATCCAGACATTTGGGTGTGATGTAGCGCGAGACAAAAACGTGGCACATACAAACTTCTTTAAGAGTCCCGCGCCCCATTAACTCTCTCAGCCCTCAACGCGTGAAGATTGAGCCACCAAAAACATAAGATCACATGACTTCTTTTTGTTTTAAATTCTTCTTATATAAATACTTATAAGAAAGTATATAAACTAAAGTGCAGTAGCAGCTGTTTAGAGAAACTAAAAAAGAAGAAGGAAAAAAAAAAAAAAAAAAAAAGATTTATTTGATAAGAAAAAGTTGTGAGTTATATAACTTATTGAATTTAACTATATGCAAGAGTTTATTTTACTTTATAAACATTGTGCTAAAAAAATAAAAAGGATCGATATGTATGTGTTAGAGCCTAAAGGCAAGATTGATATTTACATTGGTAGGTCATCCATCTTTAAGGCAAAACGTAAAAGGGAGGTAAAGAAACGAACGCGGCGTGTGGAGTCTCGTGGCTCAATTCTCTCGAGATGTGACGTGGGCACGTGGAATATCACAAGTTTTATTCTCTCTTTTTGCTTTTGCTTTTTTGCTGCTATCTCAACTATATACTACATACTTGCCAACGTGACCACATTAACATGCACGCCTTGTATTCACATGGGAACAAGATCTACCTTATGTATAACACAAGAACAATTTTTTCACTACTTTACACAAGTATAGAAAATTTTCATATATGTTAAATTATATATCTGTTTCTGTACGTATATATAATATTATCCAATATTTTTCAACTTTTTTTTTTAACATATGTATAAAACTAATTTTAACATCTTATATAACAGCAGTCACAGTTTTTTTTTTTTTTTTTTTTTTTTTTTTTTTTTTTTTTACTTTTTATCAGTCATATGGATAAATGAACAAAAATACGTGAGTAGATTTTTGTTACTGTAATTTTAACATTTATGCTGATAAAGTGCTTTTGTACCCTTTATAAAGCTTATATTTATAATATATATATATATATATATATATATATATATATATATATATATATATATATATATATATATATATATATATATATATTATATTAAAATTTTTGCTGATATGTTTCATAAAGCAAATTTTTTTTAACAAAATTAATATGCGTTATTTTCAACGAGATAAATTATTCAGAGCCATTATTTACATTCTATTTTTATATTTATTTTATGTGTATGTTATTGCTTACTAAATAGTAAAATTTTATAGTAATTAATGACTTCATAATATATAAATCGTTTATGAAAATATCATTAAACCACTTTTTAATTCGTTTTATTTTCTGCGTGCCTAGCATATCAAAAATACATTATAAATTGTTTTTTGATGACGTCATTTAAGTCATAAATAAATTGACATATTCATTTTTTTTAATGAATAAAGTTTCTGCAGGGTTTGATGAGTCTATGACTTGTATATATCTGTATGTATTTTGTGGTGGTATATAGAGGGTATGGGGGTGTTGGGTGGGGACCAAAAAGAGGACCACGATTTCCCGCATGACTGTGACAAACAGGCCATGACAAACATTTAGAGTCAATATAAGCCCGCGTGGCGCCACATCGGCTGGTCTAGTGCATACAGTACAACATATTAGGCCGCGGCAGTACTGACCGGGGAGCAACGATAAATACGGGTGGGAGTAGGGGGAGTAATTAAAGTGGCACCAGGGGGGTCTAGGAAACCAGCGTACTGATCCCTTGATGTCCTATATTATATAATACTATATATACTATAGCACAAAAGTACTTTATATAACGATATATTGAAATAACATACCAAAATAATGTTATCAATTATTTATTATTGCTGTCTCTTTTAATGAAACTTCATCTCAACTGTTTGATTCATTTTTTTATTATCTTACTTTCATCTGATAAAATTTTAGGGAGGATATATATAATATTCTTTTGTGACTCTATTAGGAGGAAAAAAATGTCATGACCCGATTGTCCCGATCAGACCATCATATAATATTATGATGTCAATCATCATATAAGCAATTATAAATTATAATAATGATGGTTTCATAATAGTTCTATATAATATATTTAAAAAATAAATTAAGAAATAGATAAAATGTAAATTATTATTAAATATGAATCTTTAACAAAGCTTTATTATTATTATTATCATTTACGTTTTTGTAAAGAAAACGTTTATTATATATATAATAAAATATTATTATATCGTTTTATTATCTATAAGAATTTCATTGTTTATACTTATTCACATGAAAAAAAAAATGAATTAAAATAAGTATTATAAATTAAATTCACAGAGTATGAATTTCAATATAATATTTAGAATTAAATGCATACAAATGTTATGATATTAAAGGTCTCACACGCGAAGCAGCGAACCAAACAAAAGGTTGGGCTTTTATACAGTAGAGAGAGATGCGGACCATTAATTTATGTGACGTCATTATACGTATGGAACAATGGCTTAAAGCGAAAGAGCAATAGACCCATCCCTTTGAAGATAGACTTAAATTAGGGCGATCTTAATAATATATACCGGTTGAACCGCGCCCTCAAGTCTTCCGGTAAATACTTTTTTTAAAGATTACTTTTTTTTTCTATTCTATATTTTTTTTTTTAGTACGGTGTCCTCCCTCGCTTTAAGGTAACGTTAACACTTACATTATAGGTGTAGGGAAAAAGAAAA
The DNA here is from genome assembly GCA_949318235.1 of Ecdyonurus torrentis. NCBI lineage: Eukaryota > Metazoa > Arthropoda > Insecta > Ephemeroptera > Heptageniidae > Ecdyonurus > Ecdyonurus torrentis. Next base: position 19,182,910 of record OX439130.1, on the reverse strand, counting down.
AAAAAAGAATTTACTACTGACTTACTTAAGGCTATATGGGTATAATATAAGAACGTTTATCATTAATTTGAATATTATTAAATTGTTAAAATGAAAAATATTTATTATTATATGAAATCTTGATATACATATAGTCTAGAAAACATCGTTATATAGAACATCATTATATGTGTTTCTTTTGAATTAATTATAAACTATTTTTATAACAAGATGTAATATATAGAATTTTATAATATATACGTTACATACTATTAAAGTTATTATAATAATTTTATTTAAATGTAATTATTATTGATTTGAAGATGCTGCATAAATAATATTTAAAATTGGATTGAATATTGTTGAACATGAAATCTGACAGCATTATTTATTTTTAAAGATATGTAATCACAATTTTCAAATCTCTTTTGTATAAATTACATTTTTTTTTCATTCGTCTTTCTAATCGATGAAATTTATTTTTATATAGAAAAAGAAAAAAATATATAACACGAAATACTGTACAAAAAAATCTGTTGTTTTAATAAAACTCAAATTATTATTATGTAGATTTATGAGTCTTTTTACAAAGAATACTCAGAATTTCTCATTTATATAGAGTACGATAATTTTCTGTTCATATAAAAAGTACACGAAAGAATAATAAACCTAATTTTTATTTATAATATTGTCCTTTAAATAAATGAACTAGAAATTTTTTGTTACTTATTTCTAAGTAATATATAGAAATAATATACTCTAATTTAGTGACATTTATAATGAACTGTATAAGCTTTAATGATTGACACGCTCATTGCACAAACACTGAAATGTTAATAAACATGATTTCCTTAATGCAGTATTACACAGTAATTATTTTCATCATATATAAATAATTATCAAATGTATTTTGAATGTAATGTTCCGGTTACATATATATATGAAGCTGCATTATTACGCGTCTCTGGAGTTACTGCAATCAAACAGAGAGCTTTTCCTATAATGATGAGTATGATTTTTGTATGAATGTAACTACCAGCATGCCGCTTGCACTTTGTTGACCCCGCCACATGATTGCAGCGGCAATTAGAAATTAACTCTCCCCCTACTCACCACCACCCTCTTCTCTCTCTCTCTCTCTCTCTCTCTCTCTCTCTCTCTCTCTTACTCTCTCTCTCGCTTTCTGAGTCGCGAGCAAACGACTTCATTACGAAGCTCACGGGGCTATTAATCCAAACCTATTCAACCCTAACAGAGTAATCACGCTATCATTATATAAACAAAGTTTACATAGAGCAGTTTTCATATAATAAAGATACAAATAATATATAGTGCGTGATTTCGTCCTCCATAAAGCCTTATATACGGCTCCCTTCAATTTTTTCTGAACATAAAACAACCCTAATTTTATTATCGTAAAAAATTATACAAATTTGTATATCGCAAAATATAATCCAAAACATAGATACATATATATAAAACAATTTCGATAGCATTAAAGTTTTTCCCCATAGATATAGTTAATGAGACATTTTTAAAATATGTATCTGATTTTTTTATGTTTATTTTTTTTAAACATTTTTCTTTTACAAAGCGTTGAAACAAAATTTTAACACTTTTTTTATGTGTGTGTGTGTGTGTGTGTGCAAAAAAGCTTTAGAAAAAAAATGCTATTTATTATTTAAATGACCCTTTTCTCTCTCTCTCTCTCTCTCTCTCTCTCTCTCTCTCTCTCTCTCTCTCTCTCTCTCTCTCTCTAACAATTATAAAATTCCTGCTATATACTTTTAATCATGTTTTAACTTTCTGATGAAAATAATGCTTTTAAAAATGCGCAAAACTCTATAGCATAGTATTTATAGCGTTTACCAAAAAAAAAAAAAAAAAAAAAAAAAAAAGCACAGAAAAATGGAAGATTTTTTCATTTCATTTCTTATAATATACATTTATTAGAGAGTAATTTCTCTCACTTCTGGACACTGTTATAAAACCACACCACAAATACATAAATTAATTGTCCTTTCCAAGTTCTTAATAGCGAGCAATAGTTTTTGTTATTCCCACTTGCATTCGCATGGTCCACGCAAAGACCCCCATACTTATCCAAATGCCATATAGCTCGTTCACCACCCCATTATTGGCTTCAACAATAATAGTACGTTTGCCAACTTTTTGTGGTAATGCCAAGTCGTTTTCTCTCTTTCTCTCTCTCTTTTTATTATTATTAAAAAATTTCAAATGTCCACTTCATCAAGTTTTTTTTATATGTATATATATAAAAATTCATTAATTGTTTTAAATGGAAGGTTTGGATTTATTAGATGAGTAGGACGGTAATGTCGCGGGCAGGTTGGCTTTTACTAGATTTACGTAGCATTGCGGCCCGGGGGTCGCTTTTGCCTGCCAGCTAAAGTATCCGAGCTTTTACTCACGACTCCACCCAATACTCACACACACATTTCGAGCGCGAAGCATTTTGGTATATCCCTATAGAAACCTCCTCTTTCGTGTGCCCCATGTATCACTCTATAACACACAAATCAATGAAAAAAAAAAAAAAAAAAAAAAAAAAAAAAGGCAGACAGGATAGGGTGAAAATATTTGCACAAAAATAAAATAATAAAATATTACCGTCGTGAGATTAATTTATCTTTTCGTATTTAATTGATACAGCTGCGTGTTTATATATAATTTTAAAATAATAATAAAAAAATGTGAAAGTATCAAGGGAATATCAAAATCTCTCATGCAAATATAAAATAGAATTTATTTATTATATTTTTTTTTTGTAACCAGAACAAGGGAGGATAAAAAAAAATGAAAAAAAGAGAGAAAAATGAAATAGTCAGTCAGCAGAGCATTCAGTTGTAGTAAATTTTCTCTGAGATAAGATAGTGTATTGTAAAACATATAAAAGTATTGGAGTTTGCTTGTTACATTTTTTATGTCTTGTCAAGATTTAAATATGACGAATGCCTGCAGTAATTTTTGCATATATGAGCAAGTTTTGTTGTATATACGATGTGATATGAGGGTCAGTTTGATTATCTTTTTGCTGAGTATGATATTTTAATAATCTGTATAATTTATATATATATCTATATACATATGCATACGCTAGTATAGAATAGGACATATGTCAAGAAATATAAAATAGTTACATGATAATGGATATTATATAGTTAAATTGCGTATTATTATTATTATAATAATAAACTCTATGTAGTAGATAATATGAAATCAGTGTGAATAGTGACAACACACATCATGCTTCGATAATTAGTTGTGGTCAATGAACATGAGCCGTGATTATTGTCATCACGAGAGAAATTTAACATTTAACATTTACACCCTTTCTCATTGTTATAATATGTTATTGTATAATATAATATCTACACTATCAAATGCATGTACACGCAATGTGTATTATACAATATAACAACATGGTGTATTATGTATATAGTAAATTTAACAAACAACATGAATTGCAATGTTATGTATAAACACAATCATTTGAATTAATCTTTTACAAAAGGGAAAAAATCCAAAATAAAATAAGGGGAGAGAGAGAGAGAGAGAGAGAGAGAGAGAGAGAGAGAGAGAGGAAAAAAACGAAGGAAGTACACATACGTATAGGGAAGGTTTTTGAATATAGTAAAATATTATATAGCTACTAGAATTTTATATACTGTATAAGCTAGGCTTACAATATATTCTGATTGTCTGTGGTGATAAATACTTAGAATTCGCGTGATGGATGGGAGTTAGAATAAACCATCATGTTGGTCGATATTTACTCCGGTTGCAGCTTTCTCTCTCTCTCTCTCTCTCTCTCTATCTTTTTCTTACGTAAGTTTTACCCTATAAATGTCCCGGGACATCATTCTTATTGTAAAGAAAAGTGATGTGAACATCACCATTTGTTTTGTTCCAATGTATAGTGTAAGTCAAGAGAGAGAATGGGATTCAGGAAGCAGGAGAAAGAAAGACTATCTCTTATATACTTTTGCTGTTCCTATAATATGCTGCAGTGCTTGAGATGCTCTCTTGTATTGCAAAACCTACACATAATACTAAAATATTATATACTATACTACACTCTCTCTCTTTCCCTCTTCTTGATTAATCTACCTTTCATACACAACAAAGGGACAAAAATATGGATTCCAACAGCATCATAAATATTACGAAGCTCCAGAGAAAGAAACGAACAAACGAACGTATATTATAACAGTATATAGAATAAAAAGAAAGAAAGAAAGAAAAAAATAGAAGTATACATAAAAGTTTTAACAAGATTCTTTTTCCTATACACAATAATTTCTCACACTTTTGCTTCATATAAACGAACAGATAAACTTGACAAGTTGAAAAAGTAACTTTTTTTTTTATTTATAAATAAAAATATATATTTTTGTATTGAGATTTTGTTTATTGAAAAAACATAGCCATGAGGGAGAAATATGTCACAATTTATTGATTTTTTATTGTCAATTAAATCAATACAAAAAAGTGATGTTTTTATCATGAAGTCAATATTTTATGCCTCTTCCTACTCTACTAACTCTTTTTTTTTTCCTCTCGATCTATTTTATAATGTAATATCTGGTTTGCCTTGTTGACCTCATATTTGTGCGTATATGTATTATATAGAGGGGGGGTGTGGGTGACTTTTTTTTATACCCTGTTGGATATTGTTCTATACGTTCGTTCAATGTTCATATCATCACTTCATCGATGATTGAGTGAACAGTTGTGACGATCCGTTTTTTTTACGATGTACACACATTAAAGAGAGAGGGGAAGTGAGTGATTTGGCATGTAGGTTCTATTTTTGTGTCTTCATGCAGAGAAGCTAAAGGGACTCATCTTCATTTCTCAAGTCTCCCATTATCACCCCCAACCCACCATCACCGCTGTCGAACGCCGGGACATCTTTAAGATGCATGTCAGGAGGGGATAATTTTGCTACCATCCACTCCCTTTCTCTCTCTCTCTTTTTCTCTCTCACTCATTTTCGCTGTCATTCGCAGCATCCCTGCTACATACTCATCAATGATCTATGTTGCCAGACCCGTTACACAAGTCACCCCTCTCCTTGCCTCCCTTTTTAATGCTACGGTGCATAAAATCGCTATACAGTCAAAAAAGAGAGAAAGAAGGGTACGAGATTTCTACATTTCTATACATTTAAATTTTTTATGTATTTCTAGCTTGTGTAAACTACTTTTTAAAGGTTAGGATAGGGGCGGGGGGAGAAAATAGAATAATAATGAAAATTAAAATGCTCTGCAGTATACAAAAAAAGGTTATATAAACATAACAATATTATATATATATATATATATATATATTTATATAATATTTGAGTTTGACCAAAATATTTTTCTTTAGGATTCATAACTCTATATTTTTTCTTGCCTTTCCCTCCCTTCTACTTTTTTACTTCTTATTTTATGGAAATTGTCGAATATTGACGAGATCTTTCTGTATTTTTCATTTTGATATCAACAATGAAAAAAATTCCTTTCACCCTCATCTTTAATTTTTTTTATATACCTCTGTGAATTTTAGAGAAACGAGGTAGCTACAGAATATTTTCTATTATTCCTTTTCCCCATCATGAGAGGGTTTTTCATTTAGAGTAATATATATATATATATATATATATATATATATATATATATATTATATATAAGCGAGCAGTGGCCGGGATGATACGAAAGCCTCATTGTTCTCGTTCGTTCGCTGGCTCGCTATGCACGCTGACTCTATACCCCACCTTCCCACCCCCAACCCACTTCCACCCCCGTACCCTGTATATACCACACTCACTCGCATTTGGATATTTATCCTCCACCAAACCACCCCCCAACCTACAGGTTGCGCCAACCCAACTCTAATACCCCCCCCCCCCCATATTATTTTGTGTTGGTGTATGTATATTCATTTCATGGGATTTAATGTAAATGTCTGGCCGTATCACTGCTGTATACAAAGCATTCATATTATATTGTACGTACGTATATACCCATATACTCTCTTTATGTAATGCAACTAATAAAAGTGGGATTAAATATATATTTTTTAATTTATATAATATCTACCATTTTACATTTATATAAAAAATGTATTTAAAAAAAAACACACGTTATCATTGAAATTATATAGTTAATGATCAAAAGTCATTATGTTAATATGTAATGATAATTATTATTTTTATGTGAAAAGTGACCGTTTCTATATGTATACATTTAGAAAAAAAAAGAGTCACCCTTTCACATTGCTATCCGATAATTCGTTTTTATAACGGCTTAACAACATGGTATATACCCCATTGAAATTATTATTGCCACCATTTCTCTCTATACTAAAAATTTATGAACGAGTTGCACAAAAAAAATCCTCTCTAGTATTTTTAAGTAGGATAAATGAGTGGAAGAGCATCAGAGTGTTATATTTGAAGGATTAATGATTACGCGTCTATCGTCGTTCTATATTAATCGTACATATTCACGTACGTCAGTTTACTTATGACGACAGGGAGAAAATGGCAAAGTGGGTGTCATTTCACAAGAAACGTTACGCTTCGTTGGCAATTCTACTTTATCTTCATAAAATATAAGACATTACTATAATAAAGAGAAGGGGGAGAAAAGTAAATTTGCAAAAGAAAAATTTTATTCTTAAAGTTGTACAAAACTTTTGGGTTTGGTCCAATACTTTTAATTGGATAACTAAACACTATTTAATAAATCCATTTTCAAATATATTATATATTTTATTTCTTTTGATCCTCATTTCCTGTTATTTCAATCAATAAAAATTATCATTAATTTGAATATCCGGAGTATTTTTTTATTATGTTGTTGATCAAAGAGAAAAGAAAATAATATTATTTTTTATGTGACTTTTAGATTTTTTAATGATATATTTACTTTTACCCATCTTCACTTCAATTAAAGAAATCAATAAATGACTCAATTTGTGAAGATTTTTTTTTTTTTATATATTATATCTAATTTGTGCTCTTTGTTCTTTTCTTGTTCCAGATCTCCGCAAGCAGTTTGATGCTGCTCCTTACTCTCAATCTGTTCAGTTGGAACAGCAAGCAGAATTGCGATGTATTCCCCCAGCTGGAGTACCACCTCCAACCGTGACGTGGTTACGAAATAACGTACCACTGCGGACACCAGAGCCCGGTCTTCGCGTTTCAGCGGATGGTCACGTACTTCTCGTCCTAAGTGCAAGACTCGCGGACGCCGCCAATTACACCTGCGCCGTGGAAAACGTTGCAGCAAGGCGTGTATCTGAACCTGCTGCACTAACTATTTACGGTAATTATACCAAGTTTTCCCCACTTTTTTTCCCCATTTATTATGACATGCAATATAATTTTTGTTATATATAAATGATATTATCTTTATGTTTTTATTGGGCATTATTAAACTCATGAAATAATATAATATACGTTAAAAAACGTGTTGATAAACAGGTAAAAACACGATAAAAACATTTAGACAATTTATTTTTATACATTATAATGATAATAAAAGCGAGCAGCCACATAATGAACTTCAGTACTACTTCATCATGAAGTCAAATCAATGATTACCAAGGGAAAAGCGTGAATGAAAACCTTGAATAGATGCCAACATTTTGGGAATAATTTAATACCACACAGATCAAATAAACATATTAAAATAGAGTTAAAAAAGTGCCCTAACATACCACTCTAATTATAAATATTTTAACAATTTTAAGTAATTATAATTCAACCTTTATCAATTATAAACACATTTTTTTAAAAATTATTTAAAACCTTAATTAATTTCTAAATTTAAAATCCCTTGAATAAACAACCTCAATTATAATTTAATACGTACAACATTTTTTTTAAATTAATTTTTTTAGGTAATTAATTTCATATGTTTATGACAGTCGTGTGTGTAGCTATAATTGTGGTTATAACTTTATTTCGCAAGTTTTGTATAATGTAGCCAACCAACCACACACACACATACAAATTTATATAGAGAAGTTGAGTTTGAAATGAGAGCGAATTTGAGCCTTGGCTGAGTGCTCATGTTGATGTTTGCTTTGCGGTCGGGGGTCGCGCAAACGTTTTGACTAGACTGACGTATAGAGGCATGAGCACCATCAAGTATATACGTAGAGCTCGTACGAGAAATCCCGGCCGGTTAGGGTGAACGGAAGCTGGGACACGAGACCAAACTTTTTGCTCCGTGTTCACTTGATGCTCATCTTCTCTCCTTTTGCTATTCTTAGTTTTAAAAGTTTTTTTTTCTTCTATATATTTTTTTTCAAGTTGTGTATGGGGAGTAAAGTTTTCTCTAGTTCCTCCTCATTAGTCTTGGGCTAGACTAGTTGATGCCGTGAGTTGATCAACATCTCTTACCGTGTGAGCTTTTGAAGTTATCCCATAAGGATTTTCCTTCTTTTCTTGAATCATATATAAATATGTATATATACAGCTTTTATCATTAATTTCTCATCAACTATTTCAACAATAATTTTAAATTCATTTAATTCTTATACGACTTAAGTTTATTTTCATCATTAAGTGTTATTTTATATAAGATTCTTTACTTTAGTATAAAATACATTAATACATTTTAGCTAATTAAAGTTAGATTCATATTTGCTTGTTGACTTTAACTATATAGATTTTATAATGTTTACTTGATAAATTACATTATTTATATATAACATGAATAAGTCTTTATAAAGTAAATTTATGTGAGAAATAATAATATTATTATTTAACCTTTTTGCGTTTGATATAAATAAGAGCAAAATATAGGCTCTGAATATAACATTAAATAATTAAATTTATTAAAAATTGATGATGGGAGGAGGGGAATAAATATATAGAGATGTACTTAAATATAAATAAATAAAGAGAGTAAAAGGAGTAATGCTTTATACAGATGGAAGAATCTTAAAGCAATGTTTGGGCACCCAATAAGATGAAGTACTTTTGGCTTTTTTGTGAGATCGTGCACTGGAAACTAATGAGAATGTAGCAATGTAAAGGGCTCTCAAATATACACCGGCATCTGCCTATCTTTTTCTAGCTGCACCCACCCTGCTGCATACTTGTCCTATCTCCCTTAGAATACCATTCATCACGCGACACTGTGTGTATTTGTCAAGCCGCGACTAATGGGTTGTAATTTTAGTCCTCCCACTATGTGGAGTCAAGTGGGTGGAGGTCTGTTCTCTCTCTCTACATCAAGTTCCAATCTCGGTAATTACTCGAGTTCTCTTCGTCAGAAACTCTACGCTTACTGTAAAAATAATGAACGCTGATACAAGTCGATACTTTGATTATACAAAAACAATATACTGTACAGCAGGCTTACCACATTTTATGTATAAATTTATTATTATAAAAATAGAAATGCAATATATGTTAAAAAATATCACATTACATATTTATAATTGGCACTAAATTAATACACTAATGAGATTTTGTTTTGTTTGTTTTTGCTCTTATTTGACAAAAAAAATAATGATTTAGTTTTTATAATATACAAAAAAATGTATCAAATTTATATAGTAAAAATTATTTGAAATGAGATGAATTCATTTTAATGAAAAATAATAACGTAAATATAAAATTTCATACACAATTCAATTCCTATAAATAATTAATATGTATAATATATATTTTTTTGTAATGATTGTATTTTGTTTTTTTAATATAAATTACATTATTAAACATAATATGAACATCCTATAAATGAGATTATGATTTTATATCCATGACTATGGTATACATAATACTTACATGCAGTATGGTATACATATAAACTATAAAAGCTAATGGTAAAAACAACATTAAAGTTCCTCATCTTATAGTTTGGTGTGTATGTTCAGTGTCTCAGTTTAAATCCAAGTAAAAGCTAGGCCATTTCTTTAATGTTCATATACTGGTGTAAAAGCAAAACTTTTTGTATACATAAAACCTTGAAAGAGAGTGAAGTGTAATCTTGCCTGCGGTAATAAGAGTACATACTGTAAGAATAAAGAGAGCGTGTTTTATAATCAAGGCATGGGTCTGCAATAGGGTGGGATGAGTAGTGTAAATGAGAGACAGAGAGAGAGAGAGAGAGAATACGAGAGACAAAGAGAATTTTGTATGTTTTGGGTATAGTTTCCGGCATCAGACCTTGTTTACTTCCGGCACAGTATTGTTGCCCAAGAAAATGCGAAATATAAGCACAAAAGAGGAATTTGCGCCTCGAATAAATTAAATTTAACCAGAATGTAAAGCAAAACGTAGCTCTAAAATACAAAAGCACAGAGAGAAATAATATCAGTATACCCATAGAACTAATCCACAAGGCAAGCTTATTCACATTGTTATGTTATATAACACAGAATAGTGCTAGATTCCTTTTTTATTGTAATGTCCATGAAAATATTATGCAGAACAAAGCATAGCAGAGAGAGAGAGAGAGAGAGAAAAAGAACAATAGTTTTAAATAAAAGTAATGAAAATCAAGGTTTAAAATTTGTTTTAAATATTTAATTTTACAATTTTTGACAAATCAATCAAAACGGATTATAAATGTTAAATAAAAAGTATTTTTGAAATAAATCTGAATAATATATTATATACATTTTTTTGTTTTGAAAATATAGAAACAATTGGAGTTAAATACGATAAAACATAAAAAATAATAAAACCTGCATATAAATCTTTTTTATACAAAAAATCATTCCATTGTTTATTTTTCAATATACTAATAGTTGCTTTATAATATATATATTCACACAACTCAAAACCAAATGCTTTATAAATTAAAAAAAAAAAAAAAAAAAACTTTATTATTATGATTTTATTCTATACGTATGGTACAGTATTTATTGAATATTCATATTGTCATATGGGTAAACACCGCATATACATGGTATGAATGTTCACCGCAGCAATATTGCTTTTCAAATAAAATATAGTCTCACAAAAAAAAAAAAAAAAAAAAAAAAAAAAAAAAAAAAAGACAAAAGAATGGACTTTATATTTATGTATGTAACATTTTATTTCGTATTTAACTGTTCAGTTATAATATATCATCTTTCTCTCAGCTCATAACACCTGCATGACTGCATTTCATAATAAAATGTCGCTTGCTCGCGCGAACACGGTTATTATTATTATTATTATTGTTCATAGCTAAATGAATGTGCGATATTTCTCTCTCTCTCTCTCTCTCTCTCTCTCGTTTGCTCGCGGCGTAATGAGTAAACGAATGGCCGGACATGGCACGCCGGGATTATTCATTACTCCGATTGTGTTTTATTTATCGCAGCTTATATTATATGTAGTATATGTATATTTATATATATATGAAGGGGAGGAACATGGTATATATGGGATGCTCTAACTGTCCAGTTGCCATAAATTTCTTATCTCTGCAATAAATTGAGACTCATTAGTGACCTTTTGACATGACTCGCGATTCATTTTACGCGAATAGAATATTTTTTTATTATATATTTTTTGCCTTTTTTAAAATTATATATATATAAAATGAGAACAGATTACTTTTGACAAATATGAATTCATATATAAAATAAAATACTTTTATATTACTAAACATTTATGATAATAAATTCTAATAAACTATAAATTTTATAAGCTAAATTTAATTAAAATTTTAATACAAAAATGCTCTAGTTTTTCTTTTTAAATTATGTTCATGAGCACTATTTATAATACATTTTAAAAATCTTTAATATTTTACATAAAAATTTTTTTTTTTTTTTTTTTTTTTTTTCACTGCATGATATTATGTGTAATGTTAATATATTGTCGTACTCGAATTGGATTTTTGTATGGAACAATTTTGTTTCAATCGGGATTACAAAATAATTCTAAACATCACAAAAAAATTGTACAACAGATAAGAGTGAAACGATGAAATTTATTGTGCAGTATTTTATTTATTTATTTTACTTTTTTTTTTCAGTATATAAAAATCTTTGTAACTTTTTCTTTTTTTATTATTATTTCTTCCCTCTTTTTTTTCCTCTCTCATTCTATTGTTCCGTTTTTCGCTACGAAAGACCGTTTCCGAAAAGCGTTGTATTTTATATATTGCGCACAGCTCTAGAATATAGCTAGTTTTGTGTATTACTATTCTGTAGCTCGCGGTCTGCTCCCTGCCCGCGGGTCTATATAGATGCTACGGGGGTAGCTAATGGCGGACAAGCCATCCCCCACCTCCGAAGCTAGTCTGTGGCAATGCGCTTCGCAATCACACACAAAAGAAAAAGCATTATCTGCTGAATGAGAGTGCACGCGGATTTATGGGAACTGGGGGGAAACTGACTGCTATGCAACTTGCAACACGCCAAAGCAGGAAAAGTTGCCTAACATGTTAGGGGATCTCTAATATTGCCGAGTGGATTGAATAAACAGTATAATAGTAATACTATGCTTGCCTGTTTCACAATAATAAAAATAAAAAAAAAAAAAAGTTGATTCTTGCTAATAGACTGATTGTTATTATATTGTTTTCACGACAAGTTAAATTAATACTCCCTATTATAGAATGAATAATTGTTACAAAATATAATTGTATATAAATATATCCATGGTATATACCATCCATATATCCATGTATATATTATATGTATATACATTTTTTTAGCTATACCCTCACCATTTATTTTTTTTAATTACTTTACTACATTGTAAACAAAAAGATTTATACAAACCAATATATGTTGTAAATTTTTTTTTTTCAGAAGCGGATACATTTTATTAGATAATATTTGACATTTAAAATTTGTGATACCATAAAATACCTCAATTATACACCCTTAGCATGTGTCAAAAATTAATAAATAGTATTGAATCTGAATACATATTTCACTCATTACAAATTGTAATAAATTATAAACTTAACTATATATATATATTATATATATATATATATATATATATATATATATATATATATATATATATATATATATATATATATATATATATATACATGAATATAATATGTGTACTTTAGTACACTTTATATTAAACCAACACTGATTAGTTTGAATATATTATCTATACGGAAGCGATAGAAAAGTTTTCATATTTCATATATATGCATAAATTCCCATTAGTGAAAATGAATATCAATAAATATATACATATATGCTAATTAAAAGAGACTAATGCAGTATTTTACATATAAGAGTGAATCACAGGAATTATGGTAATTATAAATATATTATAAATTTGACATTATAATATATAATAGAGCAATTTTTTACTTTTTTAGATGGATGGTTAATAAACTTTTAGATTAAAATTCATAATTAATATTCTCGTAATTAAGCAATGTTTAATCATATCCAATTGTTTTTATTACGTTAAATTGTATTATAATTGTGAACTATTTTTTTTTATATAAAGTGAAGCAACATTTATTTGTATAATTATACATATTTTATATAATGAAACGATGAAGAATTTTCGTTTTTGTAATAAAACAGAAAAATAGTCATTAGTTTCCTCTCTCTCTCTCTCTCTCTCTCTCTCATCTCTCCCAGCAAATAAAATGCGTCAAGTGAAGTAACTTCAGTTAGACAATAAAGTAATAAAAAGAGGAATGTCGTTTGTTTGCCATACTACACAATAGCAAGAGGATCAAAAAGCTCTCTTTCTCTCTTCTTGAAATGTGTCTTTAGTAAATAAAAATACCCCATAAAATTAGTCGTAGCTAATTTTATTGCCAACTGATTTTACTCTCTAATAATAAATTTTCAATTTCCAACAGTTATATTTTAAAAATTATTTTATTCAATCAATCTCATTAAATTTTGGTTCATAATAAAATCTTTAAAACACATACTTTAAAATAACGTGCTACTAAAATATATATATTTTTTTATTATTATATAAAAAAGTCAAAAATTGAGTTTAAGTTATTAGATGAAGACATGCAAATGGTAGACACATCACTTCTGATTCTGATATATTATATGAATTTAAATTACTTCATCTTTCATGCTAGCTATCTCATGAGTGATCGTATGCGTGATTTCAGTGAATGGTGGCTGGTCAGCTTGGTCTCCTTGGAGTGAATGCAGTAGTCGATGTGGACGTGGTCAGCAAACTCGGACACGCCAGTGTTCCTCACCAACCCCTCTCAACGGTGGAGCACAATGTGCTGGACCTGCGCGTCAGAAAGCAGACTGTACAAGCGTTTGTCCTGGTAAGTTCTCACAATTAAAAAAGTTAAATACCATTTTACTCATTGAAAGAAATTGAAAAAAAAAAAAATTACATCACATTTCAAAGAATTTTTATCAGAAGTAGATTTTATTGTTAATTTATTGATTAAACTTTCACTACAATGGAAAATAAATCCATTTAAACACATTTGAATAATAATAAAAAAAAAGTTAAATCGTAGAAGGAAAAATAACGTTTGATGACGTAAATACTGCTGGCTTTTCCTCTCTATGCAATATTTACAACTGATTTCTTCTTCGTAAAATAAATATTACATTTCTTTGAAAATTCTTTTGCAAACTTTTTTTTCATCAAGATATGTAGATTGAGTTATATACATTTCAAAGCTAGTATCATTTAACTAATAATTTATATTTATTTAACAAGAAACATTTTTAAATCTTCCATATTAATCATTTTCAATGTACGTAATACATTCAATCTTAAAGTTTTATCGTGAAAAAAAAAAAAAAAAAAAAGAAAAAAAAAGAGTTAGCATTGTAATAAATTTTCCGTTTTCGTTCTATACTTTGAGAAAATAAAGAGAGAAAAATAAAATTATTTGAAGTATCAGTAGCAATAAAAAACTGAGCTTTCATCTCAGTCAGGTGAACATACTTTTTGATTAATTAATTATAATTTATGTTCAGAATTACGAAAGAAGAATTTGATTTATATTCATGATTTTAACGTAATATTTATGTATGCGTAAGTTTTTTTCTGTAAGTTTAACTTTCTTTTCTATCGTATAACTGACTTAACTGAACAATAACACAGTGAGCCCTTAGCGGTTGGGTGGGTGACTTACTTTTTTTTTTTTTTTTTTTTCATTCTTTCTCCTTTTTTTTCGACTTTCCTTTTGTATGTATTCTTAGGCTGAGTGGGGAGAATAAAGGAAAAAAGCGGAAAAGGAAAGGTGCTCTCTCTCTCTCTCTCTCTCTCTCTCTCTCTCTCTCTCTCTCTCTCTCTCTCTCTCTCTCTCTCTCTCTCTCTCTCTCTCTCTCTCTCTCTCTCTCTCTCTCTCTCTCTGTATTTTGCTTTAATGCGGCGGCTCGGGTAGAATTTCTCCACATTGAAGCACCACGTTCAGCTGGCCTCGTTCTCAGGCTTGCACAAACACATTCTCTCTCTCTCTCTCTCTCTCTCTCTCTCATCTCATACATATAACTTTACTTGCTTTACTTTTGCCTGGATACTCATCAGGTTTCTTATCCAGTGACGTCATATAACCCCGAGGCGCGCGAATGAAACTCGATTCTATATCTCTCTCTCTTTCTCTCTTTTTCTATCGCGTCTTTACGGTGTCGCGGCTAATCCAAAGCGCGTGTGATTTGTTTGCCCCTGACACCTCTTGCATCTTTCTCATTCTCTTTCTTGCTATTTCTTCATCGTCTCGTCGTGGGAGAATGCATGCTGTGCTCATCTTTCATAATTTTATCCCCTGCTTCTATATTTTTTTTTATATAATATGAAAAATATAATATTAAATAATGACGTCATCAATCAATTTAATCATATTGATTAAGTAATCAATTTTAACTTTTATTGAATTAAAAATGAAGAGAGAGAGAGAGAGAGAGAGAGAGAGAGAGAGAGAGAGATGCTGGGGAAATGGATGTTACAAAAATAAATCTAATTACAAAACTCTAACAAAATAACAAATAATTTAACCATAAAATAGAAAACAATTAATTAAAATGAAAGCTTGTTGTCTTGTATATTAAACTATATAATAATACTAACATGTCTCACCACAAACTAATTTCTAACTTTTGCACGCTGGTACACCAGGAGGTGTTATGTTTGAGGACAACACAATTACATTAGGTAAGTGATAAAATGTTATGTAGTAGACAAATTGTGCATGAATGTTTTTAATTGTGTGTGATTTTTTTTTCTCTCTCTTGTTTTCAAAACATAACTCTGTAAACAAAGTAATACATTTTAGGGTGCAAATTGTATTTTTTTTTTATGCATATGCTTTTTATATAATGTGTGTGTGTGCATACACCTCTCTTAAATATAATCATTTTTGTTAATCTCCACACTATATACAATGTATCGTAAATACAGCACAATGAAAGAGAAATAAATTGGACTATATAGTGTTTTGTTTATAGTATAAAATCAGAGTGTGAGTGAGTTGATGTGTGGTGCAGGTTGTGGTAAACTAAATATATAGGGGAAGAATGATCATGATTTGTTTGTATGTACAATGTATGTATGTATGTTGAAGTAACATTTGCGTGTGTCCACTTTTACCCAATGTAATGGTCTGCAGATGTTAACTTGTGGAAAATACCTCTCTCTCTCTCTCTCTCTCTCTCTCTCTCTCTCTCTCTCTCTCTCTCTCTCTCTCTCTCTCTTCCCTTCATACTCTCCTTCTATCTAATTTGCATCCCTATAACGTACGTAGAACACCTTCTATAATATTAAAAAAAAAAAGTAAAAAGCTTAAACGTATTTCTCTCTCATTGGTTACAATCTCAATTATATAGACTATGAGTGTAATAATACAGGTATATATATAAATATATAAAAGTTTCTCTAGATTTATACCATTAAAATATAGAATATTATACTAAAACATAATACTAAACCCTTTTGTCTTATATAATATCCACTTATAAAGCTTGTTATATTATTGTATTTATGATGTTTCCTTATATTAATAGAACTTTTTTTTTTTTAATATACATTTTCATATTTAACTTAAAATAAAAGGGTAGAAAGGAAAGATTTTTGTAGTTATTATTATTATTAAAATACATTAAATTTTCCATACATATATTAAGCCATTATAAAAGAAATATTTAATATACGCACTTTATACTTAATACCACGAGTTTTTAGGCACACAAATATTTTAAAAATAAATATTTTTAATTGATTTAAATGAATTGTATACAATTTTAAATTGTTTTATCATTATAAATATTATTAAATATGCTTTTTAATAATAATACACAAATTTTATTTATAAAGTATTTTTGATGTTTCCACTTTATTTTTATACCATTTTGTTATGTTTTAGATATTAAATTTGTATCTATGTTCTATATTACACTCTTAAAACAAAATGATAACATTATGTGAAATAATTTATATGTTTTCTCTCCCTCTATATACGTGTGTCTATATGTGTATATATATAAAATATATGAGGTACTTTGTTAGTTTTTTTATGGTCCGTGTCGTGAAATTTTAGTGCACATTCGTTTTTCGATATGTTCACAGCGGTGGACGGCAGGTGGTCAGGCTGGTCAGCGTGGTCCGCATGTGGTCCAGATTGCAGACATCACCGACGTCGTACTTGTACGAGTCCCCCACCCGCGAGTGGTGGTAGATATTGCGTGGGTCGCGACCTCGCCACTGCCAATTGCACCGGAGGATTATGTGCTGGTAAGTTGATGATCATATTACTGCGTTATATAAATCAAATTAATATTACATAGATGAACACATTAATGGAAATCTATATTATACATTATATTATCAATACCAAGCTAAATTGTAATCTTCTTTGCTGTTAAAACTCAATTAAACTCACGTATATATATATATATATATATATATATATATATATATATATATATATATATATATATATATATATATATATATATACCAGTGCTCCGTATAATATATAAAACGACTTTTAATCGATTATATATATATAAGCTACAAATCAAATACATATAATATAATAATATAAATTGAATTTAATCTGTTTACTTACAACGCAAGCATTTCAATTTTGTTTACTTATTGAAGTTGGATGTTAGGATGTTAGTAGTTTGAACACATACAATTATATATATAACATTTTAGTATGTAACATACATGCATATACACAGTATGTTATTATACATAATATATATATATACAGTACTACAATTTAGTTTATAGCATTATATAGTATGTGTATAGGTATGTTTAATAGTACAGTATGTAACTGACAGAAACTATTATTGTAAATTACAGGGGGTCGTGACGATATCCCTACTGGATATGATGGTGCAAGATTAGCAGAAGAAGGTAAGCACTTAAATTTTTATCATATTTTTACATCAAAAGAAACTAATTAAAAAAATATGACCTTCTATATAAGTAATATTTCATGCATATTTCTTTAACTATATATCATTTAAAATGCAGAGCCATATTTTGCATAAATAGTACATATACTGAAAAATGTTTTGTGGCATGCATAAAATATTCTCTCATATTATTATATACATATAAAAAAAAGAGAGAGACTTCCATATAAATATATACGACGTATATATTATAGTAGTGTGATGCTGTTGAATTTTAGTGACCCGAGAAGTCACGCAAAAGTTTATTATGGACATTCTCAGTTCTTGCGTCGTTTAACTTTAAACCTTATATACGAATGAGAAGGCATTCAAAGCTCATATACGTCGTCTCAATGGGCATACAAGAAACGCAAAGGCACGTTTAATGATTGCGGCCACAGACGTGACTTCAACTTTTGGTATATATAGAGAAAAAAAAAGTTAGGAAAAGTACGACATGTTTTTCTTTAATATTTAATGGCAAATTTTATACGAAACGTTTATTTCGTTGACTATAAAATAATAATAATAATAAAAAAAAAATGTCTAAAAATTTGAAGTTAAGTTAATCAATGTTGACTATAGTTTACAATAGAGAAAAGGGTTACGAAAGCAAAGCATCCATTATGCCGGGAGAGATAAGTGGGTTTGTGCTCGTAAACGGTTTGTCATGTAAAGGCATTACTTTCGTAGAAACATCTTTTAGCTTTCGTAATATTATGTAACGATAAGAACGTTTACCTTGTATATCAAGTGTAATAGTTTTTAAATAATAATAAAAACATGCAGAATAAGGATTTTGTAGAAATATGAAATATATTTGCTAAAATATATAGAATTTTTGAAGGCAGCTTAATTAATAATAACCGTATATATTGTAGCAGTTCAGGGATTCTGCTCAAGAATTGATTTAATGAGATGCAAGCGGCTAGCTAATTTGCATATGAGACTCTTAAATAAATGAATAATTAATTAAATATGTTATTACCTAAATTGTTAGGTAGATAAAAATTACTATTGATTGTATATAAGTAAAGTTAATACTTAAGATTATTACTTAATATTATTGACTATTATTGGTTTTAAGGGAGTTGGTTAAGTTTTAAATAACAACAAACACAATTACGGATCCATACCTTTGATTATTATTACCACATGAAAATGTATTATTATACCTTTTATACAGGTAAAAGAAACATATGATTTTACCAATACTTATACCAAATATCACTTAATTGATGTATATGCACTCACGCATATAATATATTAAATATATCACTATATTGAAATAATACATAATATTGACTATTATGTGTAAAACACACGGATTTGAACCGCGAACTAGAGAGATGTGCACTCTCAAAACATGTGACAATTACTGAGTAAGGAGGGAAGGAACCCTGGGCTTTTATACCAGGTCGTGGCGTGGGGACGATAACAGGTCATCGAACCATCCTCTTGTTGTAAGGGAAGATGCTTTTGCAGCCACCCAGGTCCAAGCTAGGCGTGTGCGGCGCCTTTGACTTAGTGGTGACAGCCACCGACAAAGCAGGCGTCGCGCACATTTTATATGACGGACCAAAGGGTTGGGGGAGGCAAAAGCATCTTCTCAAATGCACGTGTGCAAAAATGCACCGTGGCGGGATGAGAAATACCAAAGCAACAAAACAATAATAAAACTAAAAGCTTTTAAAACTAAAATTGGCATCAATATAAAATCAGTAGATTTTATATTGATGAGTAAAACAGATAATAATATAAGAAAAATATTACAATATACGCGACATAGCGGTACTGCTCCAAATGCCCCTTAATAAGTATCACGTGTAAAAATTACACGAGAAACTTATTAGGAATGGAGTACCTATGTCGCTATATTAGTAATTAAGAAATTACTTAATTTAAAGTTAATTAATGAAATAAATAAAGAAAATGAATGTAATATAACAAAACATACAATGTATAAAGCATGTGGGATGAGGATTTTTTTTTTTTTTTTTTTTTTTTTTTTTTAAATAAAATAAATTATACAAAGTATAATAGAGATAAAAACATGCAATAAAATTTTATATTAAAATTAACATGTTATTATTTGAAACGAATTGTGTGGATCCAACCAAGGCAATAATTAACTTGCGGCATTTGCCTTAAACGTCGTAAGGAAACCTTGGAAAACTTACGACACAAGTTGTATTGAAAAAATTACAATATGATACACATCTATGCCATTTTAACGCAATATATTTAGAAAATTATATAATGCAAAATATATATTTACTTTTGAATTTGATCATTGTACTTTTAAATTATTATTATTTAATTTATGCAAATTAAAAATGCAAATAATTTTGATAATAAAATTGCTTTTACTTTCAATAAAGTTAAAATTACTTTTATTTTAATATACTGTTTTGCTTTATTTAGTATATTGCAAAATAAAAGATAAATAGTACAATGATGAAATCAATAAATCAATATTAAAAATTTGATAAAATTTATTGAAATATAAACCATTCATAGACGTAATAGTCCTCGCTGTTACTATGATGGTGTTTTATTTTTAATTAAATGCGTTGCTTTTATATTGCACTAGCAATACGCATTAAACACTTCATTGCCCATATGATGGTAAGATTTTTATCTTACTGTGAAAATTTGGGGAAAATGGGAAATCACTTTCACTTTTATATGTGACCTTGAAATGATCACTTTTATTTTCACTTTTGGTATATGGTAAAATCAATGTGGTAAATAAAATAATAATAATAATTGCACCAAAATTTTAATAATTATTTTACTTTGTAAATGTGGCATTACTTTTTTGTAAATAAAATAATAATTAAATACTGTATCTTAATATACGCTTTTTATATTATATAGAGCTCTCTGTCTCTTCTTTCATCAATAAAAGAATTATATTATTATGACTGATTTTCATTAAACAATTTTGCCCCTAAATTGGGAAAAATGTTCTGCTTTCTGCAGAATAAGTTTGCTAATTTATTCAAGCCAACTTTGTATACATAACTTTTTTGTATGATAAAAATTATTATATTATAATAACAGTGCAGTTTCTATGCTTTTATGCACCTATACGGGGAAATATTTCTGCTTTCTGCAGAATAATTTTGCTAAAAAAGCAAATTAATTTGATGCAGTTTAAATATGTAAAATGTTCATATTTGAGCAAAATAAGATATTCTTATAGACTTGAGTTTTCATGAAACGTTATGCCATCTTTGGCGGTACATATTGCTCAAGTTATGCAATGAAATATCTGCAAAAATATTACTTTAGCATACTTATTGCAAAAACATTATTTAAACATCATTGTTACCAATATATGCAATAGATTTATTTTATATTAATAAATTATTTAATTTAATCTTTTTGGAAAGCATTGTGTATAATAAAAACCAGTATTTTTACAATACTGAATGCATTTTGTTACTATAGCAAAGGAATTCTGCTGTCTTTGTTTATCATCTTACACTCTTTCCATGCTGTAAAAAGCATGATTATTGGTGATATCGGCTGTTTTTGGACAGCATAAGTGCCTTACGGCAAGGTTGTCTGTGCGACAAATTTTTGTCTATGTTTGACAACATAATAATTGTCTTACGACAATAATAATAAAAATCACCACGTAACATATGCTAATTTAGCAGGAAAGAGGTCTGGCCAGTAAAGAGTGACAAACTCATTGACAGAATTCACAAAGTAATTATTTTTATAAGAATAAACACACTCAAATTTCCAAAAAGTATATTGTAATTATATTAACAGTTAAGTAGTTAAATAACTTTGTATTTAAATTGCATAAAATTCTAAACTTTTAAAGTAAAGCAATTGCAAACGGAATGAATAAATTGTTACGTAATTTATTTTACATTTACATCATACAGCATGAATATTGCTAAAGTAGGTTTGCATAATAAAATTACGCTATAATTTTCTTATTATGCTGTGCAGCATAACTATTACTTAAAATTGCAAATATTACGCTGATATGGCTAAATGTATATAAGATTGTGCTAGCATAAAAATTACGTATATTTAATAGAATTCCGTGCGAGAATAGAAATGGCAAAAGTTTTGCTACATACAAGAATTATTATGCAAAATCTATTGGTAACATGATATAAAGATTGAAATCTTTTTCTTTATTATTAATGTAAAAAGATTTAATTTTATGCATCGATTTAATAAATTATATTTTTATTATTATTTATAATAAAAATCTTTAACTTGTAAATTTATTACTTAATTTTAAATTTAAATAATGGAATATAAAATTATATTTTAAATAGATTATAAATATTACATATTTTATATAAAAATATTATTATTCTGCCCCTACATCCGCGGTAAAATCAGTACAAAAGTACAAATACAAATATTCAATAGAATAGTTTTGACTTGAAATTTCTTTCTTTCTCTCTCTTTGCTCGCTTGTGCGTGGCAGGCGAGATGTATGTACCGCGCGGGGGGATGTACGAGTATGTTATGTGTGAGCGAGAGCGCTCACGCATCGGCCAGGTTACCGGCATACCGGCAAAACTATACCGGAAAACTTGCAATGTCCGAGCCACGTTTTGCGCTTGCTCAACAGACATATTTATTTTTAAATAAAGTTTTAAATAAACAAATTGCCACTTAATAATAAATTAAAGAAAACCCATTTTAATTTACTGATACGTGCATATAAAATAGTTTGATAACGTATCAAATTAATAATGAAAAATGGTGCAAATATATCATAAATTTGCAAATGGATCATAATATGAGAAATGTGTTTTTGTAAATAAAACTACCATTAAAAACCAATAATAAAGAATTAAATGTTAATTAAATTAGCAATTAATTACAGAATAATTTAAATGGGTATGCTATTTAGTGAAATACCTAATAGCGCCGCGATTGGAAGCCATCTGCAGCATGGCACCCACTGCCCACTAGTTGGACGACATCTGTAGCAGTTCAGGGATTCTGCTCAAGAATTGATTTAATGAGATGCAAGCGGCTAGCTAATTTGCATATGAGACTCTTAAATAAATGAATAATTAATTAAATATGTTATTACCTAAATTGTTAGGTAGATAAAAATTACTATTGATTGTATATAAGTAAAGTTAATACTTAAGATTATTACTTAATATTATTGACTATTATTGGTTTTAAGGGAGTTGGTTAAGTTTTAAATAACAACAAACACAATTACGGATCCATACCTTTGATTATTATTACCACATGAAAATGTATTATTATACCTTTTATACAGGTAAAAGAAACATATGATTTTACCAATACTTATACCAAATATCACTTAATTGATGTATATGCACTCACGCATATAATATATTAAATATATCACTATATTGAAATAATACATAATATTGACTATTATGTGTAAAACACACGGATTTGAACCGCGAACTAGAGAGATGTGCACTCTCAAAACATGTGACAATTACTGAGTAAGGAGGGAAGGAACCCTGGGCTTTTATACCAGGTCGTGGCGTGGGGACGATAACAGGTCATCGAACCATCCTCTTGTTGTAAGGGAAGATGCTTTTGCAGCCACCCAGGTCCAAGCTAGGCGTGTGCGGCGCCTTTGACTTAGTGGTGACAGCCACCGACAAAGCAGGCGTCGCGCACATTTTATATGACGGACCAAAGGGTTGGGGGAGGCAAAAGCATCTTCTCAAATGCACGTGTGCAAAAATGCACCGTGGCGGGATGAGAAATACCAAAGCAACAAAACAATAATAAAACTAAAAGCTTTTAAAACTAAAATTGGCATCAATATAAAATCAGTAGATTTTATATTGATGAGTAAAACAGATAATAATATAAGAAAAATATTACAATATACGCGACATAGCGGTACTGCTCCAATATATATATATATATATATATATATATATATATATATATATATATATATATATATATATAATACATTTTCTTGAAAGTCAAGTTGGAATAAAGCATAAAGAAGTGAATATTATACAGTATATATATATATATATATATATATATATATATATATATATATATATATATATATATATATATATATATATATATATATATATATATATATATATATACACAGTATATACATATATAGCAGTATAGATTCAATCTTAGCAGACAAAAGCTTCATTCTACGACTCATGAAGGAGCAGAGCAAGAGCAGAAACTAGAAAGAAAAAGAGCGGGCGTATAAAGACGACAAGAATGGAATTAGGCCTTTACGCTATCAGTGGCTTGAGCTTTCGTAATGAAATCTTGGACAGAGGGAAAGAAAATAAAGAACTATGTCGTAGTTTTTTTTTTTTTTTTTTCTATATGCCACTTTCTACACTGTTGTATGTACTACAGTGTATGAGGATATGAGAGAGTGCTTTTGACTGACAAACAAAAGGCAAACTTACAACTCTGCTGACATGAATGTCACTTTGATGATGGCTTTTTTTGTTTTTTTTTTTGTTTTTTTATCTGTCCAGCACATACATACACACGTTCTGCCGATATTTGACACCATTTCACAATGTCAGACTTCCATTTACTTACTTGTTTTATATGTCATATCAAGTCTTATCTCCTCGTCTCAAAACATAAAATAAAATCTTGCAGAAAGAACAAAAAAAAAAAAAAAAAAAAAAAAATACATAAGTTTTTTGTATTAAGTGTTTGGAAGGTTGCCTAACTTTTTCACGAAAAATATGTTTTTGTACTAAAAATTTAATAATTAATCATATTTTAAAATATTTAAAACTAAAAACTCTCTTTCTTTTGAAGTTTAAAAATTGGGCGTGGTTGGACTAGTAGAAAGTCAAAGTTTTTGAAGGCTTTTCTTGAGTCGTTGACATTGGCTTCGTGTTAGACTGGTTGCCTCATTGTAGGCGCGAGTTGATTGTCACAAAAGCTTTTCTTAGTTCTAACAAAGCGTCTCTGTGAAAACTGGCAGGCAGGCGCAGGCAGTCGAGCTGAGCGGAAGAAACGAGTGGAGTTTCTAGCTGCTCATTACAAAACTTTGACTTGCTTTTCAAATGACATAATGAATTTTTTAGTGCCTTATTACTTCATGATTTATACAAAAAAAAAAGTATTGTTTTATTGCTGTTTTGAGATGGGAAAAAAACATAACAAACTTGTTCTTTTTTTAAAAAATTTGTATCATTAAAGAACTTTTTTTATGAAAAAGCAAGAGTAAAAGAAAAAAAAATCAAGTCAGACAATATGCTTCAACAAGCAACATTATATTATTCAAAAAATTTATTTTTATATAAAACTTGATGTAAATATTTTTTTGCCTGTGTATTTTTAATATAAATACCGTCTCGAAAGTTATAACAAAATAGCATGGAGAATTTTTTTTTCTTAAAATATGTCATGTCGTTTATATTTAAAATATAAAAAAAGGAAGAAAATTACTTTACGTCTTTACGTGTAAATCAGTGTATGTATATAGTGGGGAGAAGTTACCGTTTATGTTTTTATTAAATTTTGAGTTTGAAGTTTTTGAAAGTCTTTCATACAAAAGTTGTGTACCCCGTAAGGATAAAAAGTTGTGGTGTGTTGAGGTACCATCACACGCCCTCCTGCCCGCGTGAGGTTTCCCTTGAGATTTCGCGGCCAAACGTTCCTTATGACAGGCGTCCCCTGGGAGAATAAGTGAGGGTGGAGTGCGAGAGATGCTGATAGAGCGATAGCGCATCACACAATTTTCCCCTATATATAGTGTATACTAGGACATTTCAATAGGCAGATGACTCTTAGCAGGCAGCACTTTCTTTCTTTTTTTTTGCTTTCCCTCTCGCGTTTTTCTGTAAAAGAAACCCGCTCTTCTTCTTTTCTGCTGACGATTTGTCATCCACGCTTCCTTCATCCGTCCTTCTCTTTCTCCTCAGTAGTCATTTCCTTAGCATTTCTGCAATAAAACTTGAGTATTGTGATGCCTCCTTTTACTTTTCGTCTTAGAGAGTTTTCTCTCTGATGCCCCTTGCATTTTTCCCCTCATCATAGTGTATACGAATGATTCAGTTGGGCGGTCGGGCGGGTTGCCTACTCTTGTAGGGGCGCTTAAATATCCACTGTAGAAAGCTTGCTGAGTTGCCTATTGTTTCTAGCAAGTCGGCAAACACGAAGAGATGATGATTAAATCAGTAACAACAATGCTACTCCAGTGACAACAATAGGTCTTGCAAAAGCCGTGTACATACTACTTGTGCTAAAAGTGGCGCCGTACTTTATAAAGTTCCCAATTCTAAGTTAGAAACGAAATTAATGTAAACATATCAATATTTGAATAAAATAAACTTAGCAAAGCTATAGAGACGAGGAATTGAAAAAAAATACGTTTTCTATATAATGGAATTTCTACAAATAAATCAATAATCATTGCGATTCATTGCTCCCCTTTTCTTATTTAAATAAAATATAAATTAAAATTTCCAAAAAGTTAATAAATAAATTAATGAATTCAATGTTGTTTTATATTTATTGATAAATTTATATATGTATTTTTTATCGCTATATAGTGGTAAAATAATATTGATTTGAAAATAAGAAATACAACATTGTATTTTATTATATTTATTAGAGAATAAAAAGAAAAGGGAGAGAATCTAGATTAAACTAAAGTCTAAGTTTTGCTGTTATTGTTGTTGTTGCGAAGGAGTAGATTGTCTTGTTTTTGTGTAAAGCGTGCCGAGTTATGTGATTCATTGCTTTGATTCGTCGTTTGCTTGCTTTTAATGCCATATATATCTTTCTTACTCTCTATATATAAAGTAGGGTAAAAACTACTGAATGTCCCCTTTTTTTTTTCTTTCAATGTATCTGCTTGCACATTCCGTCACATCGAAGTAAAAGATCAGCTATATGCCATCCTCTTCGTTTATATAAAATCAAGAGAAAGAGAAAGAGAAAGAGAGAGAGAGAGAGAGAGAGAGAGAGAGAGAGAGAGAGAGAGAGAGAGAGAGAGAGAGAGAGCAACTCGCTAGGCACCCGCAAAGTTATGGCTCCCTATGGAGATCCAGAAAACAATATTCTTTACGGCCTTACATATATCCACTACTATAACAGTATCACAAAAAACTTTTTTTTTTTTTTTTTTTTTGGAAATCTGAATCGTAAAGCGTCAAGTTAGTAGAGATTCGGCAGAACGAGCTGTATGTGTATGTAGTAATAAATCTCAGAGACTTGATTAAAAGAACATTTCAACAACTTTATTAACATTATGGTATTATACTATTTTTTTTAAATTGTATGTATTCTACATATTTTATGTATTAAAACTTTTTGTTATTTTATAATGGCATGTTTATGACACAAAACTTGTATAGCCCCTGCAGGATGTAAAATACCGCAACCTGCACATACGCTTTGTACGAAGAGTAGCATAACTTCTAGGATACTTTGTGGTAAAACAAAATTATTTATTCACTTACTACAGAATCACGATTTTTTTTTTATAACAAAAGAGGAGGAAATTTTTTTTTTTAATTTTCTTCGTTCTACATTTTTTTTAATAAATATTTTATACAGTGGTGAAATGTAAACACAAAAATCTACAATAAGTTAAAGAAAAAGAAAGAGGAAAAAAAAAAAAAAAAAAAAAAAAAAAAAAAAGGAAGACATAGAAATAACTTTTTGAAGCTCAAATTACGTCTATTTTTATTCTTTATAAAATGCTAAAAGCAAAAGAAAATTGTCAAATAAAGAAGAATTATTTCCTTTTGTTCAAAGCAGCTAAAACTAAACCAGGTGCATATTGTGAGATAACTGCAATACAAGAATGTTTTAAAACTTAAAAAGAGTTATATATATATATATATATAGGGGAGGATCTTACTTTTAATATCTTAAGCTATTATGACTGAAAAAAAAAAGTTCTTACTAATTGCTACCAAAGTGTTGAAAACTTAAAACTCAAGTAGCTTCCTTTAACTTGGTGCTTTGGTGGTAATATCATACAATTAAAATTTTATCACTGCTATCATACAGAAAATATAGCTTCTGGTATGCTTTTAAAATGAAATGATCTAACATTTTAGAGCTTCCATATCTTTTACTTTTACGATAACTTTTTTTTTATATATATATATATACATATATATAATATATGAAAATAACGTTAGGCAATGTTAAATTGGAACGTGCATGTCGCACGCCATGCTTAAACTTTTCATTAAATGTGTGGTCATAATGACAACCTGTTGAGTATAATCTACGTTCTCTCTCTCTCTCTCTCTCTCTCTCTCTCTCTCTCTCTCTCTCTCTCTCTCTCTCTCTCTCTCTCTCTCTCTCTCTCTCTCTCTCTCTCGTAATAGTTTTGCGTTGACATGTGGTATGTGTACTTTATGTCGTAATATCGTGTTATATTGAATTTTTAATTTGTGCGTGAGGAGACATCTCGTGGCAAAGTCTCAAGTATTTATTATTATTATTATTATTTCATACTTATTATTATACTCCTCCCCGTCTTAAAAGTAATCAAAAATGCTTTAAGCGTGCCGTGCGTATTCGATATATAAGTACACGTATAGGTATAGGTATAACGCTGAATTGCTAAAACTTTTATCAAGTTTGGATCTTATTCTGTCGTCGTGCATGTTTTTCAGTAACTCCCACTCATAAATATTTGACATAAAAGTATTATAAAAGATAGACAAGGGAAAAACCCTTAATAATAATTTTCTATTTCGATCAATATTTAAAATATAATAGCCACTATTATGTATTTAAATAATATTTTTTTCATATATAATATTATATAGTTTAGATAGGTGCGATAAAAGTGTTTTTATTTTTCAGTTAAGAAATCAATTAGAGTTAAAAATTATGATGGATTAAATTTAATATTATTTTAAACTCTTTTAAATATTATTTTATCTATCCTATAAAAAACGGCATATATATATATATATATATATATATATACACATACACACACACACACACACTCTATACATATATATTATACATTACATAAAAATATTTATTCAAATTCATAAAAGTTAAATATTAAGTTACCTCTGAGAATAAAATGTATATGTATAAAACATTAAATTAATATTTAAATTTAGTTTTATATATAATTTTATGTATATAAAGAGAATGTGATTTTGCATACATACATACATAAAGTAGCAAATTAGATTTGTGGTCACCTCTTATATAGTATAGCAAACATTCATTATTTTACTTTAGATAGTAACCTCACTTGTGATATAGTTTTAACCCAACAAACAGTGTAAAAATATTCTTTGCATAAAATTACGCTCAGGTGAGCTTTAAAATTTTAACCTTTCCTCTCTCTCTCTCTCTCTCTCTCTCTCTCTCTCTCTCTCTCTCTCTCTCTCTCTCTCTCTCTCTCTCTCTCTCTCTCTCTCTCTCTCTCTCTCTCTTTCTCTCTCTCACACACACTTTTTCTGTTATATTTTGCTCCATATAATGCAAGCAAGCAGAAAAAAGTATAATATATAAGGATATGCAAGCTATAGCATAATTCAATAAAGCCTTGTTCAAACTTTTAAGAGGTCGCTTTATTTGCTCTCTCTTCCAATTAAGCTCGTGCTTGTTGAATAATACATTGACTAGCGTCTCTTATAACTACAAACCATGCTTTTATATTATAATGTTCCTTTTTTTTACCTTGTGTTATAAAATAATAATAAAATAAGTATACATGCATATATGTTAATTTTGCATTATACTTAATTGTTTCTTTTTATTTAATTTTACCCCTATATAATATAACTTATAATGTTGTAATTTTTGAAATGACATTTATTATTTATACTATCGCAAACTATATTATGTAAAACAAAAGTTTCGCAAGATTGTTTATTATTTATACGTTAGGTTTTTTGTTACCTATATGCCATGTTAATTATTATAAATCTTAATAATTAAAATAAGGATATATATAATAATATAAGATATATATAATCATATTTTAAATTAATATTATAAATTATTCATTTTAGTGTTTAATGTCGCATATAAAACTAAATGATCAAACAAATTGCTTATATTTTTCAGCCTCATCTATTGTTCATTGATGAAAAAATGATGTCATAACTTTTTTTTTCTTTTTAAATGGTCGTTAAAGTAATGAGAACATGTCATCAATAAATAGTAAAATTTATCCAATGATCATACAAAAATATTATTTATGATTTTGTTTATTATTAACGTTAAAATAAATCATACAATAAATAAGCATTGATATATTATTGTATACATGTTTAAAGTATATAATTTATTATATATTTTTTTTAATTGTGATTTAACGTTTAAAAAAATGATTTGTGCACCAGAATAATGTCATGTTTTTTTGTGTGTATTTCTAGCTACGCGTGCGGCCGTGCAGACGGACGTAACCCTTTACATTGGGCTGGGCGTGGCTCTCGCCGTGTTCGCCGTACTCGCGTGTTTTGCTGTTCGCCTACTGAGACGAAAGGGTCGTCGACATAGCCTCTATGACATGGCAGTCTCCGGTGAGTGCTCCAATATTCCCAATCTCAATATTTTTCATCATTTCTCAATCTACATTTTATCATTTTTATCAATAAAAAACGCATCCATGCTTTTTTTTTTTTTTTTTTTTTTTTTTTTTTTAGCATGTCAAAAGCAACCCCAATAGATTTAACAAAATTATTGTTTTGTAATCTTATTAGATTAGATAAAATCAGTTATAAAAACGATATTATAATAATCACTCATTATATATATAATAAGTATAGCACGCTTTTCATTTTTTTGGTAGGTTTAAATTTAATTATTACTTTAGAACTACAAAGGTAAAAAAAAAGTTATTTTTATAAAACTCACGTTCATTTATCATGTTTTATATTTAATTACCTTCTATAATTATGCTTATATAATAAACAATTACATAATTGCTTACTTTCATGTCATGTTCAAAAGCTGTATATAATAATATATAAACAAATACATAAATTTATATTTTGAATTCAGAGAAGGTTCACTTTTTTTGTGTGTTTTTGGTGCTCATGCTCTTGTAAGATGATCCAAATAAATCTCATTAGCTGGGGAGAAAAAGTTAGTAAGGTTTTAAAACTCACGCACCAACACACGATGAAGTAAACTATATGGAAACAAAACGCGAGTAGGCTAGTAAAGCTCGTGAGCATGGAAAAAGAATGAAAGAAGAAGAAAAAAAAAAGAAGACTTATGTGGTGAACCTGAGAACGCCTTGCGGGTTTTGTGGCGAGAACTTCGCAGTTTTCTCCAAACCTCCCATACTTCCCTCCTCCTCCCCCCCCCCCCCTCCCCCCGAGAAACTGGCAGGCGGTGGTAGTGGTGAAGACGGCAACGTTTTATCCCGGGCTTATAGCCACACCAGGCGCCATACACACAGCTTGAGTTAAAGGGCTCGTGTGGTGGTGGGAAGCATTATCTTTTAGTCGAGGCTTCTTTAATACTAACGTGACGAGAGGTCAGCTATAGCTTTCCATGAGTATGTGTCTACTCTACTTCCTACTATCTATATAGGATCAACTTTCCTATCGCGCACCACTGATTTCCGTCTTAACTTAATACCCTAACAAACAAAGAGTTTACTTTTAACCACTCTTTTATACAAAGTGTATGTATGTATACATACTCTTACAATTTAATATCCGTTTTATATAACATTTTTATGTAAGGAATTTAAGGCAATTAAATTTGTTTTCCTTTCGTTTTAACTTCAAACAAGTTTTCCCTTGCGTAATTTTAATAACATTTTACTTGCAAAAATCTATTTTGTATATCATTGCCCTTTATATAATATACTGTACCATACCAAGTTGTGTGTATAGTATGGTAGTTTATGTCTCAAAATCCCATGTCTTATAAATGTTGTTTCTATATAGTTCTATATACTTCTGTAACGCCTACTTTAAGACTTAGAATTGCGTAGAAAAGCAATTACTTCGTGCTCCTGGGATCTCTCTCTCTCTCTCTCTCTCTCTCTCTCTCTCTCTCTCTCTCTCTTATTTCTTCTGTTGTTGTTGCTGTCACTTACAGAAGGTGGCTTTCACGGGAGTGACGTCGTGGTCCACCTTCCTAGAGCTGCCCGAGATCAATACAGTTTCTTTGGTTGTCACCATCTCAATTTCTCTCTCTCTCTCTCTCTCTCTCTCTCTCTCCCTCCCTCTCTCCCAGTTCCCGTCCCTCGTCCCACACGTTACACTCTCTCAACTTGCTTTCAATTTTAAGGGTCATAGGGAGTTGAGTTGATATGTAGGTGATAGAAATGGATAACTTAAGTGTTTGTCAATATTTTTTCAACATTCTTGATAAAAAGAATAATAAACAAAATAGGAAAATATATTTTAATTTTTAGTAAAGCTAAAAAATAAACAGTGAATTTTGTTCTCAAATTTCTTTCTTAGATGAGTGAGTGCACACCAATGATTAATAGAACTAACATTTATGAAAAATATCTTAATTTAAATAAAAGTTCAAAAAAAAAAAAAAAAAAAAGTTTTGAGTGTTGTTTTATCACGTATGAACAAAAAAATTTACGAATGTCGGTGCTCTGTCTTTTGTGTTTACTTCTCACTAAAACCGATTTATTTTGATGTTTTTTTTTCCATCTAAAAAAAATAATGCAAATATACAACACACATATATACAAATACAAAAGGGACTTACATTTTATGTGCTGTTGAACTGAAGCCATAAAATTTAGAATGAATACAAGAAAAGACAGGCAATAAATCTTCTCTTAAATTTTTTCTACACTTCTTTTTACAACATAAATATTCATATCATTAAAACAAATTTTAACTACTTTTCCTTTTTTTTTTCTTTTTTTTTTAATTTTAATGTAATGCAATTTTTTCCAACATTATTTTATTTGTAAAAGTATCTAGGGAGTTTGATATTGTTTTATTTTTTCCTTTTTTACATGGGAAATTGTAAGGTTCCTGGACCACAAAAGCAAGGGCAAATTGAGTCAGCACAGCAGCAAAACGTACGCCAAACAAGCGGCGTGGCGACAGCTGTGTGGCGCTGCATAATGCATGAGCCTCACGCCTAACTCGATAGTAGAAAAGCAAGAAGCAAAAGTCTCACGTTATTGTATAAAACATGCGGTATAGAGAGAAAGAGAGAGAGAGAGAGAGAGAGTGATGATAATACGGTATCGCAAGCTGATGCTGTCACTAGCAGCATATCATCAGACATATTATACGATATCATATTGTTTGGCTTCTTACTTTTGGTCCTCTTTTCCTTATTTTCCAAACTTAAATTTGTCATACTAAAATGTCATGTTGAAAACCACACCAGAGCATTCGTCTTCAGTACTTGACACTATTTTTAAGACTTTTTTTGCGTGATTTTTTTTAAGGAGCATAATGTTAGAACTTGGGATTTGGTCTATGGATCAATAATACAACCATTATATAACCCCCATATTTTTTCCTCGATAATCCTTTAGACAGACAAAAAATAACAGATTTTCCATAAGCGAAAAATAATGGTTAACTTATAGTTTTTTTCTAGAAATAAATTATACCATTGGGAAAATGTCTCTTAAAAGAGATAATTAGTGAAGTGAAAGTAATCACCAGAAGCAATTAAATATTTTGTATTTAATTAAGGTTTAAATTTGTACGTGTATAATGCTTCTTTGATTTACATTTTATGTGTAATCACTCAAATACAAGTCAAGGGTCCTTGTAAGGGTGCAATGTGAAGTAGTTGGGTTGAGTCCTTATGGCAGAACTGTATAATACGAGAGAAAATAAAGAGGAAACATTTCTTGCGAAGATCGTGGAGCTTTTCTGCCAACAACGACTTTAGTGTCTTCAAAACGCACCCCCTTTTCTCTCTCCACTCAGCACAACGTTGCGCCTCATGATTCCTCCACGTTCCGCCAGAATAGAACCCAGCGCGGATTCTTTACTTCGACTTAACGAGGCGAACAGGAAATTTGTTTATATTAACTCACTAACGTCGCTACTTTTTCTACTTCTTCTCAATTTAAAAGATTTTTTTCTTTACTCAAGATAAATATCATAACGTGTTTTTTTATTTTTATTTTCTTAAAGTTAATGTTTTGCTAGATTATTTTTATAATCTTCCTCTTTTATATAATAAAAATTTCCTTTTATTTTCTAGACAATGTAAAAATATGAAGATTAAATTTTATCATCATCAGATTCTTTTTATAACTTAATTTTAATTAGCATAAAATTAAAATAAATTGTTATTTTTTTATGTTTACAGTGGATTATCAACCGGAGTATTTCCCCCAACAAGATAAGAAAAATGGTCACCTGATGACGTCACCGCTTCATTCACAACCTGACTTAACTCAGGGAGCTAACTCAACCTCTGCTACACCTCCACTGTTGCCGCCACCGCCGGGTTCTGCTGCTGTATTTTACGAGTACCCTCCGTACTCCGAGCCCCCACAAGGTAGTCTCCACTCTCCGTGTAGTGAGCACCATTACGACGTACCTCTACTGGCGCCACCTCCCCAGCAACCACCCCCACCTGCTCCAGGCACAGCATCCACCGCATCTTTAGCATCTTCATCCCGACCACCTGCACGTTCAGGCTCAGCGCGTAGCCTTTCTTCTTTCTCTTCTTGTAAGTTTATTACAAATTTAATGATATCCCATGAGTAAAATACCTTTAACTCTATTTGCTCTGATTTAATATTATTTTCTAACTTTATTTCCGTAGCTATCTCTCACGTGGATTCAGCAAGTTATGACGCAATTCCTCCTTCCTATCATGAACATAATGATTCAGGATCTAGGTGAGTACTAATTTCATTAGCATACTATTTGTTTAAAAACATACATAATTTATTGTTATTAGTTTTTAAAGTTGAAACCATAATTTAATATTTTATTTAAAGTTACATGTTTTTTACTTTGTATTTGACTTTTGCTTTTTTTTTATCATTAATATTTAATAAATAATTTGAATATATCACAAAGTTTTTTTGTTATTAATTTTAAATTAATTTATACAATGAATTGTTATATATTTTACTCACAACTTTTTTAATTATGTGACTCGCAGTGGGGGTGAGGCAACTGCGGTGACCAAAAGTTTGGAGCCAGATTGTGTTGCCAAGGGCAGTGTTAGCTCTACGGGGGTTCGTTTGGCTCTACCTACAGCA
Source organism: Ecdyonurus torrentis (assembly GCA_949318235.1). NCBI lineage: Eukaryota > Metazoa > Arthropoda > Insecta > Ephemeroptera > Heptageniidae > Ecdyonurus > Ecdyonurus torrentis. The sequence continues at coordinate 19,147,413 of OX439130.1, read as the reverse complement.
GGAATAGCGCTTACTATTCCTGAGGGTGCTTTGTCACGCGGTGAGAAACGACGTGCATTCGTCGCTGTACTTCGAGCAGATCGCGAGAGAGCACCGCTCCCAGGTGAGTCACTGTCAACGCCTAATTTGAATTTAAAGCATAATATACTCTTTTGCATTGATATTTCCCTCTCTTATTACTATATTGCGTGTAAGTTAACATTATAACTTTAAATATAAAAAAAATTACATATTTGAAGGAGTTAACAATAAAAATTGCTTTCGAAGTATTATAATACTTTTTTTCCTTTGCAGTATTAAGTCTATTTCTTGTAATTTAGATAAGAAAATGACATTAAGCGTTATAATTTAGTTACATTTTTTATAACGATTTTATATATTCCTCGCACGGTAAGTCAATAACTAATCATTGTTTGTGTGTTTGTGCAGAGGGTGTAACGCAGCTGAGCCCGGTGGTGATGTGTGCACTACCTCCCTCTTTGCGGAGACCCGCCATCCTAAGTGTGCGCCACTGCGCGAGGTTAGCTAGGGGAGGATGGAAAGTCTCACTTTGGAGGAGTCTTGGGGCCCCAGACCAACCACCTCGCTGGCAGGTATGAATAATAACCCTCGCAAAAATTAACGCTTATAGTAACTTGATTTTAAAATTAATATAACATTAAATATTTATGAAACGATCGATTTCATTGTACAAACTTTATTTTAATTAATGTTTCGTTATTATACAAATGTTTATTATAGATCTAAATATTTGATTTGATTTTTAATTGTATTGACGATACTTCCATGCATCAGATGATGCATATCGTATAAAATATAAATAAAATAAAAATTCAAATAAATTAATACTTTTAATGTTGATTTAATGATTTGTTTTCAGCGTCTTGTAACCCTTGGTGAAGAAACAATCAACACTCCAGTTTATGTACAATTGGACGAGACAGAGGCTCACATTATGCTGGAAACAACAGGAAGATACGTTCTTGCCGGAGAGTCTTGTAATGGAAGAGCGGTGAAGTCACTTAGACTTGCAGTATTTGGTCCTCAACCTTCACAACCTCAACCTCTTGAGTGTTGTCTACGAGTGTACGCTGTAGAGGATAATCTTGCGGCGTTAGAGGTGGGAATGTTACACAAATTTTTCTTAAGAAAAATATATGAAAAAATAAGCGCTATATTAAAATTCACTATTTATAAACAACATGTTCCTTTTAATGATTCCACAAAATGCGATCTACAAAACTGATGAAAAATTTAACCAGAATGTAAATGTGGAGTTACAAGAAAGCATGAAAAAAATTGTATAAAGTATGCAATGTGCGTGAATATTTCAGTTTCTGGCGTCAGAGACAGGCAAAGATTATTATAAAAATGTTGTGCGGGTTGCATAAATTGAAATTTTCTGATCACTGCTACGGCGCTATACAGTTAGGTTTTGAGACAAACTAATGTTATTTATGCAAGTCCAATCAAGTGTTTTCTGATATAAATGCTTATGTTTTCTTCTTGTCTATGCCTTTAATAATGTCCGCGGTAAAATGGACATTATTAATTACTTCTTTACAAACACAATCACAACAATTAAATTCCCATATCATACAGTATACTCTAATATTTACGATGTCACTAACGTATATTATTGTTACTCAGGGCGTGATGGCTGTAGAGAAACAGCTGTGCGGTGTATTGCTGCACAGACCACGCTCCATGCCTTTCTGTGATGCTGGAGGCAGCTTGAACCTCAGCCTGGAGGATCTCGGTCAGGCCTGGAGATGTAAACCACAGGCGCATTGTCAGGTAAATACGTGTACAAGATTATACATTTATAAATTAAAGGTGTAGAACACGTTGAACAAAAACTTGCCGAATATTCTACTGAATATCAACGTTTATTGAACCGAAGTCATTGATTTCTAATTTATTTTTCATTCACAAAAAGATGAATGTGGACTGTGACGTCACAGTTCACTTGTTTTACGGCGAGCTGTGACTTCAGAGTCCGCATTTGCCATTTCTTGAATGAAAAATAAATAAGAAATCATTGCCTCCGGCTAAATCAACGTTGATATTCCGGTATGTTAGTAGATTAGGCAATTTTTTTGTTTAATGCCTTTAAATATACTAATTTTAAATACAATAATCATATTTTATTGTCCTCTTAATCGTTCATTATCCTCATTTCATGCGAGTTTTATTTTCATTGTACAATAAAACATTATTATAATACTTACTTTGCGTTTTATGAAAGATTAGAATATTGTTGTTTGTAAAAAAAAAATATATATATGATAAAGAAAAATATATATTTACGTTAATTTTTATTCCCAACGCCTAAAAAGGTGTGTGGCGTGTTGTCACTTCCGGACTGATATACATCTGTGAAAATTTTATGTTAATTATTTATCTCTCATGTAATATTTCAATTTATTTTATTTGTCTTGTCATATTTTTTTACCATGTTAATATTTTTATTATACTTTATACATAAAAAGCTCATTATTGTTATTTTTCCTTTATTATTATTATATTTTTAAAACAATTAATTAAAATTTCAACGACACTAGGTTAATTTGGTACTAAATTTCTTATTTTATTACAGGAAATTCCATTCCAACATGTGTGGCATCCATCACATAACTTACTGCACTGTTCTTTCACGCTAGAGAGATCAGGGGAAGCCAGTGGTCCAGTCAGCTTCACTTTGCGAGCAAGACAGATGAGCACCAGTACCTCCAGCACGTCCTTGCCACAGCAGATCAGCATCTCAGTAGGACCGGAGGGATCAGTCAGCCAGGTAATTAAGCACTCTAGGCTAATTAAATAAATTAAAACATTTACTAAATTAAGTTTTTATAATAATGAAGTAAACCTTAACTAACGTGGGATAAAAATTTAACGTAATAAAAACATCAAGAATGACATCTAATTCTTGCAAAATTTGGAGAACATGATAGTATAATAATTAGTGTAGTATGCTATTTCCCCTGCAGAAGAAAATATGATAGCGTCTCGTCGTAAAATATGCAGAAATAAATATTATAAAATATAAGAGAGGGCATGGACGTTTCTTGTCATAAAAATAATTTATCTTGTCCTGTTTACACAATATAATATATTTTTTCAATGTATAAAAAATTTGATTGCATTAAATATGTAATGCTTTTTATTGTAGATTAATTTGTATTATTATTATTATTATATTTTGTTTTATTGCATACTAAAAAAAGGTACTCTTTGTGAAAGAACATACTATTAGTGTATAAAATGTTAATAAAAAAAATTAAGTATAGTAATGAGGAAGACTAATTTTTTGAGGGATAATTTTATTGCATTTTATATAAGAGGACGTCGTCTTGAATCGATAGATATGTGAATTTCTAATTTTTGAGTTCATTACGTATTTTTAATTAATTTTTTTAAGTCGCGAAATAGCGTCACGGTAGGTAACTTTTTCATGCATATAAGTAAACGACCGTGACTTCATTTTTCAATTTTCAAAAATTGATTAAAAATACTAAAATGAACTAAAAAATTAGAAATTTGCATATCAATTGATTCAAGGCAATGTCCTCTTGTAGAATATGAAATAAAATTATCTCCTAAATTTGTTTGGTCTTCCTCATTGTTGGCACATTGCTGATTGGTGCACACGACTTGTATAATAAGACATTTCTTATTTTTACAGCCTCCGTGTAGTCCTCCTCCAATCCCCCGAGGTGCCAGAGCATCCACAGTAACCTCAAGCAGTGGGTGCAGTTCCATGGTGACCCTAGAACCAGCAACTCCCGTGTTTCGACTACCTAGAGGACTCAGAAAACAGCTGTGTCAATGTCTCGATCCTCCTAATGCTAGAGGAAATGACTGGAGGATGCTTGCACAAAATCTTGCTATGGACAGGTAAGAATTAAAAGTAGGATTTCTAAATGCTATAGAATTGTTTTATTTCTCCATTATTATTGTCTTGTTATCTTGTATCTCAGCGTTTGGTGGAAATTTGAATTGCAGAATTATACTATGCGCGCTCCATTTTTATCAAGATTAGTATATTATAGTTATGAAACTATTTCGCATAAATTAGAATTTGTATACGAAGAAAAATTAAACAATTTTAGAATTTCCTAGCCGTTTCTGATAATATTGAGATATTTTAACACTAAAAGTGTAAAATTTCAAAAGCAGGGCTTTAAATCATCACTAATTTTTATATTTAAAAAAATCAGCTTAAATTCTCATTAAAAAAAAAAAAAAAAAAAAGTTTGCTATATTACTATAATTGATATATTTTTGTTTCACAGGTATATAGCTTTCTTTGCAACTAAGCCAAGTCCCACAGAACATATATTGGACTTATGGGAAGCAAGACACCGTGACTCCTCGTCAGTAGCGGAATTCCTCAATCTGCTCCGCGCCATGGGGCGACTGGATGCTGCTGCTCTTCTTGAACGTGAACTTGGACCATGGCTTTAAACTTATTAATCCCTATACAGTAATATATACTTCTATACAATATGTTGAGGGTGTTTGAGTCCTCAACTTATTAAAATATTGCAAAAAAATATATATATGTGATTTGTGAATACCACACAAGACTGCCGCCTTGTATTTATTATCCCTGTGAACCAGTGTGCCAAGATGGAGCAACAGAAATAAAGTATAAACTAACACATACCCCTAGAAAAAAACAAAACAAGAGTGTATGTGTGTACCAATAAGTTATGTTTATATATATAAAAAAAACAATAAAATGAAATAATTATTGTGTAATTATGTAAATTTGCTGTTTAGTACTGAGAAAAAAAAATAAACATTTGTAATTATGTGTGCCAAAAACACAGCATATTTTATGTTAAAAAAATTATTTTGATTGTATATTCTCTTGTTATACTATCTAACGAATGTTCTATACTCTCTCATTAAATTATGATGATAATAAAAAAATTGTTACATAATGATATTATTAACTTAAAACAAAGAGAATTAGATGAGTCTAGAAAATTATGAAATTTTGATTTTTCTAAAATTTGAGATAGTAAATAAAACTGCAGGTGCTTTAGATTGGAAAGAATAAGAAAAGAAAAAAGTTTTTGTTATATTTGACTTCTCAGTATGCATAAGATATTTTTTCCTATATATACTATAATGATGTGAATGCTTAAGCAGTTTGTAAATTATTTGTTTAATTTTTTTGTAGGCCACCAAAACGCTGGTAGACCACTTGTTAGTTGCTTGCACTTGTAGCAATTGCTGTGACACTGAAAAATGTTTTTATATAAATTAAAAAAAAAAAAGTATATAAATAAAAAGAAAAATGTATATATAATATAATATTGTGCTGATGGTAATTCAAAATTATATATTATAACCAAAAATATAGTCTTTGACAAAGAGTATTAAAAATTGTACAATAAATATATATGAAAATTGAAATGTTTATTTTTGTTCTAAATTTACATTCTATTAATTTTAGTGTACTGTAATTAAAAATTCATTTGATATTTGATGATTTAAGCAAAGAGTAATATAAATTATAGAGAAGGATAATTGAATTAATGCAGTCTTTTATTGTATCAATATTTTGACAACATTTTCATCATTTTATTTGACACATAATTTTGTACTAGATTTTTTTATACATTTCCACAATTATATCTAAAAATATACAAAAGTATTTTGTTTATATTTGTTTTAATACTTATTGCACCTCTTTTAATATCTAAATTGCAGAAACACGTTTCATTAAAAAAAAATGCAAAGTGAAAACTTATTTCACTAGATTTTTAGATCGTTTCAATAAATAACATCAATTTTTGTTTTCCAAATATAAATTTTTAACTTAAAAATTACATTATTATAATTTTGAAAGTCAATTGTTACTATTAACATTATTATAATAATTTAAAAGTGACTTTATTAAGTGATATTTTGAGCACAAAGAAGGAAAATAATTTCACTATATACACGAAATTAATGACAATGAGAATGAATGACGAAAGTGTATAATGTTTCCTTCATCCACATGAACTCATGATTCACGGATGGCAGTGAAATTCTTCGTGCTATCAACCCCGCACAGGGCTTAACTGAGGTCATCTTGTGGAGGCGTTTTTGCGAGCATTTGCTATTAGCGGAGCAGGAATTGGTCCAATGATTGGGATTTTAGCCATGCCAAGGTTACGTGTTGTTAATCGTGACCTGTAACATATTAATAGCAAAAAAAAAAAAATAAAAAGGTGTATTTTTGTTCTTATTTTACATAAGAAAAACATAATTGTTCTCTGTTAACAGAATACTAAGCCATGATCAATTTTACTAACGTGCCTCTTAAATACTTCACGTTTTAGAACAAACTACTACGTTTTAGAACAAACTACTACGTTTTAGAACAAATACTTCACGTTTAGGTCATTCAAATTTATTAACATCTAACAATTTTATTTATAAATATTTACAAGTTTATAAATTATTGCTACTTATAGCACTGCAATGTCAAATCTTTAAGGCAAAGTTAATCCTGAAATAGCAGTGTTAGCATAAAAACATTATCTATAATAAAAAAAAAAGGCTAAGAAAAACTAGCTATTCAAAGAACTATAAGTGAATGTTTAAAGTTACCTATAACCCCTCTGGTCAGCGGTGTACTCCACAATGCGGAGGACGCCATCAGGATCGACGTATCCGTATCGACCTTCGACTCTACCACCAGGGAAACGTCGCTCCTCTCGGTATGATTGATGTTGACCTGAACCTGTGGAACATTTCCATGCGTAACACACAAAATAGACATAAAATTTCAACATATTTATATCCTATTTTATTTATTTATTTATTTATTTATTTATTTATTTATTTATTTATTTATTTATTTATTTATTTATTTATTTATTTATTTATTTATTTATTTATTTATTTATTTATTCATTTATTCATTCATTCATTCATTCATTCATTCATTCATTCATTCATTCATTCATTCATTCATTCATTCATTCATTCATTCATTCATTCATTCATTCATTCATTCATTCATTCATTCATTCATTTGTTTACTTATTATCTAACTTTCAAATAGTTTTTATTGATAAAAAATTAGTTAACCCCTTGAAATTTGTAAACTAGGCAATTTGAACAACATAATGGTCCGACAATTTGCCTAACCTACAGGATAGAAACTCAAAAATTCGAATAATTGAAAATATTGACATTGCTTAAATAAATAGCCTGTTATCTTATATTTAAAATGGATATTGATGTAAAAATAGGTCATTTCTCACCTGTATCGTAACCAAAGTGATAAGAGCCATCAGCAACATTCATAGTTGAAAACAAAGCACGGCCTGATGCAGGAATATCAACTGGTTTTGAATAAGCTTCTATTTGAGCAACAGCTGAATCTTTATCAGCAGGTTCCAAATTTTTGCTATCTACACTTGATTGTGTTTGAGAAGACGGAAAATTTGCTTCCGATGCTGCAGGACTTAGAGCTGGTAACAGTCGTCGAGGAAGTGGAGTTGAAGATGATTGCAGTGTTCTTTCTGTAGTAATAATGGAAGCAGGGTTCTCCGTTGTCACTTGCTCCGTCTGGACACTCGAGGATTCGAGAGAAACACTGGGATATGTGACAGTTGTCACAGAGGAGCTACTTGTAATCTCAATATGGGACTCGCTACTGGAATCAACCTTATTAGATTGCGTGGTAAAACTAATTGGACCTAATGCAGTAATCCCATGTTTTGAATCTAGATGTGCTGCGGCAACATACAATCTAGGTGGTCCAAATAACATATGCCGGGCATTGCCTAGAAGTGTGCTTAGGGGTGGCTGGTATCCAAGTAAGGTATCTTGTAAAGGACTGAGTGATCCAACTACTCGCAATGCTCCAGGGTTATCCACTATCGTACTGCTCTTCACTTCAATCAGAAGAATCTGCAATCAGGTAATCAATTCAAATACATCTTATACGTTATATTATAATTATAGTTCTCAGAATTTGTATTGTATTTTATTTTCTAGTACTCGAGGCATAACAATTAAAAAAAAATGTTCATGTAGACAAGTCAAAATAAATTTAAAAAAATAATACACGATCAAAAGAACCAGATTTTGCTTTAAGCTTCAAGTATTATATTTTATTTATGACCATCTTTAATTCATGAGATCAATTCTTTTATAATGCTAATTTCTCACGTTTTTTTTTCTCTAAATAATAGTAGGTTATGTTTACAAAAAGAAAAAAAAAAGCAAATTGCGAAACACATACGTGATGAAAACTATAAAGCCTTATTTCTTGTAAATTTTTATGTGTTTTGACTTGTATTTAATTGATAGTTTTTTACAAATAATAAATTCAGCTTAACCTTTTTTTCCTTCTCTCTTTCTTTCTCTTTGCGAGGAAATAATAATGATAATACGAAGAAGGTTTTTAGCTTTGATGTCAACTAGTGATGAGGTTGACATCAAAGAGACGACGATGAAAATAAGAGGATGTCGATGAAGCAAAAGACATGAGAATCCTTGAACGGTTTAGTACGGTGACTCAGACTTATATACAACTTGCTAAAGGAGCGGCTCACGTATAGCATATTTAAGTCCCATGGTGGACACCTGCAAGTTATCGCGACTCTCATATTCTCACAAGCACCTTTTTACCACAAATTGATCAAATATAACTTGATGATGTAACATAGTATCATCTTCAATAAGTGTTAATAAATATTACGTGTAACTTAACCTATATAGTTTAATTTAAAAAAAAATAATAATATATAAGTAACTTTCTCTGCATACTTTATATGGATTTATTTCTTAATATAGTTTATTTTTTAATTAAAGTTTTTAATTGAATATGTGTATTTTCATAATTATTTAAATTTTGCGTGTTTTAATTAAATTTCATCCATATAGTAGATCAATGGTTTTCTCCTAGAAGATAATATTATAATATAATTTTAAATTTTAAAATTCTAAACACTTTTCTTAAAAACAACTACTATTATAAAATATATTATAATGATTTTTTTTAAACAGGTGGTGTATTTTTTCAATTTAAAATAATGTTACTTAAATTACATACACACCCATTCCTTGTTAAAATAAGAAAAAGTACACAAAAAGAAAACAAAGTAAACGAAAAAATGTAGTTTTATATGAAATGATTTTTCTTCTTCTATTATTTAAGAAGTTTTAATAGCTATATTATGTTTTATATGAATATATTTAAAAATTATTTGGTTGTAGAACGCGCGGTAAAAATATTATGAGAGGCGGAGATCACTTAAAAAGAATCACGGAAGAGTACACATACATATATTTTTTTTCTCGCGTCACCGCAATAAATTAAGTTAGACTTGAGTTCTTTCTAGGTATATCTTTAGCTAGCTCATCTTTTTTTGGCTTGTGGAGCTAAAATAGCTGGGAGGGAAGCACAAGGCCATAGCGGGGTCAAGCTCAAAAAACAGCGAGCAATTCACAACAACTTTTCGTATTATCTCAGTCATTCCTGCGAGCGCGTGAGATGATTTCTATAGTACACACATATAGGATAGGGCAGATACCGAACCAAAATGACTTAACTTTTGCAATATTATCCGCGTATGTGCCAGCAAACCTACAAACACGATTTATGTACTGTACTACACAATGATCAACAACATGCACGCACGCAACCAACTTTTAAGATACATTTACATCACTATTATATGAACACACGCAAAAAACGATTTCTATATAGTAATCTATTTTGAAATTTCTCTAATTATTAATCCTATTATTTTGTCATTATTATTCATGTATGTTAAAACATTTCCTTGTCGAAAATATCTTTGCTAAACTGAACTCTCTACAGAATACTAATAAAAATAAATGAAAATATCAAAGTCATCTTTGAAAAACTCCTCTATACTTTGTAGTTTATTTCCTTATAAATTCTACACGGACAAAAATAACCATGCAATAATTATGCTAGCTCATTTTTAGCATAATTTGTTCAATACAACATAATTTATGACATACTGCATCATAAATATGTTACATAGCATAAATAATTATGTTGTATAGCATAATTATTATGTTGTTACAATTTAGCACCAAATATGCTATAATGACATAAATACAGCATAAAGTACGTAATTTATTCTTTCCGTGTTTACTATATATTATAGTATACTTTATTTTTAATAATAATAAATCTTAAAATACTTTCTAACTATTAAATTATCCACGTTAAAATTAGGGTAGTGCAATTGTTATCACACTAAAGAAAAATTACAATAAAGCCATAGACCACATAAAACAACGTGTGCTTTTTAATGAATAAACACGAAATGGGATCTTCAAAACTGTTGACAATTTTTACGAGAATGTTAATGTAGCCCCACAACAGAGCGTGAAAAAACTGTAAAGTATGCAATTTGCGTGAAAATTCATGTTTATTACGTCAGAAACATGCAAAATTTATTATGAAAATGTTGTGAGGGTTGCATAAATCGAATTTTCTGATCACTGCTACGGAGCTACTGTTGGATTTTGAGACAAACTAACGTTATTTATGTAAATCCCATCAAGTGTTTTGTGATATAAATGCATAATATGTTTTTCTCTGGTCTATTCCTATAAGGATGAAAAATGGAACACATATACATTGATTGATAGTATAATAAAATAAAAGTAGAGTATTTAAATTTGAGCTCTATACGTGTATTATAACAAAACTAAAGTTATGGCATCTAAAATTATGTTCCTAACTTCTTTTTTAAATAAATTGTTACCTACAACATGTAACAACACCTTAACAATGTTATGTGGATTTGAAACACCAATAACAATGTTAATGTTTAGTAATAATAGAATTTGTATACTGTAGTTTATGTCCTGTTTCATTCCAAAAAAAAAAAAAAAAAAAAAAAATTATGAATATAATCCTCATAGGATAATAACATAATAAATAATAAAATAAAAAAACTGTCAAAATAATTTCTTTATAGCAATTTCATAACCATAAATACTCATAATTGGTTTCATAAAATTCATGAGCATAAATGCAAGTAATAAATAATGTAATAAATTTATATTATTAAATGACTACAAAAATTAATGATAATAATTTGTTAAATAAAGTATAATATATTAAAAGTCAAATCAATATAGTCATCAATTTAAATCGATTCAAAAATTATTTAGTTTTTTTTTTTTACTATACGTAAATATATAAATTATTTTTAATATAGTTTTACAGAGGGGAAAAAGTTGTAAAAAAAATTACGCAAGCAATATAATAAATTACATATTTATCTCATCCCGACCTTATTCTTATTTTAATTAATTTATCATGCAAGGTTATAAATACTGGATGTAAATATCTTGATTGCGTATTTACGTATGTATATATATGAATTACTCTAACAGATAATTAATCTTTAAGAAAAGAAAATATTTAATTTCCATGTTAAAAAGAGAGAAAAAAAAAGCTTCTTAAGATCCATCGTACAAGTCTCTAAAACAACCACAGAGTGTAAATTGATATAGTGCATGAATTATTTTCAAAGCTTTTGCAACGTCAAGTAAAGAAAGTGTAAAAATAAATATCATTATAGCTTACATACATAATATAATACAATGTCATTTAAATTAAAAATGTGTAAATGATATTTTGATTCAAATAAAATTGGTAACATATTAGAGAAAAAAAAAAAAAAAAAAAAAAAAAGGAAAGTATAGGTTTATTTTTATGGTGATTCAAATTACGTACATAAATAATGATGATACTATAATAAGATTAAAATTTAATGATGTAAGTTTTAATCGTAATATGTAATATAGATAGCATTAAATATATGATTAATCTTTTATTTATTATTTACTAAGAATATGAACTAATATATATATATATATATATATATATATATATATATATATATATATATATATATATATATATATATATAACAGAATACATTGCAGACCAGATAAAAAAAAACAATAATAAAACAGAGAAAAAAGTGAATGTATATATAGAAACAGAAAAATCCAAGAAAAGCTGCTTGAATAATGAGTAGATATAAATTTATTTGAAGTTTTATAAATTAAAGCAAGTCACGTTTAAATTTTTTTATTGTGTTATTTTTCGTTTTAAAAAAGAATAAATATATATAGATATAGTATGTGTATCGTGCGCTTGAGTCACTAAAAATCGTGACCCTAGGACTTGGGGTAACATATTTGTGACTTGTTGGTTGAATATATGGTAGGAGGGTATACTACATGATATTGGATTGTATAATATACTTCTTGACAGAAATAGATTACATGCAGTGGCAAAAATATCACGCTGTGTAGGGGTTTCTGCACGATTTTAATAAATAAATCTAAAAAAAAGAAACAGGTTCCATTTTAATCATCATGAAACATACATACTTATAAATGGAACTGACTTTGTAAAATTTCATGTAATGACACAGCTTACATTTGTAATTAATTTCATTGTTTTGTAATAGAATTTTTTTTAAACTATATATACCTGGCAAATTTAAATAATAATAGTAATAGCTTTAAAATGCAAAAATTTTAATTGACATTGTTATTAATTTTTGTTCATTTAATTTCTTTACTCCTCCTCCCTAATATATACTTTCTAAAAAATGAGTGAATTAATATAGACTTTTTATACGTAACGTTTGTTATATATTATGTAAATTCATCAAGTTAGGACAATTTTCATATACATAAAAATATAATGGTAAATACTTTTTCTTTGCCACTATTTTGTAAACAGTAATATCACAAATAATATCGTGGTGTTTAAGATCGTGCAGATCTTTATACCTATTGAAAGTTTGATTGATCAGGTGATTATATTTCTTGTATATTGCAGACTCGCGCGCTGCGCTGTTTGCTCATCATGTATAGCACGGGCCACTTTGCCTCGTCATGCTACTTCCTAAAAATAAAATACGTCATTTTTTTAAAACGTAAATAATGACGTATATATTATGATACATTGATGTATTATAAAATTTAAGTATATTTATAAATTGTTTAAAAATTATATATCTTTGCTGAATCAGGTGATATCATTAACACTTTTTTTTTTGTTCGATGTTTATAAGATGAAATATGCTGTAACAAGTAATAAGATAAAGTAGTACATGGTTTTTTTGTTGCTAAATTATTTAATTACTTATTGCTAAAGTGTTAAATGATATTTTGTAACCTTTTTTTTATATAAGCTATATGCAGTTTATCTGAGTGACTTGTATTATATTATTATTATATTGTTAGTATAAATAAAAATGTTTTTCGTTTTAGATTCAGATGTAAGATGTTATTCATTTTTTTCATATAGTTTAATAAATTTACTGGTATGGAATATAGAATATTGTATTGAAATTATCGATTTATAAAATTAATTCTTATTGCGCCCATAAAAATATATCTATATATAAAAATAAATAACTGTATAGATCAACAATAGATCAATTTGACCGTTCGAATACTACCAATATTATTTTTAAGTATGGACAGAGCCACAAAATGCAATAAGAAAAATAAAATTGATAATTACCTCTCTTACTCGTGATATTTGACAACAACAAAATCGTGAATGTAAAAAGAATAACAACAATGTCCTTATTAAGTTCTGTTACAGCGCACGTTTAAAAGTATATTTCCCTTCTTGTATTTGTCGTGCTGAGGCTGAATGCAATGTCAAAAACAACTGCATAAAATAATGTACAATAAATCTCAAGTACATATACAGTACATACACACATAATAAAACACAAGTTAAAGAATGCACGCTATATGTATAAGTCTTCTCTTTCCTTGTCTTCGTGAATCGTAAATATAAAGTAAAAGAATGCAACAAAAAAAAAAAAAAAAAAAAAAAAAAATGAAGGTATTTCACTTTGAATGTCATAATTATCGTGATTTTAAAGGAAAGATGATGTAACAAAAATCCAATATAATTTATCTATAAGAAATTGATTTACAAAGAAGATTGTCATGTACTTCACACCCTTTTTATATGTACAGATATAAAAGCTTTCAAATGTTTTATAGTATAAAAGAAAATTATATTAAACTTTTTTTTATAGAATATTTGATATGTAGGTAAGAAAAAAAGACAAGACAAGGCAAGACAAGACAAGAGAGAGTACAGAGGTTAAAGATAATAATATGTACTGTAAAATTAAGCAGGCCACCCGCGGAGTTTGTATATAATGTGTGCTCGAGTAAAGTGGTTAAGTGTTTGTAAACATCACGAGTATAGAGAGAGAGAGGGAAAGTGTTTGCTATATCTTCAGTCTGTCACCTGGATCACAGGTATATATCATATCATATCATAATAATAATAAGGAGAAGAAGAAGAAGAGACGATGCCGCACGTTTTCTCAATAATGTGATTCAGATCCGGCTCCCCTCTCTACGATATACACTCTCACTTATGTGATGGCCCTCACATGCCTAAGCTTCTACTTCTTCTCTTTTCTTAACATTCCATGTTGCTTCTTATAATTCAATTTTTTTTTTAGTCCCGCTCTCCTTGTTGTAAATCCTTTTAACTATACTTTAATCCGCATTCTTTTTTCTTTTTTTATCTATCATTATCCTTAAAAATAGATATAATTCTACGTTAATAGTCATTAGGTCGTTTAAATTAATTAGTATATCGTGATTATTGTATAAAATTAATGAAATTTTCTTAAATTTGACCACCCATAAGATTAATTGATATTAATTACTTTTTTTTTATTATATATTATAATATCTGGATTTTAAAAAATTTATGTTTGATAATTTCTATATTTATAAGATGACATAGTCACGATTCTAATTAGCATGTTTATAATAATTATCATAAGAGGACAGTAATAATTGTGATTGACGGTATGGTAATTATATTGTTATATTATAATTATAGAGTAAGGCGGTTACATCAAAAAATATATATAGTTAGCACCTTTTAAAGAAGGAAAACACTTTCACCATCTTTGTTTGCATATATATTTTTTTTGTAATTATTCGTCAGAATCTTACATAATAATTATCAAAATTACTATTAACTACGGAGTTGCAAAGTTAGTACGTGCGTGAATAGAAATTTTCTTATAAAAATTCTTACATTTTCTTTAAATTTAAAACACTTCCTATATATGTCTTTTTTTTAATTTCAGATAATATGTAATATGAAACTTAGTTGATTACTTTTGTCTATATTTAATTAAGGTGCGTCATATTTGCAAAATAAAAATTCATTTATTAGCTTATTTAAATGACAAAAGCGTACTATAAAAACCATCTATTCATCCTCAAAAAAAAAAAAAAAAAAAAAAAAAAAAAAATCGTTGCATTGTTCATAATATTATATATTAATAGAAAAAGGGTGAGGTTTATTGTAAAATATTGCTAAGCTTATATGGAATCTTTGTTTAAATTTAATTTATTCGACACCATAACAATGTTACATTACCATTGAATAAATAAGTGAATTCAGGTAATAAAAATATATGAATGACTAGTATACTTAAAACCCAATTACCATTTTTTTTAAATTTTCATTCAAAATGATAATAATAATCATAGAAAATTACAATATTTAAAAATTTTAAAATGAATTGTTTTAAAATTAAAAAATTACACATGATGAACTATTATAATATTGGTAAAGATGATTTATGATTATTTAAAAACATACGTGTGTGTGTGTTGTATGTTTTAATCTTTAACTTAAAAAATTAATTAACTTTATTATACTTAAGGATATATTTTTATGTTTTGTTTTAAATTTTCAAGGCAATATAGCACGTAATAAAAATTTATTATACATACACGTCAATACAAAATCATTGAGATCATTTAAAATTTATTATTTTAAATTATTATTAATATATCACGTGTATATACCTTAATATATAACATAGGAGAAATAATGTTCTTGAGTAAATTGTAATTGAGTAAATAAACACTTGAAGAAAATATTTAATAAATATAATATAAATTATATACAATATTATAGCCTAGATACAAAAATTATATATATTATATATATATATATATATATATATATATATATATATAGAGAGAGAGAGAGAGAGAGAGAGAGAGAGAGAGAGAGAGAGAGAGAGAGAGAGAAATAACTAGGATACTATGTAATTTTGATGTTGTAGATTTTTATAAATATTTACTTCATGTTTTCATATTATAATAATAATCATTGTGTTATTATTATTATGATTATAAAAATTCAAGGAATGAGATGTGTGCGTGATTGTATGTAAGCTACCTCATCTCTTCTGCATAAAATATAAAGCTCGCCACCGCAAAAATATGCTTTGATGGCCAAAAGTGAAAGTAACTAAACAAAAACATCTTTAGAATTATTTAATTTTTTGTTTACGACCTAGATTATTCTTGTAATATATCGGACAAGAATAAGAACTTGTTAATATTTATTATACATTAGATGTTTTTATGTATATATTGTTCATTAAATTATATAAATCTTTATATTTTATTACTATTCTAATGTTATATTTTATATTGGTTTTTGAATACACATTTAAAACAATTTTTTATCTAAAAGTGATCTTTTTTTGTCCTTCAAATTTTTATACGAGCACTAAATCGATTGCTGTGTAACCTCTTTAAGTTAATCACAATGATTAGCCGGCCGTAGGCGAAGGTGAGCTACATGTGGAATTTTTCTATATAATTAAGATTAAGGAACATCCCTTTGTAATGATTTCATCACAATAAAAAATATGCATGCGAGACATATAAGTATAATAAAATAGTATATAGACAAAATTATGCTGAAATAGAAATAAAAAAATCAAGAAAAATAAAATGATGAAAGAGAAGGTCTGTTGTATAATTGAATGAGTAGGCAAATCGTATAATATAATAATATATAAAAGGTTTAGAATTTATTCTATATAGCCTAGGAGGTCCTCAAAAAGGTTACTATACATATAGATAATATATATTTATATATATATATATTTTATACTACACAGTAGTACTTTGTATATAAACAAAATTAAATCTTATTTAATTTTAATAAACATAATAAAAAACCACAATACCACACACATCAAGATTAAGTTATTAAAACGTTTTTTTGTACAGTGTTATTATATTTATAAAAAAATATATATTTTGTATACAATTGAAGTCAATTTTAAGTACTTAAAAGCTTTAAACATTAAAATTACGTTTACTATATATATTATATAAAGATCAGATAAAATTGTATACCTTTTTTGTAAGTTGTATGAATCATTGCTATTAAAATTTAAGTACTTGAGGATGCAAGTGATTTTTTTTTTTTTTTTTTTTTGTTTTGTTTTTTAAGTATGAACGTTTTAAATTCAATTACTCTTAAATACGTTACGATTTTTTTTTTTTTTTTTTTTTTTTTACTTTTATGAGTGTTTTTCAATAACGTAAAATAATTACATGAAGAATATGTTATAGTAAATATAAAGTTTTATTGACTCAAGTTTATTTGCTTTTAAAGAGTTAAATTATCTGAATGCATTGCAATTACAGAATACATTATTATTATTATTTGCATACTTTTGTATAAAAAAAGGTCAAATTAAATGAAACATTTAATCAAATTGACAGCCTACAATCAATACTAAGGAATGTTATCAAAACAATTGACTTTCATACATTTTAAATTTATATAATTTTATATGTAAAATACGCAGGACATTTTCATAAAGATTTATTAATATTCTTTTATTATGCTGCGATTAACGTGGTAACTTAAACCTTATATTATAAAAGTGTTTTATTTACTTTTTTTATTCAACTCACGAATTTTCGACATTACTGTTGTAATACAATCTATTATGACGTATTTCAAACTAACAATTTTTTCCCTATTGAAACACACATTCACACACAGAAAGTGTAGTTCATTATTTTTAATTTATTGGTCGTGCATAACACAGAAGCATTATATTTTAATATAAAATAACAAAAAATGTGTATATACCGCTCATATATTTATATATGGGAGGAAACCACCTTAATTACAAGATGGCAATATATATAATTACGTAATTTTTTATTTTAAATTCCTCGTACAAAAACATGATCTATAAAATTTATATTTAAGTATATTAAAAAATAACAATTTAAAATGTAAGTACGATCATTATAATATCGTTTTATATATAATATATAAAAAAATGTAGTTGATTTTTAACTTACCATGAGTGTGACAAAAACGCTGGTGCGCACGGGCTTCATTGTGAAGCAGAGTGAGAGTGTGGGGTATCCACCTGTTGTTGTGGTCCACAGACACAGACTCCTCACCACACGTGAGCGGAAGATGCGTCTGCGAGAGCAACAACGAACGGTATGCAAGCAATCAGTCGAGGCCACGAGAGGTGAGCGAATGAAGAAGATGCGCACCACAAGAGCGGGGGTCTCCCGTCTGTCTGACTGTCAGTAGCTTTATTCTCTTATGAGACTCTCATAGGTAGGGGGAGGTAGAGGGAGATTGAAAAGAGCGGTAGCACGAGAGCAATGACGAGGCATTATACATCTTCAAATACATCACAACCTCGACACTTTAAACAAAATAAAATAATAAAAATTTATATTACGTGATTATTCTACTTTACCTTGTGATTTTTTTCCTCTTAAACTTGTATCATATTGTATCTCTACTTATCAAATTTGTAAATCTCTTTTAACTTAAATATTTTTATTTATTTTTTTATTTTGTTGCTCTGAATTGAAAAATGAATAGAAGAAGAATTAACCTTGGAATTGAAAAGCTTCCGACTTTCAAACGACAATAAAGTGTTTATTTACGTATATATATTTAAGATATAATATTTAGTTATTATTAATGACTTATTAATGACAGTGTTTAAAAGAAAGTGAAGAAGCCTTTTGTATTTGTTTATGTTTTCTTTCATTTAATTTATTTGCTTCAGGCAATATCATTTTTTTATATATATGTATGTATAAAACTTAATATTTCTTAATAATATTTATATCCACGTAATTATATTGTATTCAATTATTAAAATTATTTTTAACTTTTTTTATTGGATACAAATTGAAGATTTTTGGTTTATGTGCCCTTAACCATGCATATTTATATAAAATAAAATAAAATAAAGGACTTATAGTTGACTCTATAAGTTGTAAATAAATTTGTTTAAATACAGTGAAGAGAATAATGCTGTTCGTAAACCCTGTTCTCTGCACCAAAAATGACGATCGCTTATGGTTATTCAAATGGAATGCTCATTTTTTGGTGCAAGAGAACAGGGTTTACGAACAGCAGTGGCAATGCTAAAGAGCTCAAACAATTAATTGTTTTATTTTAACCGGTACCAGAATTCCATTCAATTTTGATATTATTCTCTGACTGGTGACGAACAAATCAGAATAGCGTGGGAAAAAGCAATTTTTGAGAAAACTTAAGAATTGATTTTAAAACGGAGAAATTAAAACGGATTAAAACGGATTAAAACGGAGAAATTTAACTTAGGGGTACTAAATAAATTTTTACGTATTCTGTTTTTAAGCAAAAGTTAAATAATAAACTGTAAGTGTGTATACAAATATAAAGCAAAAATGTGATCTTTTTAATTCCAAAGCTCTAAAATTTCCCAAAATTACTTGTACGACACAACATGATCTATTTAATTCGCACATTAAAATTATTTGTTCAAGGTTCGAAAAAAAAGATGAAGATTTAAATTAAAAATCGATTTACCTTTTCCCTTCACAATAATGTATGGCTTTAAATTACATAAAAAAGTTTAGATTTGCCTAAATTATAATTTTTAACTTCTTGCTTGAATATTTTTTGTGTGTGTATATAATATTATTTCAGATAATCATTGAAATAACATTAAATTTAAATTATAAGTTTTTAGTTCATGTGTAGCAATATCGGTCAATTTGTTAGTAATTATTGCAAAAAAGTGTGTTAAAAAAGTAATAAAAAAACCTGTAATATTCATTATTTATAATACTTGTGTGTTGAATACCATATTATAACTAATGAATTATTTCTATAATAACATATAATAAAAACCTTGCGATATATTTCAAGTATATACTTATCCAAAAGTTTCTGTTACATCTGCAAATTATATTGCGATCTATTTTAAAACTTATTTACTCTGCACTGTTAATACATTTCAATTTAATATGGTAACTGTGCTAGTTATCGGCAGTTGTACTTTTTTAAATACCTTCCACCAATTTTAGGGCTTTGAAATTTTAGAACAAAAGAGAATTTATCATTATTATTCATAAGAATTATATATATATATATATATATATATATATATATATATATATATATATATATATATATATATATATATATATATATATATATATATATATATATATATATATATATGTGTGTATATATATATTATATTAAATGAATTAAATAATTAATTAATTAGTTAATTACATGTACGTAAGAAAATAAGAACTAAAATAATTTTTTCATTACAAATCAATACTGATAATCAATTTCGAAATATAAGTGATAAATGTGAAAGTGAAAAATTATTAAATAGCAAGAATAGAAGATTAAATAATGTGTGGTGTACTGATGAAATAAAATTTCTTATGAAAGATAGAGACAAATATTTTCAAAAATTTAAAAACTCATTACATATGCCTGAATATAGAATTAGATATAAAAAATTAAGAAACAAAATAAATTTTTTAATAAATAAAGAAAAAAATAATTATTATCATTCTAAATTTGTTGAAATTGCTGGTGATATAAGAAAATCTTGGTGTTTTATTAATCAAATATTAGGGAAAGAAAATCTTAATATTGATAATATTATTATTAAATATATGTCTGATGTAAGTTCTATCAAAGATATTGCTAATAATTTTGTAAATCATTTTGTAAATTCAATTGAAGATGTAAAGATTAATTGTAATTTAATATTAAGTGAAAATTCGCTTAAATTTAATAGTAATTTACAATCAATGTATCTACCAAAATTAAATGAGAAACGAGCAGTTTATATTATTAATTTATTAAGTAAGAAAAAAGGACCAGGTCATGATAATATAGGTGTTCAGGATATTTTATTTGGTGGCGAATCATTAATTCAATATTTAATAAGATTAACAAATATGTGTATTGAAAGCTCAGTATATCCTGATAATCTAAAATTATCATTGATAAGGCCAATTTATAAAGGTGGGGATCATAAACTATATAATAATTTTAGACCAGTTGCTGTATCTGCTTTTGTTGATAAATTTATACAAAAACATATTGAATTATTATTGTCTGATTATTTAGAAGAATTCAATATTATAAATAAAAATCAATATGCCTATCAAAAAAAAAAGAGTACAGCAAAATGTCTATATGATGTTTCCAATTTTATAAATGAAGAATTAGAAAAAGGGCATCATGTTCTTTGTTTATTTGTTGATTATTCCAAAGCATTTGACACTATAGACCATGACTTATTGTTAAAAGATTTAGAAGAAATTGGAATACGAGGACCAACATTAATGTTAATTGCGAATATTATAAAAAATAGACAAGTTGCTGTCAAAATTAAAAATATTGTAAGTGAAATTAAAATAATAAAATGCGGTATAATACAAGGAGGGGTCTTAAGTGCTAAATTCTTTATAATTTATGTTAACAAAATTTTTAATTTACTAAAATATTGTAAAGCAAAAATGTTTGCCGATGATTTACTTATGATAGCGGCTCATAGTAACTTTGAAGTTGCAAATAAAATGTTACAAAATGATTTTGATTCAGTTTTGGAATGGTCGCATGATAGGAAAATATTAATTAATAGGAAAAAAACAAAAGTTATGCACATTTTTAATAAGTATACATATACTATGCAAAATATTCAATTAAGAGCTCATACTAATAAGTGTTTACATAATTTTACTTTAAATTGTAATTGTGAGTTTGTAGAACAAGTAAATAATTATAATTACTTAGGAGCTATTATTGATCAAACATTTGATTGGGATTTGCATATTATGCAACTGTTAAATAAATTGAGATCTGCAATTTTTAAATTAAAAACAGTAAGATCATATGTGAATGAACAGACGATGAGACAATTATATTTTTCTTTTGTACATCCACATATATTATACGGTTTATTATCTTATGGTTGTACTAAATCAGGTAAATTATGGGAATTGAAAAAAATGCAAATAAGAATATTAAAAATTTAAAAAAAAGGAAATAAGCTAAAAAGTGATCTTGAATATTTTAAGTACTTTAAGATATTGCCAATAGAAGAAATGTTTAAATGTTCTTTTATTTGTGAAAATTATTTTGAAAATTCTCATGGTATACCGAGAACTCATATTTATAGTACCAGAACAGCAGTGACCAATCCTTTATTTGTACCAAGAATTGTAAATAGATTCACTGAAAGGACAAAAAAAATTTTACTTCCTAAATTATGGAATCAAATTCCATCAGAATTAAAAAGTTTTGCAAATAAAAATGAAACGAAATTTAATATGAAAAAATTCTTTCTTGATAATTTATAAAATGTTGAACAATTTTTTGCTGTTTGTATTGATTAATGATGATTAATTTTGCTTCTTGTATTATAAAAATACTTCTCTTAAATGAAAAAAAAAAAAAAAAAAAAAAAAAAAAAAAAAAAAAATGTTTTTGTGTAAATACGTACTTTATTTGCTTTTGAAATATATATAATAAAAAATATGTATATGTAGTAATATAATATAATAAGACATGATTGTGTAACAATAAATGAACCAACCGATAAGGCTATGCCTTGGTTGGACTTTGTATATTTGTGTGTTTGAAATAATAAAAAAAAAAAAAAAAAAAAAAATGAAATAGTCAATTATTAAATTATTAATTATTATAAATGCACAACAACGAAAATAATGTTTATGTAGAATAACGCTGTATTGTATTTTTATTTATGTACTTTACTATATTTTTAAATTTAAGTGTGTATGTAATTTATATTATTTAGATTTAAAAAGTTGGTCTGTAGCCAAGATCAATATTCTTGTTGTAATGATTATTATTATTTCTTGGAACTGAACTGCATGGGTCAATAAAAGTGATTTACAACTTTTAATACTTGTAAGATCATATTTTTGTTTTGTATACAATTACTTGTATATAGTCGTTAAAAATATATGGAAACCAATTATGATAAAGTGATTGAATATACAATTACTGATGATTATTGATTATTATAGGAATATTCATTATATTGAATATAAAGAGTATAAAATTGTTTTATCTGAATGATTTGTAATTTTAATTTGAAGTAAATAGTTATCTGTTATATAATAAAGAATCAAGTTTTAATAATTGTTTTCTCTTCATTTTATTTCACTTTTATCATTTTGTTTATAATTAAAAGATAAATAGCAATTTTATGTTTAAAACAAAATAATTAATTTGTGAAAACGGCAAAGTATTATATTTGTGTGTGTGTGTGAATCAACCGATAAGGCTTTGGCTTTGCCTTGGTTGGAGTATTTATTTTTGTTTCAAAGCAATAAAAAAAATCATAATGTTGTAGAATCCTGACCTGACTATTATTTTATTAGGTTTATATTTAAAATAATTTACTGATATATGATACATTATAAGCAAATAGCATGTTTCTGTGCGATCTTATTTATTATAATTACAATATAACAAAATAATACACGTAGATTTTAGTGGGAGCAGTCCCAATTATTTTCTATTGGTATGAAAATTTTGAGCACAAAAACCATCAATGTAATATTATAAACAATATTTTTAAGGGGAGATTAAAACATAAAAAATGTTTTAATTTATTTATATAATATTTTGATCATTATATATTTCAAGTTGGGGTACTTCATATTTTAATGTAGACATAACTCCTAAAATAATTATAGTAATTCAAGATTAAACAATGAACATGAAAAAACATCTCAATTATACAATTCTGCTTTCTAAATGTTAAATGAATTAATATTAACTCATGACCAATAGTTTTTTAAGCACCTTGTGAAGCACATTATAAAGATGTATAGTGACTAATTATTTTATAACTTTATTGTCGCGACCTCGTGTAGCTTCTCAAGAAAATCACAGAGCACGTTTGCACTTGACTACGGCGGTCAAATGAGACATCTCTCTCTCTCTCTCTCTCTCTCTCTCTCTCTCTCTCTCTCTCTCTCTCTCTCTCTCTCTCCGTCTTTCATTTAATTCCTAAGCTAATTGAGTTCATTAAAAAGTTTGTGAAAGCTGAATTGAGTTTTAATTGCCAGGACATTAAATTAAAAGAATTGCATTTTAATTTTTTAAATTTACTTTAACTAAAAAATTGTTATGGATTATAGTTTCTTATTATTATTATTATTTAAAAGCTAATCAAAATTAATGCAAATTTTGATGGGCAATTTAATTCTTATCGTGTATACAACTTGCATGCCGTTTTTTTATGGTCTTAAAAATTTCTTTAGGAAAAATAAATAATATTAGTGCATATAAAACTTCTTAAAAAATGCTCCTTCATATTTGAAATAATTTTTGAAATTCAAATTTTATTTGAAGTAAAGCCGGTGGCCATTACGCCGAAAGACGGTTCGCGTTTCTTTTGCTTTTTAATTGTTGAAATCGTTCAAACGAGTTCGCACCAACTGAAGAATTTTTTTCAACGTCCGAATTGTTTAAAAAATCTGTATTTTCTCCAACAGAGCTGTTTAAAAAATTCAGCCGTTGAAAAAAATTCTTCAGTTGGTGCGAACTCGTTTGAACGATTTCAACAATTAAAAAGCAAAAGAAACGCGAACCGTCTTTCGGCGTAATGGCCACCGTCTTTACTTCAAATAAAATTTGAATTTCAAAAATTATTTTAAATATGAAGGAGCATTTTTTAAGAAGTTTTATATGCACCAATATTATTTATTTTTCCTAAAGAATTTTTTAAGACTATAAAAAAACGGCATGCAAGTTGTCTAATGCCAACAAATATGACTTATCGCTCTCTTTAACTATTAGTCTGTATCTCTGTCTCTCCATTCTCTTTAAATATCTCTCTTATATAAAGTTTTTAAATTAAATATAATGTGTAATTATATTTTGGTCATATATTTATAACGGATTATTTTTTAAAAAATATAAATTTGAACTTAATATTAAATTCCTGTACAAAAATTATTTTTTATTGTTAAATAATTACACGCATATTTAGCAATTTACATGTTTGATTTAGGGTTAGTGTCCGGAGTTAAATTATTTCATTCCAGTGGACAGGTATCAGAATGGCTAATTGTATGTTCGTATAGTCGCAATTCATCTTCCGCGTTCTGGCAACCTGTGGGCCAAGTTTCAAGTAACGTGCTGCGATCTACATTACACCAAAAGAAGTTTTGTTTCTCAACCTCGAGGATTCTGCAACTCCAGAGGATAGCAGAGTGTGGTGCTGCCACTTGAGCACCATGGTTGTTCTCCAAATTAACTTCAAGTATGCAAAGGGGCAAAAGTACCGCAATACATGAAAGTTGAAAAAGTTGCCTAACATCCAGGCATTACAATCAGTTAGGTTTTAGTTAGTAGTTTTAAAAAAGAACTATAGATGCAATAGATATATTTTAATGTTCTCTATATTTAATTTTAATTATTATATTAAAACAAAAACTTAATAATATACATGGTCAAAGATTTTATTATTTGTGCACTACAATGCATAATGTATGAAATATGTCATACAGTACATTATAATATTAATAATACAAATAATAATAATATTATATTAATGATACAATTAATAATAAGATTATAATAAGAATACAATTAGTAATAAGATTACAAATATTCGGTCTTTGGATTCAAAGAGATGGATGAAAAGGGAAAAAAAGCAAATTGTACAACTTTTACATTTAAATAGTATACTAAGTCTAAGTACTATTATTTATAATAACTACCATCGCATGTGTAATGTGTGGTTATTCTTCAAGAATTAAATACATTATTCTATTTGTTGCTATCTTTCTTTTGGATGTTCATTATTTAAAGTTATAAGTTATTATTATTATTTTTTTTATTTTCACTGTTTATATTCAGAGTTTTATAGAAATGCAACTCCCTTAAAAGGCATATTATAGAAAACATGAAACAACACGTTCTTGTTAATCATTAAACACAAAATGGGATCTACAAAACTGATGATAATTTTTACCAGAATATAAATGTGGCCCCATAAGAGAGCGTGAAAAAACTGTAAAGTATGCAATTTGGATGAATAATTCTGTTAATGACGCCAGAAACAGGTAAAAATTAGTATGAAAATGTTGTGCGGGTTGCATAACTCAAAATTTTCTGATCACTACTACTAAGCTGCAGTTGGGTTTTGAGACCAATTAATGTGATATAAATGCTAATGTTTTCATGTTGTCTATGCCTTTAATAAACATTATAAGTACTTTAATGATATAATTTGACGTTAAAAATATCAATAAAAAGAATTATCACTATAATTAACCCATATTTATATTATGATGGCATTGTTCTACTTATTATAAATCTCTTATAAAATACTTGATAATAATTAACTTTTATACTTTATATTTCAATAAAAATTGACAAGTTATGTATATACAACAAATGACTTTGTTATGCACTAGCAAACAAGAAAATAAATTAAATGTTACATATGTGTGATGCAATGTCACACACGGTGCACTTTAACCATAAAATGAGAGACGTATGAAACAAGTATGCTTGTTGTACTTATAATTATTACGACATCAATATCATCATGATAGCATCAGATAAGCATGCAGAGAGTCCACCCAGCAACCAACGAGATATCAACGCTTGCAAACTATAGTGTGGCCTTATAATTTTATATTAATTATTGTATCATCTTGATACAAATTTTACTAACTGATTTTAGTAAAACTGGATGATTTTAATAATATGTCATTAAAAATAATGTATCAAAATAATTATAAGAAAATCACATTTCTTATTCTGACTTGTATTTTTATAAAATTACTTAGTTCAGCGAGTGAACTTTTTGAAAAAACAATAAATCTACTTCTAAAACTAACTTCAAACTTAATATTGTTACCCAAAATACTATGTTATATGTACTGTGTACACTCTAAAACTTGGTGTATTACTTTAGTTAACTTCTTACTTTAGTACCTTTACTAACTTAAGTTACTTTTACTAACTTATTTAAGATAATCATTCTTAAGTGATTATGAGTAGATAAAGTAATGCATTTCGGCAAATTATTAATAATAGCCATGTTAACTTAAAATAGGTATTTTTGATAGCACTTGCTAAAATGCATTATTTCAGCTACTCATAATAACTTAAAAGCATTATCTTAAAGGAATAGACTAGAGAAAAACATAAGCATTTATATCACAAAACACTTAATGGGACTTACATAAATAACTTTAGTTTGTCTCAAATACCCAACTGTAACTCCGTAGTATCAGAAATTTCGATTTATACAACCCGCACAACATTTTCATACTAATTTTTAATGTTTCTGACGTCATAAACATGAATAGTCATGGAAATTGTATACTTTACAGTATTTTCACGTTCTCTCGTGGAGCTACATTAACATTCTGGTAAAAATTGTCAACAGTTTTAAAGACCCCATTTCGTGTTTATTCATTAAAAAGCACTTGCTGTTTTATGTAGTCTATATGGCTTTAAATAAGTTAGTATTCGTAGCTAAAGTAATGCACCAATTTTTAGAGTGTAGTGTATAATACTGGAAGTAACAGTGACTTTATATATTTTGATATCTTTTAATATTGCAATTTTATTGATATAGTAAGGTTAATTTATGCCTATAATATGTTAGAGAATAAAAGTGTTTTTGAACTTAAACATTTAAACGTTTCTAACTTTATAAATTGTAGAAAAAATGATTTTCGGATACACAATTTTTTTTAAGCAAATTTAAATTACTTCTTTTTTTAAAAAATATTAAATTATGTATTCTATTTCTTTAACTAAGAATGCGTTAATTTTAATTTTTGTTCCTGCCTCTACGATTCGTCTACAATTATTATTTAATTTTTAAGTAATATATTATATTAAATAATCATATTATATTAATATTAAGGGAGTAGGGGACTGACGTCGGCCATTAGACTCAAACTTTTCTCGTCAAAAAAATATAAAATTCTGTATACTGATACTTCAGCTTGAGATGATTTTAAATATATAAAAATTTTGGGGGGTCACCGTGCAAATTGATTTTATATGATTTTTTGAAATTTTAAGCCCATAAGTCCCAATGTTAATTTTAATAATTTTTTTCTTTTTTTCGGGACGGTCAAACATCATGAAATTTTTATCACGGCTAGGTGCAACCCTTAGCTACACAATGACACCAAATTTAGACCCAAAACACTAATTTTTGAGATATAAGGTTGGTACCCTACTCCCTTAATATAATATTAATATTTACATTGTTCCTATTTCAGACATCATGTTTCTGATTTACCATTACATAATAAGTATTTTATTAAAGTGTTATTCGTGTTACTTGCAGTGATATAAAATGGATGGTCACATTATTTTAAAAACTATGGACTTGAATTTACATACATTCTATTGCCTAACTTTTCTGTTATAGAAATATAAATTATGAACTGCTCTTTCAAATATGATTAATTTATATTTTATAAATTTTTAATATTATAGATCTATTTAAAATGCAAATTTCAATGATTTAAGAAAATTGCATTTCCAACAGAAATTTTTCCAAGCACAATTTTTAATTATTTAAAAAAGTACCTTTATAGACTCAGGCAGTTCAAAATAACAATAATAAAAATAATTTTCAATACTTATAGTCTCACCTACACAAACAAATATGACTTCAATCGATATAATGTTCCAAATTTGAGTGAGAGATATACATGAGTACATCATTTTTGACTATTATTGTGATGGATCAAAATATTTTGTCAAAGTTATATATTTTTTACGTATTAAAATATTGCTCAATAGATTTTTAAACAAAGTATCATTATTCAGATTTTTAAGTATTGATGGCAGGTTTATCATATATTTTAATGTGGGCTCCTTTCATATAATTTAGACTAATGTCTTGGGCCTGAGATTTTCATGGAATTTCTTGTATTATAATTGGGAACATTTTTAGTAATATAAATTTTTTGAGTGTTTCTTTTAATAAAGCGTAGTATTTATTTTTGAATTTCATCATTGAGTTTATTATGAATATTATCTCATTAAAAGAAATTAAAATTTTGAATTTAAAGTTATATTATTTGCAATTAAAATACTAAAAACTTAAAATTAATAAAATTATTGAAGTAGATAAATATATCCTATATCACAACTAATAATTCATAATTATTATAGTATAAATTAAAGAGGGAAGAATACGTAATTACTTAAGTAATACACAGAAGCTTTAATGCACACGTTATTATAATTAACTTCATGTTTATTTAATACCAATTAAAACTAACAAGTAACTCCCATAATGAACAACCTTGAAAAAAAAAATTATATTAATATTACTTCTCTGAATATGTACAATATCAACTATCTATATAATAATCTTTAATTTTCTTAAAAGCTTGTCTGTCATCAACCCTTTTTGTCAAAATTATTTCTTCTTTTGAATTTTGTGATTGACCTCTGAATAACCTCTACGTAGAGTACATTTATTAATACGGCCCCACCCTGATTTAAAGTAGTTATATTAGGTACAAGTTGGTGGGCCATGTAAGAAAGTTTACCGGCCTGCCCCTCCCCTCATGTGGCCATGTCGTTGCAAAGTTTTTAAGTCAGTGTCAAGTTCAGGGTCTACAAGGTCAGCGAGCTCACTTTATAAACAACCACGCCCCCATAAAAAAATTCAAAACTATTATTATATTATAGTTATGAAATAAACTTTAAGATATCTAAGTACTGTTGAAAATATTTCTTAATTACTTAATCTATTAAATTATAGATTTTTAATTACTGATTTGATTTTACAATACTGTTCTATTGGTGCATTTTTTTTATTTATTTATTTTTATTTTTAGAATAACCTTGTTTTTTGTTTGTGTCTATTTTTATGGGTTTGAAATATTATACGATGCGATAAAAAAACATAAATATAAACATGTAACTTTGGAGTTCTCTCTCTCTCTCTCTCTCTCTCTCTCTCTCTCTCTCTCTCTCTCTCTCTCTCTCTCTCTCTCTCTCTTCTTTCTATCATCTCTCTCATCTTCAAACTGCGCAGCACATTCAACAAATTAGATGTTATTTTCTATATTTTGAGGTATACTCTGTTTCTGTCTGTTTAGTCTGAAAGACAGCAGTGAAGTTAAATGCAGAGAGAGAGAGAAAGAGAGAGAGAGAGTGAGAGAGAGAGAGAGAATAATTTTGTGTTTGTAACGCAGCAGGCACTACAAAAAGTGTTCCTTTTTTGAACCAAAACTACATATAAAAGGAGACATTCTTACGACTTCTTTAAAACTTTTACAGAATAATTTTATTCCCTTATTGTATTCAAGTCTTGTTTTACTCTTATTTGTAAATTGAAATTGCATTGTTCTTTATTTCTTTGTTTCACTCTTGTTTGCCTTGTAGAAAAAAGAAAACCACACTAAAATTTTATTAAAGATCCTTTTTGAAAATAAAAAATACACATATTTATGCACATATTTTGTATTTTTATTTTATTATATAACATATTTAAGATTCATTTTCATCAGAGTCACGACTATTCAAGATTTTTGCTCTTCTTAAAATCGTTTACTGACTCCACCTGCCCCACCCGAACACCCGCCCGCTATACACCAGCCAAACTTGTTTCACGGGATGCCCAATTATCGAACTGATTTTGCCAACCAATCCGACTTCGCCAGCACCGCATAGCAACCCAAAGTGCGTGATCAAAACTTTAAGTTTATATATTATTTTATTGTTGTTAATTTCTATTGTTATGATCCCTACATGGAGTTTATTTAACTCAAGAAAGGACAAAAATTGCATTGCACGTTTCGATCCGTGTGGTCAGTGGGCATGCAGACGTCGAGGAGTAACATGCGAGAGTGGACAATGTTACATTCGAACAAGATTGCAGTCAACAATAACAAATCACGTTTAATAAAAAAAAAATATCCTTTGTAGCTTCTTGTTCACAATACTCATGACGACTCCTGTAGGAGTTTAAAAATAAACCAGACGAATCTTACCAGACCATAGCGGTATATTATATGACATAGGACAAACAAAACAAAAAGAAAAAATGTATAGAAGAAAAATGTATATAAAAAAATCTCAGTACAATAAAATATGATTTATTGTTATGTTAAAGAGGTAAATAAAAAGTTTAAGTTTGTATTATCAGTTATAAATTCAAACAAAAAACCTTAAACAATTCATCAAATATAAATAAATTATTAACTCAACAGCTAACGTAAGTTGTTAATACTTTTTTTGTTAAGAGCTTCAAATTTTTTTTTTAACTATCCATCATTCTGTTGGCTTAAGTAAACAGCAAACAGCAAACAGTCGTTTATTGATGATGATAATTATAAATATAATAAATCCATCACATTTTTATTTAATTAAACGTTTCAATATATAGAACGAAATAATCTTAACATATTATAATTCAATTTATAAATTAATTTAGTAACACGCGAGGAAATCAAAGCAATCTATTTAGAGAAATAAAAGAAATATGCTATAACAGGTTAGGAAAATTTTATATATAAAGATACTATTATTTAAATATATTTTGAAAAAAAATCACACTTCATCACTTTTATAAATAAAATATATTTATACAATTTTTAACATCCTCTTTTATAAATATAAACGAAACTGAAAGTAACAAACGTGAAGAGTCAGTAAAAAATAATCATCATCTTTTTTCTTAACAATTCCGTCACGAGCTAATGGAGAAGATATAATTTTTGAATATTGTATGAAAAAAGGTTCCCATGTGTTCAAGATTTAAATACATTTTTGCTATGAAATTTAACCACAAAATCTTCCTGTGGTTTTATAGTCAAGTATTAGAAAAATCCATTTTGACACGAGCAATTTTTTATAATTTTTATTATTGATAACTGACATTTACGACATTTGCTATAAAAGTGTATGGATTACCAAAGCTTACGTAAGAAGATTTCAGTTAGCAACAAGAAAGAGTTCCTCAACGTTTAGGGTATGCAAAGGTGACATAAGAGAACAGCTTTTTAGATTACATCGTGAACAGTGCGTGAATCTTGTATGGATATTATGTATAATGATATAGAGACGCTGGCCGTTGCGGCCACGCTCAATCTCCCGACCACGCCCGCTTGCTTCCAAGCCTTTGCTTCAATCCCCAAGGCCGTGCAGTAGTTATATATATTTTTTTATCTTATTTTTTTAAAGTTGTTAAGTGGTGGGAGATGCGTAAAGCTGCCTCCCCCATTATACCCTGAGTTTAGTATATAAACCCTGGCAAGCGAAGCTAAAAGTACAGAGTTGATCTCGCAAGAACACTCCAACGACAACTTCATCATGAACACCCTGGTGAGTTTCTATAAACATTCACAGTATTACATACTGAAATCAATAATATATATATTTTTTAAATATATATAAATGCAAGTAATTTTTCAAATCTAATATAACTTTGTTTACTTTTATCAGGTTGCATTCTCCCTTCTCGTGGCCGCCGTTCTGGCTGAGCCTCAGTACTACTACGGTGGCGTAGTCCCCACTGCATACAGCGGATACAGTGGATACTACGGTGGAGTTCTGCCCGTAGCCGGTAGTTATGTAGGAGCCCCTGTAGTTGCTAAGGGATATCCCTATGCTGCTGCTCCTGCTATCACCCCCTACGTCGCATCTGTAACCTACCCTTCTCAGGACACTTCTCGCGGACTTCCCCAGCCCGTACAGGATACTCCTGAGGTGAGTTTCATTGTTTTGAGTTTACTTTTTTTTAAATGTATTAAATTATTTGAAATATATATTAAATCTTAAAGAAATATTGATACTTTGCATAGCACTAAATCAAAACTTCATAAACCTAAAATAGTATCCTGACGTATATGCAATTTGCTAAGCAGTTAAGCTTCAAAAGTTGCCTAACCTTTCAGGCGCTTTGCTTACAAAAAAAATAGCATTAATTTTAATTAAGAATAGATGAAAATATTTTGATAAATATTAAAATGTGAAATTTATCTTCTTAGGTGAAGGCTGCCAAGGCTGTGTTCGCCAAGCAGTACGAGAGCGCCGCTGTCACCGCTGCTTTTGGATCCCACGTGCCCCTTGCTGTGCACTCCATCCACAAGCGCGCTGCTGTCCTTCCCTACGTGCCATACAAGACCCCTGCTTCCACCTCTCCTCTGGTCTACTCTGCTGTCCACTCCCCAGTAGTCAGCACCCCCTACATTAGCACCTACGGAAGCCAATACGGAAGCCAATACGTCGCTTCTCCCTACGCTTACAACTACGGAGTCGCCCCATACACCACCTACTATTAAGTAACTAATAGTTGAGGCGATTTCCTATGGCAACGAATCAACTCTGTGACGGCTCTGCAATTCATTTACCTGACTTTCCCAATCACATCACAAACCTCCCAATCAAATTTTCCTGTTAAATAAAAAATCAAAATATAGCCTTAACATATGTTTTTTTATTATATCACCTATTAGATAGCATAGCATAGCATTACAAAATAGCATAGAAAAAAGAGCATAGGATTGGAACCAAAA
This sequence comes from Ecdyonurus torrentis, assembly GCA_949318235.1. NCBI lineage: Eukaryota > Metazoa > Arthropoda > Insecta > Ephemeroptera > Heptageniidae > Ecdyonurus > Ecdyonurus torrentis. Next base: position 19,113,672 of record OX439130.1, on the reverse strand, counting down.
TAGTAGAAATAATGAAATAAAATGTTTTGAATGAGAAAAAAAATCTTGCGCTTACTAACTAGAAAAGCTAGAAATAGAAAATGTTATATATAAACACAATATAAAGACATTGAAGTGTTTCTTACATAAAAACATATATATATATATATATATATATATATATATATATATATATATATATATATATATATATATATATATATAAAAGGGTGAAAAAAGCAACATAAATAGCAATATGGTAGGGAAATAAAAAGTCTCATCTCAAAACGCTCATCTTTACTAAATAAAGTAGAATGCAAATAGATTCATTTTTGACAAAAAAGTTATTTAACTAGTGAGAGAATTTGCAGCCAAAAGACAAAGTAAATGAGAATAATGAGACTTTGGATGAAACATCATTTCTCTCTCTCTCTCTCCATGTATAAATTTGTGACATTACAATGAAAAATCATATGTTTTCCTTACGAATAAGCCAGGATTTTAAAATTCAAGCATCATGATTTCTTAATGTTAAAAAAAAGAGCGGAGACTAATATGCTAGTGGTTCTTGTAAAATAAAATGTTCTGTTCAAAGCTGCCCTCTAACATAAGATCTGAGAATTATTTCAATTTCATTCATGCCAGATATTGAGTGTATAATATATTAAAAAATATATATGAAAGGCTTATATCGTGAGTTTTTTTAGTAGAATTTCCAATTTTGTTTCAATTAAAGATTTTAAATTTTTTCATTATAACTTAGAAACAAAATATTGTTTCCAATGTTAACAATAAAGTTTAAAACGAGGTGAATTTTATAAGAACTACAAAGAAAAAAAGTTCTTTATGTTAACGTGAAGGCTTCACGACGGTGAAGGTGTCATATAAAATATAATGTTTATTATTATTACAAATAATCTGTAACCTACGTTCAATATAATATTAGAAAATATAATGTAAGAATGCAAACAGGTGGACCATTCATATGCGAATAATAATAATAATAAAAAGAAAAAAAGAAAATAACAATAATTTATGAGCCATAGGTTAAAAAAAAAACTCTTTATAAAAGAAACCATCAATTTAAACTGCCACACCACAAATGGTTTTAATTTTATTGCTAGAAATATTACTTGTATGGTATGAATAATATACGAGTTCATCACAACTCACAACAATAATTGCTTACTGCCAGACATGTCTGAGAAATTATTAAACATTGAATATTTATATTGTGCTTAAAATAGCACTATTAAAATTAATATCCAATAAAAATTTAGAGACAATTTTTATTTTCAATTTGTGATCATAAAATAAACGATATATTACCATGTATGGAAGTTTTAAAAGTTATTTAAAAAAGATTTATTAATATAATCAATATTAAATATTTTAATTGTTACGCTAAAGTGTTTGATTCAAAATCACTTACGCAGCAATAAGAAATATATTGACCTAAAAAAACGTCTACTATAGATTATAATACTATACTATTCATTACATGCTTTATAGAGATAGCTTCATCTACAAGTACTTATTTCGTTATCAAATAGTAAAATTTGCTGATGAACAAATTTTAATGAGTATAATGAAGGGCAGATGGAATTCGGAGCAGACTTCATCATGTATGGTAATCGCTAAAAACAAGTATTCAATCAAAGGTATGCACTTGAATATCCTCTTAATTAGGACCAATATTGTACAAAATTTAATTAATGTATGTCAAATCTTTATCGGTATACAAATTGCAAAATATGCACTTGTTTCTTGCTTTTTTTATGTATAAAAAGGACACGTACTTGAAAAAAAAATTAAATTAATGAACTAAAAATGCAGATATAATTTAACATATACTTTCAACAAAATTCTGGTTATTGCAAGGCAAAAAAAAAAAGTGCCATGTACTCGTTATTTACTGTCATTACTGCATTTAACAAGTAAACACTCATGAATTTTTGTCCTTTAAAAGAATCCCATTAAGGTTGCATTTTAAATTATTTTAACATTTAACATGGCATAAATCTCAGCATAAATTTCAAATGTCACGAAATGAATTAAAGTAATTGATTGAGTATTAAAAAAAAAGAGCAAAAAATACTGTTACTTTTTACACTATCTTATTAAATTATTTTATGTATTATCTATATCATATTTTATTGCAGTATCATATAACCTTTTATTTAATTTATAGTTATTATTTAATGTAATCCTACATTTAAATCTGTTTTGGACACATGATTAATCAAATTAAATGACAAATTAAGGATATATAAATATAATCTTAATAAAACCCGTCTTTCTCTTTTTGAACAATATGTGATTTTGTACGTTATATATGCGACAAAGTGACATGCTTTATATAAGGAAAATAAAGTAAAAATACTAATAGGAAGTTTATGATGTTAACTATAACATACAAATAATTTATGAGTGCTCATTTACATATAACATAGGAAAATATATCACGTGACCATCACGAGTGACTAAAACGATATTTTCTTTTCTTATATATTTTATATGTGAAGGGCGACAGGGTGTAAAAGAAATAACTAGATCTCAATTTTTTTTCCAAGGTCTTGTTCAATTCTTTGTGCCCAAATTTTGATTCTAAATGTTTTCATTGACTTTTATTATACTAGTTGACATTCGATAAGGTTTTTTTTTTTGTTGTTTATATTTATTTAAGTTCGATATTTTTATACTTCTTTCTTCTATAGCTACACATAACAGTTTTTTTTTTTTATAAAATAACGATAAATTTATAGAAAATTTGCTGACTAATGACAAGTCTTATAATATATATATAAAAAAGAGAGAAAGGAAATTGCAAATACACAAGTGTATCATCAAAGTATATGTTATTAGCTCTGATATTACATGAATTTCAAGACCAGAGACCAGAAACAATTTTTTTATTATACTGGTTTTAGATTGCATATTATAAAGTTCATCATACGATATTATTAAAGAAAGAACAAAATAAGGAATAAAAATATAGTAATTTTATATTACAATATAAAGTGTTTTTTTCTACTCTCTCTCTCTCTCTCTCTCTACTTTTTTTTTTTTTTTTTTTTTTTACATTTTGTCTTGACGTATCAATTTTAAAATAAATTAATCTCATCTTGTAATTTAAAGCTTGTGAATCAAATATTCTTGTATAGTCTGGTGCGAATAATGCTTTAAATAATTTCTAAAGTCAACTACATAGTGTTAGATAACCGCACCCCATAAATTAAATAAAACTTCATTATTTACTTTGCTAACTATATAATATATTTATTTTTAATGCCACAAGTCTTCAATTCATTGTATGTTTTAAATTAAATCGAATCATAAATCAAAATATGAAAGGTTTATTATTATATTTTATTGAATTAAAAATTTACAACTATAAAATATTTATAATTAGGATGAAAATAAAATATTATTATGCTTGAGAATAGTATCAATGCTTTTAATGCTTTTATTGGTTTTAATTTATACATTTCATATTGATTTCAATTTAAGTATTTCAATAAAACTTGAAATATGAAATAAATAATTTTGGATTAATGCCACTGCATTTTGCAATGCCAACCATTATGAGATTAAAGTGTTTGAATACAGAGTTTTTACATTGTTACAAAGAAAATTTATGTGTCATTCAATCTTATCATATATATATATATATATATATATATATATATATATATATATATATATATATATATATATATATATATATATATATATATATATATATATATATATATATATATATCTATATATATATATATATATATATATATTAATAAAATATATTTTCAATGACCGCAATTCCGTTTTGTAATATATGAGCTAACTTGCATACTAAATTTCTTTTGTCTTTTGTAGAAGTGGGTACGGTACATAAAAACACAATTAAATTGTGCATTAGTAAGGAGTGCATATTATCGCAAAAAAAGCAAACGAATAGAGAGAGAGAGAGAGAGAGAGAGAGAGAGAGAGAGAGAGAGAGAGAGCATTTTATGAGGTTATATGATACAGACGAATTCTATTTTTTTTTCCGTAACGAGATTCGATCATATAAGGAGTTACAAGTATAACGTGTATTGTAAGTAAAGAATAAGTCACACCCTTATGTAACTAAAAGAAGACCTGCATGATATATTCTTTTATATATGACTATGCAATGAGTTTTTAATTTAACACTGCAATATATTTTATTATTACAACAAAATCGTGTTGTAAACTTGAATTCATTTTATATGAAAACATGGTATATTAACTTGAGCATCCTTTTGTCTTGATATTCCTTTTTGTAATAAAATTTATCTTTGCATGATGTGTTATGTAAGAAGGAAAAAAAAACTTTTACGATGGAGATTTTACTACTAGATTTAGTAAAAAAAAAATCGTGATTCACAGTCCTATTCTATAAATCTATTTTTTTGTTTTTAAATTTAAATATCTTTAGATTTCTATTCATGATAAAATATTTATACGTGTGAGAGAGTTGAATTGTAATACAATAATTTTATTTAAATGGTATACACATTCTGTATATGGAAATAATATCTTGGGCGTGTTCATCAATGCAGTAGCATGAATGTTTTTTTTTTATGAAGATGATTTTAAAAATATATAAAAAAATATGCACTTAAATATATCAAAAGATTTTATAATAATGACGTCAAAAATCCGGAAGGTCAAAAGCATTTTTTTTTAACGTGTTCTCTTTTTTTATGTCTCTAAAATTTTAAGCTTACGATCGATAACGGTGATATGAAAACTTCTTAGATTAGAACGTAGAACATTCATGTCTCTCTCCAAACATAACAAATTTGCGTATTTATAAACCTGGAAGTTATTGTCAACTGTAAAAAAGAAACTTTCGTCCTTTAACGTGTATTTTACATAGTTAGTAAGTTAGTATAAAACATTATTTTAACTCCACCCACAACATGTTGGAATGTCAAGTTAATTTGAATGTAATTGAAGTGTTAAAAACAAGCATTGCAATAATATAAATGATTAAATCTCTTTTTATTTTATTTTTGGCTCTTTTCCAGTACTTAATTAAACGTATTAATTTGAACGTTAAATTTGGATGACTTTAATTTTTTATAAATTTATTTCATTACATTTTATATACTGTATAGTTTTTAAAAATAAATCATTTTTATTTCTCAAAGCTACAATGTCTATTATTATGTTAGAAATATTAAATTTTATAGGGAAATTAATATTTTTTATTAATTTTAACTTTCAGTAAAGATAAAAAAAAAAAAAAAAAAAAAAGACCTTCAAAATTTGTTAATTAATAGATCAGATTTATTTTTATATAATTATACACATCAGGATTTATAGTATCTTAAATGAAAACCGTTGTAACTATTAATGGTTTAAATTCATTTCAAGATGTTTGACTTCAGAATTTTATGTTTTTAATTTATAAATATTACGGACTTGTGAGTGATACAATTTTGAATGAAAATCATCGTGTAAAGATCAAGCATAATTAATATCGAGATAAAATTATTATCTTTGACGATCATTTTCTGATATCGCCTTCTTTAATTGGCTGCTTTTTGAGGGAAAAAGAACTTAGCAAATTTAGTAATTTATTGATGATTTTACTGCTTTAAAGAAACACGAACGGTTTCGCATCATTAAATGATACCACAACACTACATATTATTTTAGTACATTGGCTTTTTTTAACTTCAACAAAAAAATAACAAAAATTTAATACTATTATTATTATAATTTAATAACAGTTAATTAAAAATTTAATGTAATTTCTTTAATTATACGTTAGAATTTTTTTTAAGTTATACTCGCAAGTGTATAGCAAAACGATTGTGCTATAGGAATTTTTATAACGTATTATGAGCAACACTATAAAATTTAAACAGTAACATTTTTTTTTTTTCATAAATAAAAATTTAAAAGAATTTTTATTTTTACTTCTTAGTAATGGACCATCTGTCTAAAGACAGTACCACCATGAAATTAAATAAACGATATAGTTTCTTAAATTTTCTCTTGTACCATTTTTTTTATTTATTATTTACTGAGAAGCTATATATCATACGGTGCCATATATCAAGGAAAGTCCAAGACTTCATATGTGCAGTTTGTGTGTATATTGAATGCCACTACACCTGTTACTTATAGTAAAATAATTTCTCTTTCAATCTTATAATTATAAGCATTAAATTAACTTCCTTGCTTTTTTATTCTTGCAGTTAAGAAAATATAACATATTTATATTAAAAAAACAAATTGATACACATGAATAGGTATATAAATTAATGATAAAAATCATTTTATTTGAAAATATATATAAAATAACGGTTATATTGTATTATAATACACTTGATTACTTTTAATCAAAATTACATCTCTAATAAAAACATTTATATGAATTTATTATCATTATAATATATTAAACAATCTAGATTTACATTCTTGTTTAACACGCATCAAAAAGAATTTTGAGAGTGTTATATGTTATAATATGATCCATCACCTCTCTCTCTCTCTCTTTCTCTCCCTTTCTCTCTATAACTGGCAAATCATTAATTTTTCGTACACACTAAAAATGATAATCAAGATCTCATGAAAATTTTGGTGCTCTATTTGACCTCGACTTAAAATAATAATAATAATAGATATAAAAATTTTGCTCTAGTTGCTATGCGGGAGGAAGTATAAAATATATATAAAAAAATTTGATAAAAATGTCAGATATTTGGTTTATTATTGTAAGTTTTTTGTATAATGTTCATTGGACCGTGGATAATTAATTACTTTCCATCACCATCATCATCCTCGTGGGTGAAGAAGTATTGCTTGCGTGAAGTTTACTTAACAATTAACCTTCATTAAAAAAAAAAAAAAAAAAAAAAAAAAAAAACTAAAGCAAATAATAATTTTCACGGTTAGTGTAATAAAGTTTTTACTAAAATTTATAAAGGCGTGAACGCTAAGCGTTAAATGTTTTCACGCGTTATATTTTTTACGTGAGGTCCTATGATATATATTATACATGTCGTTTTTTTTTATTCTTATGAAGGTTAAAGGGTAAGTATCGTTACTTTGCGTGACATTATGGTGCTATGAAAATGTTGGTGTAATTGGGCGGTGGTCATTTATTTTATACTAAAAAAATTTACATATTTGAATATATAATTATCTTGTTTAATATTAATAATGCATAATATAAATAATGCATTTTTAATGCATATAAATTTAACTTGCTGTCTTATATATAAAATATATTCATATTCTTATTTGGTTGGGTTGTATAGTTCATTGAAAAAAGTGAGGAAATAACCTATTGTTAAGTAAAGAAATTACTGGCTTATTTCCTTGTAATATAATTTAAAAGCACATTAAAAATGTTTTTACGCTAATACTTAAAATATATTTACATTATTTATAGTTCGCAAAAAAAAAAAAAAAAAAAAAAAAAAAAAAGATAAAAACGTACTCAAGAAATTACAACGTAAAAGTAAATTACACTTAAATTTTCCTCCTCCTAATACTCCTTAATAATAATAATATTGTTATTTTATTTATTGTTCGTAGAAAATGCTATGCATCATCGATTCTTTGATGGTCATCAATAATATGTAAATTAAAATTGTGCGCAGTGCCCGAAGCATATGTGATACGCAGATGATCGGTTCATATCGTTCATGGACTTAAAGCTTTATGTATATAGCAAAAATTTATGTATATAGGAATAAGCAACCGGTCGATGGTTTGCTGGACGTCTCTGGTTGATCTGGTTGTGTGAGCACCGCCGCGGGGTGCGCACCGCCGCTGCTCTGCTCTGCTCTACCTGCTTTGCTTTGCTTGCTTGCTTGACTAGCCTTGGACTTGGCCGGAGCCTTGAACCGCTACTTTGCTGGCGAATCTCTCGCACTCAAGAGGAGCGAACGTCATGGGCCTAGCCCCACCCCGGCCCGCGGGTCTTCAACAATACATATGAGCAAAAAGATCGCACACTGCTTATAAATCTTTAAAATGTATTTATTATTGCACCTGCAATAATTTAATAGATAGACCACACAAAAAGTTCTATAATATAAAAAATTGGTTGGATATTTGTTGAATGAATGAAAATATATTATTCATAGATTGTAAGTAATATGTTTCCCAATTTGGTATTACATGTTATTAAAAATCAATTTACATTTTTTGAATTTATAATATATTGATGAACAATTTTTTTAATGAATTGCTATAAAATATAACAGTATAATCAATATTTTGTGTAAAATTAACTAATAGAGGAAAAATATCATAAAATTGTAACACCAAACTTCAGAGACTTTAACGCGCTATATAATATATAACATACCTATCCATATACGAAACTGTAAAAATATTTGAACGTTATATTATTATTATACTCCCAGTAGTATAGTCGTACGGGAGTCGCACCCACTTGTTATGTATCACCTAACATAATACAACTTTTTTTTCTTTTTTTTCTCATTCTTTCTCGTAAACTGGCTTTTACATAAGACAGAGGTATTAAAAAAAATTTAACCAAAAGCTATTTGTATAAAAAGATCTTTATGTTTTACTTGCTAAATTCATGAACTTGAATTTAAATTTAATATATTCGACCTCGTGATATTATTGGCCTTTTGTATATCTTTACAACAATTTATTTAATATATAATAATCTAAATCTTTTTATACATTTGTATAATATGTGATAATAGATCAAGACGTAGTTTGAATCACGAAAGCGAAAGGTAACCCTGAACTTGAAGTAATAATAATAATAATAACATCTCGTGCATCTCAAACGTCATCGGCAATAATAAGTTTTCTTCTGGCTGCATGGCAAACCCTCCCTCTTTATAATATAATATGAAGTGCACTTGTTCTGCAATGTCAAGATGTTAATGCAATAATTTTATGTTATGAGTAAAATTATATACCTTATTTAGTTAAAACATGTTTTATATATTTTTATTAAAATGATAAAAATCAAGTTATTTTTATCTGTCAGGGCTTATGGCGTTTTTAAAAATTGAAATTTTGTTATATCTAAATATTTTCCCACCCTTTTGCTACTTATTTCTACTGGCAAAATTTAATTGAAAAATGTGAAGAAAAAAATACATCTCTTTATTTACTTAAAAAAAAAATGCTGTAAGCTATTATTATTATTGTATATTATAATACTGCTCCATAAATCTTATATTTTAGATTTTTATGTCCACTATTATATAAGCAATTATGTAAAACAAAAATAATTAATTCCTCAAGCTTTAAATAAAAATGTATATCTATCTTCTAAATAATAAATGAATTTTTGAATGTTAAAATAAAAATAATTATTATATATATATAAAAAATCATATTAATAACTTGACATAGCTCAAAGAGTGTATGTAATAAAGAAGAAGAAAAAAAATTACCATCAAAATAAAGTAACAACAACCTGTTTCATGCTGTGATTTTGTTTTATTACTTTTTTTCTTATTACAATTGTTATACAATAGTACAATAATAAACAATTGTTAGTTATAAATAAGTTATATAATTAGGTATTAATTATTATTATTACTCTATATATATTATAATATTAAGTTATTTAAAAACGTGCGAAGTTTCAAGGTCCATAGGTCCTAACTTTATTGATACCGTTAGTTTCAATGTTGTCAACTATAGCATGGGTAGAGATGCTTTCAAAATGATTTTAATGCGTCGGTAACAAATATTTGGCACCGAATGAGGTGCTGTAATTACGTCGTCCTTTTATTTATGCAAAAACAAGAAATAAGAGCAAAATACCTGTTTACAAAACTTCATATTATACGTTTCTACGTCATTTTAATCAATAATCGATCGAGTTTATTTGTTATATACAGTATATAAAGAAATAATAATAATAAAAAAAAGAAGCAATAACATTCACTGTACATTATAACAAGGGGCTTTGACATTGCTTTTTTTCAAAGCCTTGGCTAAGGCCAACAACCTGAAATAACGAAATCTTTTTAAAAATAAAATGTATTATACAATTTTCAGTAATAAAAAAAAAATCATGAATTTTAATATTTTTTTATGTAAATGTTTTTATTTTGATATTATTCTTGAATCAATTTTCTACGTATAATATATTGATGAATCAGTTTTATGAAAGAAGACGATTCAGACAGGTTGAAATAGTGGGGTGTTATAAGAGTTTGATGAACAACGTAAAGAGCTCGGTTCTCTGTGTTGCTCTGTATCTCTTAAAGCTGCCGCGGGGGCGCGCCGCTATAAGAGCCCCGCGTCCTCCGCGCCGCGCGACACTTGCCCAACTGCCAGCACCGTGGCACCATGAAGCTAAGACACGCCACTCTCGTGAGTACTTTATATACATTAAAGAGATATGTATGCATGTTAATAACAAAACAATACAATCATACCTTTTTAATTAAAATTTATCTTACATTTATCATTTCTTATTATTGTTGTTATTGGTGCTCTTTTTCTTCTTCATTCTTCAAAGTCAAATCGTGATAAAATTTGCATGAAATTAAGTTATTTTAACCTTTGCATGATATAAATTATTTTTGTGTGCATGATACAGTAGTGTTGAGGATATTAATTTACCTTTATAATCAATTATCTTCAACGATATATTAACATTAAATCTCAATTAATTTATATAAAACAAGATGCATCTCACCTGTGTTTATAAAGAAGCTAAATTTTTACTTTGGATTAAATTACCATATTTGATGTGTGACTTTGCATAATAACAAGTATTTTTTAGAATATAGTTCCATTGTTATATAAAATATAATTTTAATTCTAAATTCTTTGGCACGTGTATATACAACACCAGAAAAATACTGCCTAACTTTTATATTATATTTAACAGTTACCAATATTACGTGTATAATTTAAAAGTCACCCGTGCATAAATTTTTAATTTAAAGTAAAAAAAAAAACTATAATAGTAAACTTTTTAAAAAATTTAATTTAAATTTGAGTTGTCATATTAATTTATGATATAGCAAAGCTTGTTTTTTTAAATCATCTAGTTTATTAACATTTTTCTCCTATTTCTAGTATATAGAATAAATTAAAACACGCGAATCAAAAATATTTATCACTCGTATAATTAAAAAACAAGAAAAACATAATTAAATCTAAGATTTTTTTTATCGTTCTTCACCATAATTATAACACATCTATACCTATATCATAGTTTTTTAGTTTTAATAATTTTACATGTGAATAATAAAATTATATGTTGTTGTTTTAAGTTGCAGTTTACCTGTTAGTCTTTTTAATTAAATCGAACTTGGTTGCAGCCCTATATATTTTGCAATTGACATTAACCTTGTGATTTTGTTTTTTATTAAAATATTATTATAATACATATATAAAGCATTTTGAATATCAATTAAATTATATACAAAATATTTTTGACTGAAGGTTATATATAATCAAAGTTTTGTAATAAATAAATTTAAAAATTTTGACGCTTTTTATAATTGTAATATGCATGTAATTCAAATTATAAGCTTACTCAAGTATTCAGTTGTAAATCAAATTTATTCAAGGATTTGCGTGATTGACAAATAAAAATTAAGTAAATAATTACAATTGAAACAACAATATAGTAATATTATTCTATTCTTTCTTTTTAAATCGTATAAAATAACAACATAATAGTTTTGGTTTTCCCACGCAGCGATACTTGATTCTATATTTCTGCATTTCTCATTAAAAAAGCACATTAAATTATTTCTGAATGATTTTATTATTATTTCAAATTGTTGAATTTTCCTTAAATTTGAAAAATACTTTCTTTTTAATGGATAATCTTACTTTAATATTTTTAACATTAAACATCTTTATAAAAAAAAAAATATAATATCATTTCTTTCCGGTATTCTTCAAAATAGAAACTATATCAAAATTAAACAGGAAGCTAACTTATAATTATAACCAATTATAGATATTCTAGTTATATTATAAAGGTAAACATATATTCATGACATTTCCATATTGAAACATTTGAATGTCAGCGATGATAGAAAACGTCATTTTTTTATATACACTTCATCTTTCAGACATGCTATATACTTACATGGAGGGCGTTTTATAACAACAACAAAAAAAAAAAAAAAAAGGTCTCATTATAAACTGCATCATAATATTAGCAAATATAGAAAATTACAAGTTTTTTGTGTCCATCCCTGAGAAACATAAAACCATAACCATAGTATAATATAAAAACATTTTGCTTCATTATAAAAGTCTCAATAATATAAGTTAATAATATATCGCTGAGAAAAGAAAAAAGATTATTGCAGTTCATACCTGGGAGCTTAATATAGTAAAATTACATTTCTCAGTACTCATCTCTTTATCATAACAAAATACCCCTTGCAGCTTTTACAAAAGAAATACTTTAATGTAAAAGAAAAAAAAATCATCACTTTAGTATATTTTAGCAGAACATTCTAACTTTTAAAATAACACATATTGTTAAAGCATGTCTACGATTAGTAACGTTGAATAATTTAATGGATTTTATTTTAAGGTTATGTTTTATGCATGCATGGTTACACAAATGTATAAAATACTGTTTGCGATAAAAAGTACATGCATCATAAGAGCATTTTGCTTTATTGAAAATCACGTGCCAAAGATTTCTATTGATGCGCAAAACAGAATAATAAATATTATTATTAAAAGTATAAAAAAAAAACAGACGCAATAAGATTACTCAATATTATTTTTAAAATAAAAACATATTATAATATATAATCTGTAACATTTAACTACACCTATTATTTGTTCATTAGAACTTCAATAACGCGCATTATATAGCCTTGAAATAAAAATTAAGGAACTAAAAATTTATAATCAATGACAGTTAACATTTAGTAGACGGTAACATATAGTTTTTAATCTTGTAACAAATATCCAAAAGATTTAATGTTTATAAATTTAAGTCACATTAAAAAATTATTTTCAATGATATAACATTGAAATAAATAATATGAATAATCTATAAAAGGTTGTCATTGTATGTAAATATATATTTTTAAATGTATGCCACTGTGTCGTATGGATATACCATAGCGATTGCAGTTATTTACTTTTTTTGTTGGCTGCACTTCAAGTTCTCTTTTTTTCTCTCTGTTTTTTTATACAGGTTTGCCTTGTGGTCGCAACAGCCGCCGCCCAGCATGCCTTTTTGCCGCCCAACCTAATGTACTGGGTACCTCTACTGCGACAACCAGCATTATCTCATGCACCCCTCACCCGTTCTATCTCTACACCAGCTTCTGATGTGATAACTCAAGGACTTCACTTAGGAAATGATGAAGAAGAAGAAGAATCAGGATACGCAAACGATGCTCCTGCATCTGTGATTACCCAAGGACCACGTCCTGGTGCTTATACTGCAGTTTCTTCAGATGAACCCTCTGAATCAACTCAATTTCATTCTCAAGATGGTTTAGGACAATTTTTATTTGGTCATAGTAGTCCACAGCAAGCTAGACTTGAAACTCGTAGTGCTGATGGTAATGTTAGAGGTTCTTATAGTTATATTAATCCTGAAGGACGTACTATTAAAGTGTCATATACAGCTGGTGAAGGTGGTTTTCAAGCTGTAGAAGATGATAAAGAAAATGGTGTATTTCCTAAACCTGTGACTGACACACCTGAAGTTAAGGCTGCTCGTGCTTTACATGCACGTTTATTTGATCAAGCTAAATGGTTAGCTGACAATTCACCCGAAGAGGATGAACCCTCACAACATGCTGATGCACCTGTGTCTGCACCAGCTTACAATCCACCCTCTGTCCCAGCTGTTTCTCACCCCGGAGCAGAATCAGATTATTATCATCCCCCTGATAGTCTGTACACTAACGTAGGCTCCATGGGAGTGGAGAGTGACGAAGGACTCGAATATTATGGTGCTGCTAAGGGAACCCCCATCACAAAGAATTCACCAAGTCCTGTTAATAAAGTACCTTACGCACAGACAGGTGCATATCATTTCCCCGACTATAGTGTGGGAGTCCCTGAAGTGAGGTCTCCTCTCTCCTACAGTGGTGCTTATCAATTTCCTGAGTATCGCACTGAAAATAAGCCAGTGCTGTCTGCCTACTCTGCACCAAGTTTGAGAGAACAACAACATTTACATCGCGCTGCGCCTGATATCAAAGATATGAGTGATAGACCCGATACCATGATGAGGTACTCTGCTTACTCTGCACCAAGTTTGAGAGAACAACAACACTTACATCGCGCTGCTCCTGATATCAAAGATGTAAGTGCTTATTCCGACAGCATGATGAGGTACTCTGCTTACTCTGCACCTGTTGATGTTAACTCACGTGAACAACAACATTTACATCGTGCAGCCCCTGCTCCTGAATCCATCCCTGAAGGTCTCAAATTCACACCATACTCTGCACCTAATCCAGTAAACACACACGATTTATATCGCGCTGCATTTGGATCATTCCCTCAAGTATACTCTGCTTTCCATACTGATTACTTACCACGTGCTACATTAGATGCACTTGAATATTACGGTGCTGCTAAACTTCTTTCATACTCTAACTTATTAAATACTAATGAGAAGACTAGTGGACGTCGTAGTGGTAAAAGTGTAAAACTTCCATCTGTTCCAAATACTGTGATTCCTCAAGGACCACGTCCTGATGTTCCAAATACTGAAAGTTTGTATTCAAGTTATCGTCAATATTCTCCAGTTTACGTGGCTGTTGCTCCACAACCCGAGTCTGATGATGTTCCAAGTACTCGTACTGCCCTGGATGAACCTAGACCCGTGGTACCCGCTGCTTCAGTGTCACAGAAGGCCGCTTACTTTGGTGCTGTTCCCGTCGCTGCGGTGCACGATGCACAAGTAGCACCAGGACAACAAGTCAAGGACCATCAGAAACTGCCCGTATACATTGAGGCCAACTGAATCATATAACAAGAGACGTGGATTTTTTTCCAATATCAATATTATGTATAACGTCTCATATACCCGGCAGTACAAAATTTTTATTATTATATTTTTTATATATATATAATAATAAAATAAATTAAAATATAATCAAGTAGATCTGGCACTAAGCACAATCTTGCCATAAATAGTGATTCATTAAAAGACTAAAGAAAAAAAAATTGATATATATTTTAATTATTATAATATTAGCGGGAAATAATACTCAAAACGTGCAAAAAAAGGATAAATAAAGGGATCTAATAATTTAAAAAAATAATAATAATAATAAAGTACACATATCTTATAATATGTAGTCAAATATGGTCATATCAGTAGTATATATTACTAAATTAATTAACATTCAAATTAAAGATCCTTTACAAGTTTGAGTAAAGTGTAATAAACTTGTGAGAAGACAGAAATAATTTTCGGAGATTGAAGATGGTGCTCCTTTATATAAAAATTTGTAATGTTTTTAAATAAAAGGATTTTGTTTAAGCTTATGTAGTCGATGTTCCATTCTATGATGTCTAATTTTTTATAAGCTTTTTGTCAATAAATCTGTAAGTCCTAATATTAGGCTCGCTATTAATTTAGAGAAAAAAATATATGTGGAATTAAGTCTCTACGGTTTAAACTGGGAATAAAAGACTGGTGGAGACAAAAATGTATAAAAATGTAAGCAATAAAATATATTGTTTGTAATTATTTTCTATTATTTATCCTTTGCGTATATACAATAATAACTTCTAACTTATAATACATATGAAGATAAAAGAGAGTTCAAGGAAAACAAAAAAACATTTAAAAAGTATAAAGAAAAACATTACAATTAAAATCTAAGAATAAAATTTAGAAAATAAAGATTTTTCAATAAAATCTCTCTCTCTCTCTCTCTCTCTCTCTCTCTCTTATCCTTTTCCAAAAAGGACATTTATTATAGTGTTAATAACCAAAGTAGTAAATTTCTATTAAATTTTTACACCTTGAAATTTTCTTTAAATTTTTTATAAGAAATTATAAAATTACAATAATAATTTTATGATTCAATAGATGGCATTGCCTGGTGCTTTTAAATTTTATTAAATTATTATTTTTTATTAGCATAATATGTTAAAATAATAATAACATCTTACATAATAATATAAGAAAAGACTTTTTTTAATACTTTCTCAGAGAAGTAAATTTAAGAAAAAAAGATATATATAACCCCTTTTTTCTAGAATAAAATATTATTTCAATATTTTTATTGCAAATGTAATAATAATAAAATAATAATCATCTGCAAAGTATAGACACTAAAAACCACAAGAATAGGAGAAACATTTACTTTTAATTTAGTTTTTTTTTAATTATATACTTTGCCACTATAATTTTATAATATAATTAAACATAGAATTACATAATATTAAAACCCAATTTATTTAGATTTTATTTTAATGAGTATAATTATATTAAATTCCATACTTTTTACTTACCATGAACAAAAAAAAAATGCATGTGTATGTTGTTGTTTTTTTAGTATGCTTTACAATAATAAAATTAATTATAATTAATTATTATAAATTTTTATTACAATAATAAAATACAAACATGTATCAATTTATCTTATAATGATGACAGCAGAATAAAAACATGATGAATCACTGACTTAAAAATATATAATTTATTTTATAGAGGTCCAAACTCATGGGGTTGTGGTTTCTTTTTTTCAGGATCTAATGGGTCTTGGTCAACATCGATAGCTGGAGGGTTAGGATTTTCTTGTTCAGCTACTACTGCTTCAATGGGAGGTCTAGGGGTAGTAGTTGTTGGTCTGAGAAATAGTGGTCGATTTTGCCAAGCCTGCTGTCCGTATTGATAAGCTGTAGTTACTCTATTTACTACCCCAGTCACCACATTAGGAACATTTACAGTAAGTGGTAAGGATGGCAAAACATTGGAAGCTTGATTTGTTAGAAAACCCAAAGCTTGACTTGCCGCTTGGGTAAGATATCCTTGAAGAGTACTAACAATTTGTTGACGACCAAATGGTAATGTTGTGTAAAATTGAGGTGCAGTACGAACTAAAGGTGATATTTGCATGTTTTGAGGTACGAAATATATCACGGGACTAATAGGACTAACGTAAGGTTCTTGTTGCACCTGTATGGTATCTTGTTCATTATCGCTGCTTTTGTAATTTATTCGTGACTGAGCAGTATTATAAACCTGTGAACTGCCGTCGTCTGGTACAGCATAAATCATTTGAGGAAAGTAATGAATAAATATCTGACGGCCATTTCGTTTTGGAATGTAAATTTCTTCATCGTCATATCCTAACGGTGTAATTCGTTTAGGATCGACAGATGAAGTATCATCCAATATTTCATCTCCATACCCCAATGGTGCTTTCCTCAATGGATCCACGGTGGGATGAACATGCAGTATTTCATCACCGTATCCCAAAGGTGCCTTTCTTTTGGGGTCAATTATTGGATAGCTATCTAATTTGTCATCACTATACCCTAACGGTGCCTTTCGTTTTGAATCCACTGCAATTGGACCATCCAATACTTCATACCCATATCCCAAAGGGGCTTTTCTATTAGAATCCACTATGGAAGTACCATCTAATGTTTCATCGCCGTATCCCAAAGGTGCCTTTCTCTTAGGATCAATTATTGGATAGCTATCTAATTTGCCATCACTATAACCTAACGGTGCCTTTCGTTTTGAATCCACTGTAACCAGACCATCCAATACTTCATCCCCATATCCCAAAGGGGCTTTTCTATTAGGATCCACTATGGAAGTACCATCTAATGTTTCAACACCGTATCCCAAAGGTGCGCTTCTTTTCACGTCTCTATGTGATAACCTATAATAAAAAAACAGCATTCATTATAATTAACATTATATAAAAAAATATTTATAAAAAAGAATAGCACACAAAGCACAAGTTAGGATTGTTATTTTGTTATACTTCCTGAAATTTTTTTTTATATACATAACAATTACTATGCAGCATTATGTTCAATCGTTATAAGTATTGTATAATATATAAAATATATAAGGAAGGACAATGCAATATAATTTGGGATAAAAGGAGATTCTTAATAATAACTTAATTTTTTCTCAATAGATGAAGTCATTAATATTGACTATTATTATTATCGCTAAACTTAAATCAAAATTATTAAAGGCGATGAATAAAATGAACTCTTGCCCTTAAGTATATACATAATGTATAGAATTAAAACTTCAGAAAAAAAAAGGTGTAAAATAAAAGCTTTTTATAAGGCACTATATACAATTATATATTTTTTTGTTTACAACCTTAATGACTTGCTATAGAAAGAAATTTTCATGCTCTTATTTAGCTGTTCATATATATTTTTTTATGAGATTGTCGTGAACAATAAATTAGGTATTGAAGTTTTTTTCTTAAAGTAATTTAAAATATTTTAACACAATCTTATAGTAGAAGTAATTTTAATTAAACTTACATATATACTATATAAATTTATTGAGAATTATTACAATAAAAATACAATTCATACCATGACATCATCTTATATTCACTTGTTATATAAAATAAAATAAAAACGAGTTTCTAAAGTTATACTCACTCATTATATTTATTTCATTTTATAACTAACTAATCTATTTCTTTCTTCAGTATATAAATATAAAAGTTTGATTCATAAATAAAAGTTTGAAAGGTATGAGTTATGTATTATAACATTGGACCTAGAACATCTTGTTATATATAAAAAAAAATGTTCAAAAATTACTTAAGGCTGTTAGACAGAGTGGAAAAAAAAATTTTGGGTGCTTTTTCATATCATCAGCTGTCAGTAAATAGTTTTAGTCTCCAAATGTCATTGACCGTATAATTCGTAAATGATTTATATTACATCTCGATATGTGTAATCATATGTAATGGAACTTGTTAAAAATATCTTTACTATATATTATTCGTAATAAAATTTTATGGCTTTTTTATATAACAAGAAATTTTACATTTTAAGCGACAAGTAATTGAGGTGACAAAAAGTTTAACTACCGCTTAAGTATTAAAAAAATATCACGTATTCATATATTAATGTTAATATATAGTAGCTAGTAATTAGCTGACACACTAATTAGTGCATGTTAATTGCAATAAAAAAAAATAATGAGATATTTTTTCCAAAGGTGAAGGTTGAAATGTAGATCAAATCATAAAAAAAGAAATACAATGCATAAGGAAAAAGATAGTTGATGCGAAGTTTACTAGAACTAGATTAAACCCACACAGTGTGCAGTACGTGTACACACGAGTACATACAGTACAATGTGTCGGTCAGGGCAATCAGGTAAGCGCGTGCTAGGGTCACTGACCTGTCACTAGGTGGCGCGGCGGTTACCAGGGACACCAGCAATAGTTTCACCAGCAGCCCTCCTCCTTGGACCCCACCCTGGGACACACACACACAAAATTATATTTAAATATTTGGCACTTGACAAATTGCTTTACATGTAAAAACAATAGTATTTCAAATTCCAAGCATTCTCACTATTAAAATAACAAAGTTAAGCATATTTTAAAACATTTTTTTATTTGAAATAAAAAACAAAACTTTATTAATATTTGTGTGATATAAAAAAATATATAAATTTCGTGGAAAATATAAAAGCTGTTTTGACGCACCATACACAAGATTTCAAAAATCTGTCATCAATTTTTTTATTATTATTATTATTTTTGTAAAAATATTAAATTAAATTATGAACTTCCAATACAAATAGAAATTAAATTATTTTAGTTTTCATATCGACATTTTATCTTTATTAACTTGTATATAATTTACTCTTTTATTTATCAAAGTTTTTTTTTTTTTTTTTTTTTTTTTTTTTTTTTTTGTAAAGTGCATCTTGTTTTTTTCCTTACCATATAGCACTAGCTTTGATATTAGTATAATACACATCATGTTGTAAAACGTTTAAGCAACTTTGAAAATTTGCCAAACTATACGTAAGTCACGATATGTGATGGATATGAAATTTTAAAACGATTGATAAAATAATAATCCAACCACATTTTTTTCCCAGCTTTTTGGTTGTTAAAACTAGCAAATCTTGTTATTTCATACTACTATAATACAATTTTATATCTTTTGAAGATAGGCGTTTCCCACAGTGGATGATTTGTGTTGACCATAATCACCTCAACTATCCATCGCCCACGAAATATGACGTCATTTAAAAGAAAAAATTATATACGAAAGTGACTCATTTTTAACGGATGCTTAAAAGATTTGCTTAAAAATTAGCAAAGTGAAAAAGCTTTTACTTAAAACAATATCTAAGAGCGTTGACTTTAAAATTCTCATGAATTTCCATAATTTGAGTGAACGATAACACTACTTGTAAAAAAAAAATAATAAAACAAAATGTCAAAACAACATTTTATGCAAATCAATCTGAGTTGAAGAAATGAAATGTAAAGCACGTTGTCTCCATTATAAAAACTATAAATAAAACTCTTTGTCTATATAATACAAGGCTAAGGTAAAAAAAGCTACTTACATATAAAAAGCATTTAAATCATATTTATCTTCAATTTATTCTTTAAACAATGCTACAAATTTCAATAAATAATTGTTAAAAATTTTAAGGAATTTCATATAGAATAAATAAATAAGTATATCATATAAAATTAAATATTTGAAATAGTTTAGTAAAAAGAAATGTTGTATTGTATACTATTATTATTAGATTTACTTACCTTGAGTTTCAGCATTATTTGTGTGGTTTTGTGACAATTTTCTTATTATTACGCAGAGTAAAGAAAAGAGACGTGCTTACATTTACGCGAGTCTCTAAACACCGCAAAGCCGTGGGCACATCAGCATGTAACTGTGTGTTGGTCAGAGATGATGCTACTTTTGTACCCGCTAACTCTACAGAACTGAACTCTTAAAAGTCTTGCGTAGTAGTAAGAAGTAGGTAGAATATTTTTAAACAAATAAAATGATTATATCAATTAATTAATGATGAGTGCATTGACCATCAAAAAAAACTTTCATAATATATAATAAAAAAAAATTATATAATTCATACTTTGGGCTGTATAATTTATAAGATAATTTCAATCAAAATATAAGATATAAAAGATAAGTCAGAATATGAGCAAAAAAAATAATAATAACAAATTTTAACAAACAATTTTGATTTTAAAATTTATTTGGAATTTTTATATCATATAATGTGCTTTCAAATCAAGATGTTTTGCATAGTTTAAAAGTGATTTAAAAATATATTATAAAATCAACATATTTAATTCGTTTTTTTTACACGCAACGAAAAAAAAAATCAAAGATGATATTTTATGATCTAGAGTGAAATTTTATCCCATCATCACAATAATCATAAATTTCACACGTCCTAAGGCGTTAATTTTGCATATAATTCAATGTCTTCATAGATATTACATTATATTCAAAGTGATTATCATTTATGTTAACTCAATTTGTAACTTTAATAAGATATTTAAACGTTATAGATTAGTTAAAATAGATTATGATGAAGAATCTTTTGTATTGCGCAACTATGATTTACGCCAAGGATTCTCGCAGCCACAAGGGAATTCCTCACAGCTATAATTAGCATAATCTACATAATTACTTCATAATAATATGAAGATCTAGAAGAAGGAAAAAAAAGCTCATTATAATGAGTCATATTCTTAATTATATTACAAATTTCTTTATTATTCAAAATTTCATAACACAATTAATGAATTAATTACATTTAGGCATTATATTTAAACACAAAATTATAATCAAAATATTATTTTATATCGTTAGTACTATTATTTAAAATTAAGTAAAACATTACCTATAGTATGATAATTTTTAAATCATATAATAAAAGGATGATTAGGAAAGATCACTGGAAATTTAAGTTTATTAGTTCTAATTATAACACTGTTGCTCTGAGAACTTAATTTTGAACTGGGGAATTCAGTTGTTCCTGGAGGTTTAATTATGTTAGCAGTCGTTTCAGGAGTTTGAAGAGTCGTAACAGGTACGTCATCATTAGTAAATGTTGTTTTAACTGTCGTTACAGGATAGTTAAAAGTTGTAATTGGGGTTTCAGTAGTAGAAATATTAATTTCAGGAGAAGTTTCAATAATCTCAGTAGTAACTTTTTCAGGTTCTTCAGGTGGAGCTGGTCTAGGAGGACCAATATCAGGTTCTAATTCATCATATCCAGGATCAGGAGCAATATCAATCTCCTCGGCTAACAAAGGTTCCTGAGTTGGAACGGTGTAAGTAGAGAAATAATTTTGAACTCTCTGTATGAAAGGTTCTATTGGCCATGGAAATCTTGAAAATAAGAAAAATATTCGCACTGGTCCTCGTGGTGGTTTTACGTTTGGTTGGGGAGGAATGATTGTTTCTTCACGACTTACATATTCTTTCTGATAAACCACAGGTAATTCAGACGAGTCATCAGCTTGTCGATTTTCATATGATTGAACTGCTTGCACGTCTTGATGTTGATAAACATAATGTGGGCTGTAATCAGATATTAACATTAAACACATGAGTGAGCAGAAAAAACAACGACTGTCATTTATTGTTGCTACTTCTGAGTTTTATTATTCATGATTTATATAAGATTAATTTTTAAAAAAGAATTATAAATTATAAGATCTTAACAAAATTGACATTAGTTGATATATTATTTCATATATTTGTAAAGAAATAACTGTGGTTTTAAAAAAAATACGACATTATACTTTATTAAAATTCTTTAAAATGTTAAAAAATCTGGAAATCTAGAAACTTAACCTGTTAAATTTTAAAATAAATAATATTAAAAATAGCATCTGTCAATTTTTTTAATTAATCTATATTGTTTATCTTAAAAGTTCCAAAAGGTTGTCAGTATAGAAAATATATAAAATTTGTCACTGGAGTAAAGAAACGATCACATGATAAAAATTGTTCAATAATTATAATATAAAAATAATTTTAAAAAAAAATGTGTTTTTCAACATTTTATTGCAAATTTTGATGCAATGAAAATATCCAATCTAAAAACTTTAAATTTACTAACCAGGGAAGAAAATAATTTTAAAACTTACCTTTGAACAAGATAAAAGGTTTGATGTTGTACAGGAATAATTTCTGGATGAGATGCAAAGTAGTAAAATGGCGCAGAAGTCACAGAAAAAATTGTAAACCCGAAAAAACAAAAAATCTGTAGCCAGTGAGGACGCACCTGCATCACAAAAGTCCTCCAATATAATTTATTATAACTAATTGAGGTAAAAAAAAATTGAAAGCTTCCTTATCATAATCATAAAACATGTCAATCATTATTTTTAATTATATATAAACAAAATATTAAAAGCTTAGATCAAAACAATGCATAATAATATTTTAAAACTAAAAATATATTTTAAATATATTATGTAAATATTAATAAAAAATTCTTTAGTTATTATTATTATTTATTATAAAAATTAGCATTATAGTACTATAAGTCTCAAATATGATTATTGTTTATCATAAACAGGTGACTGACCTTAAGCGTATGTGAGGTCCACATGACGTCACAGAAAAGGTGTCCTCCGCAGGCAAAAAAAAAAAAAAAAAAAGTGAGCGAAGCGCGCACTCTGAGTAAGACTTAAAGCTACTGCACTCGCAGCAGGAGTTGCTCACACACTATAGTCCTCCACTTGATATTGTATAGTGTAAAAATGAGAGGTATCCAGTAATCACCACAGTTATTTTCCTCCTCGCTTCTCTGCGGACTACCGCGATCTGCTAGACTGACATTAAAACATAAATACAAAAAAAAATTGTTTGTTTTTATTAATTTTTTTATTTCTTTCTTTCTCTTTTTATTTTTTTACATATCTTTAAATTTATGTTAATACCAGATTTAAACGAATGTGTAAACAAGTCTGTAAATTTGTTCTAGCTCATTTATTTCTTATTAAATAACCTAAATAACTATATTTTACTCAAGTACTTCAAACTGAAGTTAATAGATTAGCTGTCGTAATTAATATTTAAATGATTTTACCATTCAATATAAATTATACAAAATAAATTATATTTTATGCTTTGTAGCAAATACAGTATAGTTATATTTTTATACATATATTTTATTGCATAATATATATTCAATGCCATTGTTTTTATTCATCGTTAGTAAATCCATTTACAATAAAAGTTATATCGTTAAAATTTACATAATATTTCAATTACTTGTGTGCATAGATTAACATGATTTATAAACTGCAATTGTTTAAACACTTTATTATTAACTCGATATATATGAACATCTGCATTTACAACATAAGCTGTAGTTGTACGCATTCCATATTAAAATTACAATATATACACATATTTTTATTATATAACAGTTAATTATAAAATATATAGAAAAGCGTTATAATTTTGATCTAATTTAATAAAATATGTATGTAGGGTGTATGCGGATGACGTCGTATTTAATGCGCTTGGAGGCTATACTGGAGTAGTGAACAACATTGCTGAGCATAGGACACACTTCGTTTTAGGCAATTTTTTTGGAAAATCTCTCAATTGTTTGTTATTGTTATTTTTCTCACATACTTGAGATACTAATTCAACATATTTACAGCATCAATGCTCTCAAAAATATTGCATGGTGTTTTTAAACTCCCTAAATGAGTTAATTTTCCTATGCCACCCATGTTATTGAGCGATTCAATATGGCGCTGACTTTAACATGAATGCATAGACCCTATATACACTGTGACATAAAATTTTATTGTATTGACTTATGGAAATATCATGTATTTAAACGGAGGAATGCGTTCTTTTACTTCTCAATGTGTATACAATGCTAATGTAAAATATTATTCTATGGCAAATAAAATTTTATATGACAGCTATATTATGTACTATGTAATGTACACATTGCATTTGGGCGTAACAGCAAAAATTTACTCCACAGTATATGTACTGTACATACAATTTGAAACTAATTTACTTTACAATAAACATTAATTTTTGGTCGTAGTTACAGGAACAATAAAAAAGAAGTTGTCTTATACAAAAAATGAGTAAAATTTCACACATGAAGTAAAAAATAGGTGGTCATTTTATTATTTTTACGTTTATTACTCAACAACCAATTATTGATAATAGCGGTTTGCCTGAATTTAACAAAATAATTTTAAGTCATAAATATTTATATTTACTTTTTGTGTGTATGTGTATTTCTGCGAGTAACAATAAATGTGGCGCCACAATACAACTTTTTGGAGTAATTTTTAAATGTCATAGGAGTAATTATTACTGAGAAGAATAAATATTTTATCACATTGAGTAAAATTCAGAGAATCATAGTTCCATATTAAATTATTTATTTCAAACCATTTCACTTTCATTCATATATATATATAAAATTAGTAACAATTTAATATTGATTATATATTAATAATATTCTTCAATATCTACAATATTACATAAATCTAAATCTGTAAGTTCAGAGAAACTCCTTCCATCTTCACAATTAGTTGTCATTATATCTAATGCTTTATCTTTTGCAAGACTAACTAAATCCTTAGCTTCACAATCACAACGCCAAGGATTACCAGAAAGTGTAAGCATTCTTAACTTTGGAGCACGTTTTAACTGTCTGATTGTAGTGCTTGGTAAAGAAGTAAAATTACAATTGTCAAGCTGAAGTATTTCAAGTTTCTCATATACAGTAAAACTACGTGGTAGTTGACGTAGCATAGAATTACCATTCAATCGCAACTCACGTAATGAAACAAGTTCAGAAAACAAGTCGTAAGGTAGTATTTCCAATACATTGTCACTAATATCTAAAGATACCAAATTAGTAGCATCTTGTAACATAAATCTAGGCAAAGTTGACAATAAATTGGCATGAAAATCAAGTTCAACTAAACTTTTTGTAAATTGAATAATAAATCTTGGTAAATTTAATAAACCAGATTCAGCAATAACTATTTTTTGTAATTTTTTAAAATCTTTAAATAAATAATTTGGTAATTCTAACTCTTTATTTTTACCTTTAATCCATTCAACATCACTTGTACTATTTAAACTTTTAAAATTTCCATTTATTTTTACGCTGATTAAATTATCAAGATCAATAAATAATGCAGCTGGAATGAACTGGAAACTATTATATGATAAATCAATTGTTTTTAATGCTGTAAGATCACTAAACGTATTAAAGGAGAAATACTGCATTCTATTTTGAGACAAATCAAGATATTGCAACTTTTTAAGACCATTAAAAGTAGGTGGTGTAACATGTAATATATCATTTTTCCATAAACTTAAATACCATAATTGTGTTAAATTATTAAAAATATTCTCAGGAATTAATAAAATTTTGTTATTATCAAGATATAGTTCACCTAAATTATGTAAATTTTGAAATAAACCAGAGCTTAAATTTTTGATATTGTTATCATTTAAATCCAAACAAGTCAAAGATTGTAAATCTAAAAACAAATCCTCTTGTAAATATTCTATTTCATTAAAAGCTAAATCAAGTCGTTTTAAATTTTCTAAATTTTTGAAATGATCTTTTGTAAGATCTCCTTTTAATTTTCTTACCGATAAGGTTGTCTTATTACCTTTAAGTGAAATAATATCAGAAAAAGAAGATAATGGTAATGGACAATTTATAAAACGAATATATTGAAATGAATCATTAATGAAAGATGTAAAATTTGGTGTAATTTCTGTAGTATTTTGACAGTAAACTGTTAAAATTTCTCTGGGTTGTAATCTTACAATAAAGTCACTACATTCGATATCAATTACGTCTTCTACTTCGTGACATTTACAATCACTAGGGCACTCGAAAGTTTTACAAGAATCAATACACAATGTATCATTGAGCGAGCAATTATCCAAACATTCATTCTCAGAATTCTCAGAAGCCATCTCAAGTGCGCATGATTTAGAACACGTGACGTTATCACTAAACTCTGAATTCAAACACGAATCAATGCATGAATAATTTGATTGTGGTATTGTTATATTTGATAAGTCTAATAATTCAGCTTCATAAGTTAAAGTTTCATCAGACGTAATTAAATTTTCAAATGTTTGTTCATGATTTTCTTCAAGTATCACAAAATGGCAGAGTATTGCAATGATGATGAAATTGCACGACATAAAACTTGAAAATCGAGTCATCATTATAGCTCTTTATGTCTGAAAAATAAAATTAATTTTATGATTATTATGCACCATATCGTGTAAGATAAAAAATATAATAAAGAAATGAAAGATCATCTTTTAAAATTCATGATATTTATGTCATATTTCTTTGTTTATCAGTAAAATAACATAAGAAATTCTTATCCTTATTGCTTAAATATTTAAAAAAGACAAGTACGAGAAACACATATTAAAAGCTTTTTTACGTTTCTTTAAATGTTTCTACAAGATTTGAAAGTCAAGGTTAAATAATAATTATTAAAGAGAGTTATATATTATAATAACACAACATAAACAATATAATAATGATTCCAGTTATTTACAATCTTAGCTAGAAATTTTATGCTTCAATACGTAATTCATAATATAAAGGTTATTATAATATAATATATTATAAGTTAGTATATTTAATTTGTATCGCCATATTATTATTGATGATCTCTTCATATTATTTTATTTGCTTTTTTATAAAAAAAATTATATTGAACAAAAAGGATAATAAGATAATAAATATTGTAAAAAAATATAAAAATTCTCGCTTACCTTGTGAAAAAAAAAATAATAATTGCTTGTTGGAAACTATGTAGCGTGGGCCAGTGCTTTGAAAAATATAACACTCTTACACATCAGACGGTTTAATTGAATGTAACTGATTGATATGGTGATGATACTTAATGTAACCAATGTCATTTATAGGAGAAATATATTATGTTTAACTTGCATTTACGTCTTTAAGGATCAATATCTATATAACCAGTAATAATAAATATTCATTTTAAATAAACAAGAAAAAAATTCTCTGAAAGTTGCGTTGAAATAGAAGATAACTTTATTTATTGACCTTTGTATATGGTTGACCCCTTGACTGTGCATATATTATCATGTGTGTAAATTTTTTTTTTTTGTAAAATTAACAGTGTGTTTAATAATATATTAAAGATATTTACATAAAAATGGTTTATTAAAAATTTAATTTAATAAATAATCATTATATAAAAATGTCACGGGTGAACAATTTTTATAGCTTTATTAAGCTATATTATAAAATTATTACGTGTAATATGTTATACTACTGTCTTACGTAAAAATTAATATAAGGATTATAATATGGGAATTTTAGAATTTCTTAATAATTTAATGTAATGACGTGATTATTATCAACGTCTATTACAAAATTTGAGAATCTATGTAAGTGTTAATTTCAAAACAAGTTAAAATCATGATAAGAGAATTTCTTAATCTTAATGATGCAAGGTGATAAAGATAAAAAATGTAAATAAATACGGATACATCGATTTAATTGATATCATACTCAAAATGATTTTTAAGACTGTGTTAATCCTCTCCACGCTTACGTTATTTTATAACCAGGTATGTTTTTAGAATAAAAAAAACTTTCTTTATAAATCTGGTATAATGACTATATTTGAATTTACTACATATTAACTATTTTTCTATAAAATTATTTATTTTATCATGTATTCAATTGCATTCTATCAAATAAACTTATAAAGAGAACATTTAAACTTTAAAACAGAGAAGCCAAACATCAGAGAATTTTTTTTTAGACTATGAGTTAAATTTAAAACATAACACTTTAATTGTTTTATAATAAAGAATGTATAATAATACACTTATAGAGTTTATTGTCAAAATAATTTAGATTTTCAAGTAAATTATTATTATTATATTTATAATATAAAAATAATAATAGTGCATGATTTATGTATAATAATTATATAATAATTTGTTACTGTCACACACACACAAAATATTAAAAATAATTTTTTATGTTGTATAGGATATTAAATATCTTACAATTCAAGGTTTTGATAATGTTATAAATGTCTTCAAAGATTGTTAAGATAATATATTTTTAACACTTTATTACAATAATTTTACTTTGAATTTATAACATCATGAAAATAATCTTTTAGTTATTATTAATAAAGAAGAGGGAAAAAAAATTAAAATAGAGCTGTAGGTGAATAAACTAAATTAGTAATATTCACAGACTCACAAAACCTAGACAACAATATAAAATTTATTTTAATGTTTTTGTGTGCACGTGTTCAGGTGTTTGGAGACCTGGAGGCAGATATTAATGCAGCAGACACCGCAGTGAATAAAACGTTCATTAATGTTGAGAGTCTTCAGTATAACATCGCAGGATTTAGAAAAGTTCTCTATTCTGACATTGTACCTTATGTAACTGATATTAAAGTTAGGATGTATGCGCTTGGAGTAAGTTTATTTCAAATTATTTCTATAGTCCGCGCCATGCAGCTAATAAGTATGTCCGATATTTCTTAAATAATCATTTATTTAACCAAAAACTGTCATATGGTAATGGCCGATATCTGTGGGCGGTAATGCAAACTAACGTTTTTCCTGGCTATAGTTTACGCTGTTTAATATATGCGTATAATATAGTGTTTTTCTTAATTCAAATTAGTTCTTTATTCAGCAACAGAGCAAATCCATATGCACTGAATATAATAGAATCAAACAATACAATAAAAAAATCATAAAGGCATATAATATTTATACATAATAATAAAAATAGTATAAAATGATAGTCATTTATTACTAACAACTGCAGCATTGCAAATCTTAAAACAGAGTGTGATTTAAATTGTATCTAAATATAGGCAGTGACATATTAAATAAATAAAAATCACAGCAATGCAAACTACTCACAAGATGTAAACAACTCTTTGCACTTTGCTGGTAAAAATAAAGTGTGCGTTATCCGTTATTGATACACCAAAATTTCAGTTTAAATAAATTCTTGTAAATTTTAGAAAATAATCTTAATTGGTATAATTCGTGCATCAACAGCATAATCGATTTAAAATATCAAGTAAAATTGTTACGCACTTGGTTTAGCAAGCTTTGTATTTTTATTAACTTTAAACTATAATAATATATAATATGTACACTCAAAACAAATTTTGTAGCATTTTAGCAACTTAAAATTATTTTTATTTACATTTTTAAAAACATCACTTAATATAAAAGCTTCATGATTTGCAAGAACATATAATTAGTTAATGGCTTCTAAAATTTATATCATGTTTTCGGTATTTAACTATCAGAAAAAGGCTTAAATAAGAACGACTAAAAATATAAGTAATATTGTATAGAAAGAAGTAACTTAATTTAATTTTATATCAAATTCATTCAAAAACCTATTAAAATATTTCTTGTTAGTATACTTTTAAATTAAAACTGCAAATTTTAATAGCCTTTACTGTGGTTAAATTATATAAGATAAAAAAGAGAGATATAATAATAAAATTCAATAATAGAAAGTAACAGTATACATACCAAAAAAGATTTTTGCCAACGTATGTATAAATAAAATAATAAATTTAAAATTTAATTAAAATATTATGACTCTGCAGATTGATTCTGATAAAATAGAAGAATTAAGTACTTTATACTATGTATATATGAATGATATTCGACCAATCATAGATATGGTTATCAGTGATGCTGGTTACGCATATCTTTTACCTACTTCTAAGACTTCTTATGACTTAAGAAATTATATAAACGCAACGGTGCTAACTGAAGATGTAAATACAATGGAGTCATTCAATGAGAGATACAAAGAAGATTTTGATTTTTATGTCAATGAAATTGACTGGAGAATTGCTGATTTGTTTGTAAAGAATTGGTACCTGATACAAGGAACGGTAAGTATATAAGCTGTCAATTAATTTAACTTATCATAATAATAATACATACATGATGAGAAGACAATAATATAAATTCATGTTAATTTATCATCTTCAAATTAGTAATGTCTATTATTAAAAAATTATTTTGTCTATACAACTAATTTGCAATCAATGTTTTGATTAATTATTTGTACACGTGCAAATTTGAGACCCTTTTTTTTTTTCATCATTAATTTTTTAAACATGAGCATTTTTTTCGTCACTTTTTTTTTAAAAATATTGTAATTTGAGGAGACATCTTAATTATTGAAGCTTGTTTCATTAATCATAATTAATTATTGAAAAATATTTTATTAAAATTACTTAACAAAGTTTTTCTTCCTTGTAATGTTTTAAAGAAAACAATTTATATTAATTCTGACTTTATTTGAAGAAAAAAAAATCAAGATTATATTTTAAGACGTTTTAATAAACATATTAAGTTGAAATTGCTAAGAATTTTACCCAGAAGCATTTGTATCAAATATCACATTCAATTTTCTTTGAGTGTCAATTAAATATTTAATTAAAAATCTCATTCTAACAACTTTTATTTTTCTTTATAACGGTAAACTATTAAATACTAATTAAAATTTGATTGTGATGAGTCTTGTATCCTAAAGGCATTAAAAAATCATTTGGACAAAGTAAAACCCATCAAAAAAAAAATAATAATAATGAGCTTCTTATGCTTACAATATTGTAAAATCAAGATGTATGATAAATTTAGTGTTTTAAAAATAAATAATCTGCATAAAATAATTGAAACTGTAAATTAAACAATTTATTTAGTGACAGCTTTGATTTGTCTGAAACGTTGTCTTATTAACCAATACAGATATAATTTATTTAATATCCAAACATTTTTTTTTTTGCTATTGTAACGCTAATCTAATAAAAGACATAATAATAAAAATCATAATAATAACTATAATGTATACGAAGATATTATACACCATATTATGGTTCATTGTTACATTAATGGTCTAATAGTGCAAAAAGCGTAACAAAGAAAAAGCTACAATCATGTTTATAATCAAAACAGTTGTGCATGACTAGTGATAAATGTAACCAATGAAGATTTTAAAACACATTTGTATTATTTTAGAGTGGTCCTGATAGAGAAGCTATTGATGCAGATCGTGCTTATATCTACGGTACTACCACTGGATATCGAGAACAACTGAAAGAGCATATGGTTACCGTGGACCAAGATACCAAAGATGCCTGCACGTCTGTTAATATTGTCATATCACAACTTTCTTCATGACAATCCTTGCATTTTAAACAATCAATAATATAAAAATTTTGTGTTTAACTTAATTATGCTAGTCATGTATATAAATATTCTTATTTCAAGCAAATACACTTTTTTCTTCTTTTATTTTTACACTTTAATAATATTTTCTTAAGAACTTATTTCTTAACCTTCAAATGAAAGAATAAATATATTTTATGTTTGAGATATGTTTAAGACAATAAAAATGATTGATAGTATTTTTTTTTTTTTTTTTTTGCAAACAATTAATCAAAGTTTAAATTCTTATTAGATGGTTTGTAGTCTACTATTTTGATCCCTACAAACATTTTTCTCAAACTTCATTATAAAATCTATTAAATTAAGTTTATACAATTTATTTATTATTTTATTATGTTATATAAAAAATAGCATTAACTAAATAGCATTGTTCAAGGACATTTTTGAAAATTACCATCTTAAGTTTATATATTTATATATATATATTATATATATATATATATATATATATATATATATTATCTCATTTACAGTAGATTATTTAAAAATTATATTAACTTGGTAAAATGGCCACAAAAAGTCTATTATACTGGTTAAGATTATAATAATATCTTGTAATAAAGTTATTCTTCAACATTAAAGCTAAATGAGTATTAAAAAAATAAAATAAAATCATTTTTTACATATAAATATTAGTTTATTGTTCTATTCTACAACATTGTCAGGTATTGGTCACTCAGATAAAAATTCTGAGTGCTGCAAGCTGAATCAAAGACTAAAAAAAAAATCTTCTTTTTAATGTGCTTGACTTCATAATTTTCCTAATGTTTTAAAACTATTTATTTATGTATATAAGTTAATATTAACATTAGGAAATTTATAATTACTTTCATGGGTTTCAAAAGATACACCAGAAAGAGTAAAGTCAAGTTATTGAACATTAGTTTACAATATTATTACTACATTTTCAATTACATATTAATGTATTAATTTCTGAGATCTTAACATTTGAAAATATTTATTTTAAACTTTTTTTTTTCTCAGACCTTAACAGAACATTATATTTTTTCTTTTCTTTTTTTTTTTCTTATATAACTCACTTTTTTTTAAACAAATAATATTAATTATGCAAACATATAAATAGCAGACAAAAGTTCAAAGACCTGAATGTTAACATTTAAATTTTTAAAATAACACAAATAAAACTTGTTTATCATATAAGGTCATTGAACTTTTGTCTTGGAGTATTTATCAAATGTCATCATGGTATTTCGTGTTTGGTGTTTCACTGGTCATAGTAGTCATCTTGTTCAGAACTGCTATACGCACTGGGTGCGGTGCGTACAGCTGCAACACGGCGGGCTGGAACGGCGTATAGAGCTTCAAGAAGTTGATACAATCGCATGTTTGAGCGTGCAGAAGCAGAACCACCACCCAGAGCACCTGGAGGAACTCCTCCTGAGGGTCCTGCTACCGCGGTAGCTGAAGGAGCGGCCACTGCAAGTCCTCCAGGTCCAACTACAGCAGTACCTGAAATAAAAATAATAAATTTTAACATCCTGAAACATAGGCAACTTTTTCAGCATGTCAGATATACAGGTTGCCTACTTTACAGGCGGTATGATTTAATGTGCTTGTTGCATGTTTATCAGATTAAACAAGACATTAAGTACAGAATGAATCTGTTTGTTTAATCAAAAACATAGTTAACTACTTATTTTTCTAAATGTCAGAGTGAAAGAGGTTTTACAACGTAAGCTATTATAAACTTCATTGTTATCTTTTTTTCCCATTAAATAAGATACAAATTTACCTTTTTTTATATATTCAGTGTCAAAGAAATGTTGGAGATATCTTAACAATTCCTAAAAATTCAACATAAAATGTTATGATAATGCTAAAAAATCTAGTTTACGTCAACGTTATAAATTGAATCGTGACTTGTATATCACATTTCAAAAAAATCCTTGATAAAGTTATGCAAATGCTTGATTAAGTTTCTGGCACGGTAGAGATTATCTTACCAACAGGTGAAGCGGAGGCTACTCCCCCGGGTCCGGCAAGAGCGATGGCTGCAGGTTTGACTGAAGCTACTGAAGGTCCTGCTGGGGCATCACCTCCAACTACCACGCTGTCAGTAGCCTCTGCCTTCTTTTTCTCATCTTCATCGTCTTCAGCATCCAGGTACACGCTCTGTAGACCTGGAGCCAAGCGACGTCTCCAACCTCGACTTTCAGCACGAAGGTGACGTTCTTCAACTTCAGCTGCTCTCCTCACATTGGCTTGTGCCTGCAAGATACAATAAAAACTCGTTAATATTGTTTTCTGCTAAACATAAAATTACAACAAGATAAAGTTATATCTTCAAATAAATTTGCAACCAATCTTAATAAGCACAAAGATTTGAAATGATACTTTAAACTTGGTTACGTCTAAATAAATAAGAAACTTGATTTTTATTGCTTTGCTGAAAAAGAAGTTGTTAGCTAAAAACTATTTTATTAAAAACTATTTTTGAAAAACAAGAACTAATAAATCTTAATTGCTAGTTACAACACATTTTTTTGCAGAGGAACAACAATTATTTTAGATTTATTAGAAATTATTGTTTTACTCAACAAAAATTATTTGGAATTTCTATTAATAATAATGGGAAAAAAATATAACAAAGTATTAAATAATACTAAATGTGGAGGGAGATTGAGTTAAATAGAAATGACCGTGAGAAATGTTCTCTCTTTTTTAATTTTTACAAAATATCTCAAGTTTATATCTATATATTTATAAATGATGATCAACAGCAATTTGTATTTTTAAAAGTAATTAAAATGTTATACAATTAGTAGAGAAATATAGAAACATATTATATTGGTGTCTACGAATTGAAATGTAGTGCTTGTTATCAAAATCTCAGTTTTGTAAGTAAAATGATAACTGTTGTGAAAATAAATACACTAGTGACATGATATTTAATATTATATAAAACTTAAATTAAGAATTTCAAGTTTTGTATTACACAAGCAAACTCAAATCATACTCATGCTCTACTAGATAAGATGTGGTATTACTTAATGTGACTAAATTTCTAACTATAAAATTTTTAAATTTTACGCTTGTTGATTTCTAACCACAGGTACGTCATATCGCTTTTAAAAAAAATATTAATTTATCTTTTAAAGTTTAATATTTTTATTTATAAAAAAGGTAATAATATTTTGTTATCTTTATAAGGAAGAACTCAATGAACCATAATATTGTGTATAATTTTTTTTATTTATTTTTAGAAGTTTTTGATTGCTATAATAATATAAATATAAGAAATATTATTTTAGTAAAAAAATTAAAGTAATGAAGCTTCTGAAGTGTAGTTTAAATAATAGTGTACACCAATGATGATTATGTGGTATTCAGTGTCTCTCCGAATGGTATTATTAAATTTCAATTTATATAATAACTTATAATTAAAGTTGTCTGTTCTCTCATTTCAACAAAAAAATAATTTAATTTTTCTTTTGGTCAAAAGATTAAGACACCAACATCTAATTTACTGTTCATCATGATTTTGTTTTTATATTATTATTATTATATAAACTGTTTTGAACTTATTTAATATAATATTAAATCCAATTTAATAAGTAAGAAACACACATTTTTGTGAGCTTTTAATTTTTGTGTTTCACGTATATAATATTTAATTAGCTTCTTACCGGGGTTCCCATTCTTGATTGCATTACACTGTGACGCTTAACTTCTTTTTTTAAAGGTAATTCTGTTTTCTCTTCTGTTTTCTCTTCTGGTTTTTCCTTTGGTTTCTCTTCTACTTCCATTGGAGCATCAGTTTGTTGAGGAGATTCTGTATTATCTTCTGTTTCTTCAGGATCTTCTCCAGGAACTGAAGCTCTTTGCGTTGTTACTGGCTCGACTTTGATTGGTTCAGCATCCATGACAGCTTGAATTTTCTGTACTTCTTTCTTAGCAGGAACAACGACGTGTTTCTCTGGCATGACTCTCTTACCAACTTCAGGTCCAGACATAGCTACACCTGGACTTAAAGGTTCACGATCTTCAGGTTCTTCTCCAATAGTTTCAGCATCTCCAGTCTCATCACGAGGAGGAGGAATAGGTGCACTTGGCATACTTCCTGGGACAAGTCCTGGACCTTGAGCTGGGTATACGAAAACGAATTGTGGTTGTCTATTATTTGGTAATCCATTATAATAAACTTGATGAGGAATTTGTTGTGGAATATATTGAGGCACTTGTGGTATAAAATGTTGTGCTTGTTGAGGGAAATATTGAACTGATGGCCCTTGTTGAGGGATTTGTTGAGGAATTTGTTGAGGAATTTGTTGAGGGATATGTTGAGCTGGAACATGTTGTACTGGTGTATGTTGTGGAACTCTTTGGGCAGGAACTTGCTGAGGTACAGAGGAACTCACAGCTG
Organism: Ecdyonurus torrentis; assembly: GCA_949318235.1. Classification (NCBI taxonomy): domain Eukaryota; kingdom Metazoa; phylum Arthropoda; class Insecta; order Ephemeroptera; family Heptageniidae; genus Ecdyonurus; species Ecdyonurus torrentis. The sequence goes on along the minus strand of OX439130.1, from coordinate 19,077,035 downwards.
GTGTGTAACTCACTGTAGGGTTATAACTAATGGCAGGATTGTAGTTGACTGATGGATTATAACTAACTGAATTGTATCCAGTAGCGGGGTTGTAGCTGTGAAAAAAAAATAATATTAAACTTATTATTGTGACATAAACAAGTAACATGTATTTTGTTGCTGTTATAGTGTAAACAACCAAACGAGTCAGTAAAATGAAAAACTTAAATCTTACGAGTAAATTGACTTAAAACCATCAATTAATCAACTAGTATTTTTTAATGACACAAAAAATACTATATTGCGTGTTAAAATATTATATGCTACTTTTTATGATTGGTAAATGAACACATTTTAAATTTCAATTCATTCTTTGCTAACATGATAAATGCAGAGACGAATATAAAATTCTAAAGAAAAAAAAAATACAATACAATTTACTCTGATGCTACATCGTATAATCTTTTGAGATGTGCATATAATGTAATTAATGTAACCAGTTTTCATATATTTTATATAAAAAAATCTTTAATTAATAATTAATGAATTTTTGTTCCCTAGACTTTATAATAATAATAATAATAATACATTACTTATTTAATTATAATATTCATTAAAAGCATTGTAAAGTTTTGACTTTACAACTTGAAAGAATGAAAGACAAGAAGTTTATTTCTTCCAAATATGGGTGTGACGTTTTTAAAAGTCTTAAGAGTATATTGAACTTCTTATACTATACATTGATTACACTTAAATATACAAGCAAGACATTTGCAATCTATTTAAAAGATCTATTAAATAAATATTTCCCATCAAACATTTTATATATGTATAGTAAAAATATAATACATTAGAATGATGTTACGTGTTTGACTAAAAATGTTCGATACATTTAAGATTAAATAATATTAAAACAATTTTTTTATAGATAAACTTCTTTGATTGTTTCAAACAATACATATCATGAACATTGTAATGGAATTTAATTTTTCTTTCAGTTTTAATGTAGCTAACACTTAATATATTATTTTTAACAATAGAATGTCTACAGAATAGCATTCTTATTTTGTATGAGAAAAAATGTTTATTGAATATAAATTAGTTTCACCTAAAGAATAACAATGATATGCATAATACTTTTATAAGTTATTGAATTAAAAAATATATTATTTAATAATAAATAATATAAGAATTTGCTTATATAGCAGTTCTGAATAAAGATAAAAGCAATGAAGAGTCATGAATAATAACCTCTTTGTAATAAAATCATTATTATCTGAAATCAGAAATAAAAAAAACTCTGAAGTAAATAAATAAAATCTGTAAGAGATTATTTCGAAAAATATGTATATATATATTCATATTTTAAACGCCCAAGTCATAATTTCAACTGCAAATTTATCACGATTTAGGTATTTTTTTATATACCTTTAGCTATCTTGAATTTATTCTAAGTTTAAAAGCTTAGAAAAGTTAGTTTTCTCAGTTCTAGCTAATTCAATGATATTTGTTTACAAAAAGGAAATGCTTGGAGGTGATAAAAGTTAATTTGTGTATATATAATAGATTCTAAGTTGAATAAATTAGCTACTTTATACATCTGATATTATTCACGGTGTGCGTGACATCAGGTGTGCTCGTCACACAACACAGAGGACGAGCAAGCAAAGCTATGTGTAGTTTGCATCTCACGTCCAAGGCCCAGCTTGGGGGGAGCGAGTAGGGGGACAGGGGGGACTGCAAGCTGGACAATGCAAGGCTACCAAGTCACTGGTAAAAAAACACTGGCGATTTGCACGTTTACATTGTTAAAATTTATTATACACAAGAATTAATTTATTTATCATGAAAAAAATATCTGGACATTGGCCACTATATTTGTATATTATATCCTTTTTTTTTTTTTTTTTTTTTTTTTTTTTTTTTTTTTTTTGTTGTTGTCATTTTGAGAATGCAAGTTAATAATTTGCAAGGCTGTCAGGATTTAAAGTAAAATACTTAAAAAATAATTCAGTTTTATAAAACTTGTACATTTCAAGGTATAAAATGCCAGAAATAATTAAAATAAGGTATTCAATTTTCTCTGTGCGTGTATTGTACTTTAAAATTAAATGTATTTCTTTTTTTCAATGTTCAATATAGCAACAAGAATGAATAATATAAAAAAAAGTGAACAGAATTTATAGATAAGAGAAAAAAAAGAAGAGAGAGAGAGAGAGAGAGAGGGGGGGGGGGAGGGAGGGAGGGAAAATATATTCAAGCAATGAAATTGTGTTTTAGAATTTTCCACAGTATTAACAATTCTGTGCAGAACGAAAATTATTTACAATTTATTTTTTTATTATTTCGTATCATTATTTATTTATTTATTTTCTTTTATTCAAAGAAAAACCTATAAGTACGAATTTGCGGTTGAGTGGATAGAAAGAAGAATAAAAATTTATATAGCCTCTATATGAATAATATGAAATGGAAAAGAAAATATAACCTATACCCGTGGAAAAAAAAAGATATTAAAATACTGCCACGTAATGTTATGGTGTACTTCTGATTTAATAAAATTTAATACGAGAAAAAATTGAATTGTATTTGTATATATATATATATATATATATATATATATATATATATATATATATATATATATATATATATATATATATATATATATATATATAATATAATATAAAAAAATGCTATTGAAAAGCTGTTTATTGTATGAAGCTGGCATATTACTATACACTATTTTTTTTCTGTTTTGAAATCGTTTTTCTATATGGGCAATGAATCTCATGTTTTGATTAAAGATCAGTGCATGAAGTTCAAAAGATAAAAATCATTACACCCCCATCTACCTTATTTACTTGCAGTACTTACAAACATTTACTATTGCACGTAAAGAGTAATGCTCGATAATTTATATTTAATAATACACGAGTTCGCTTGCATATAATTGCTTAATCTCATCAAAAGTAATTTTATATTGTATTTATTTTATACTAAAACTACAATTATATGCTATAATTTATTGATGTTATATTATAATAAAATAAATACTTCAATAAAAACAATTTCCTGTAGCATAATTGAGTATATAAAATTGCATTTTGTTTACACTCAAGTTACGTATAGAATATTATTTATAATGATAATAAAAACCAAGATAACAAATTACTATTATATAAATTGATTATATAAAAAAAGAAAAGAAAAATATATAGACATATAATTTACTGATCATAATTTAACTTAAAAGATAATTTTATTATTATACAACGTAGAAAAAAAAAATCTGAAGTATATATTGCTTTAAAATAATAAAATCTTATTGTATAATTACTATTATTTTTTGTTGTTTATATAGCACTTTATAATAATAATAATAATAAATATAATTATACATACCTAACAGGTGAAACTCCTCCATAATGTCCGTAATGTTGTGGTTGGGTATAAGGTGCATAATACACGTAATGCTGAGGGGCTGTTTGAGAGATGATCACGCAGTAAGCTAGAATAACCGCTTGAAGCTGCAACACATGCAAGTACACCTTGTTACACACATCCTTTTAAAAAAAAACATGTTTTTTTTTATATAATTCTCTTATATTAACATAAAAGTTGCTGACAGAACGTTCTTGACATGTTAAAACTTCACGCTATGCTTTTTTAATAAATAATAATTTATAATATTATATTAATTATTTGCAACGTAGTTGTTAAATGCATGTGATATGAATAGAACACGGAATCTCTTCTTCTTCTTCTATCTTTGATTTAATCTAATATGATATGAGATAAACGGTAATTTTTAATTATTATTAATTATAATCTCACTATGTTATTTTTTTAAAAAGGGTTAGAAGATTGTAGATATACTTGTCATCATTTTGATTAATTTATTATAAAACAAGTTTTGTAATAATGTAACGAAAATTTTTAAACTATTTAATTTGAATATTATATCATGTTTTTTGTTATTATATATTATAAAATATTAGTTGAAGAATTCTAATCACGTTAAAATGAAGACCACAAACAAAAATGTTGTTTTCATTTTAAAGCATATAATATAAAAGAGAAAGAGAGACCTCATGGAGATTTTTTAACCATTTAACCACACAAAATATAAACTAATAAAAATATTATTTTCACAGATAGAATTTATTTTACAAAAACAATTTACTGGACGTGATTCGCAAACAAATTAATTTAAAATAGACATATATTCAATTTATCATTTAAAATTGATGTTGTTTCTAATATATAAATATTGTTCTTTCCTTTTCTCCACATTCCTTTTTATTTTATTTTTTTTTATTCTACAGTATTCTATCATTAAAGACAGCCGCGCCTGGAAGCTCGCCTTGTATTTTGTTATTACGTATTAATGCAGATCTGCAATAAAAGATTAAATATATTATATTATGTATTTTATTGAACAAGTTTATTATCATGTGATTATGTAAATATTCTACGCAATTTCAAATATTATTTTTAACTCGAAAAAAAAAACAAAAAACGTTAAATAGAAAAAAAAATCATTTACATTTCCTAATGACTATTTTGATAACAAGTATTAATTTACGACTTATTAATTCTTATATAACCTGTTGGAAAACAAGATTTTACGATCTTTTACTACTGTTTTCCATATTAATATATTTTGTTTCTCTAATTTATCACAACTAATTGATCTATCAGTAACTGATTAACTTTGTATCAATAAAACCATTTGAAATCAAGGAACCATAAAATGATGATGATATTAGTAAAAGTCTACGTTCATGCTAGATTATGTGGTCTTGTGATGTGGCTAGTTCAGCAGATTTTTTTTTTTTTTTTTTTTTTTTTTATAATATATATTTTTAAGCTAAGGGACTATATACGATGTATGTAACTGCGTGGTGCTTACGGGAGGTGATTCAGGGCGGGGCCGGCCGTTCACCCGCGCCGCTCCCGTGCTACCTTGAACCTGAGAGAGAAAGAACGCGTTATGAGCAGCAAGGACCGCTGATCGAGGCAATAGATGATGGCCAGAACTATATAAACGTGGTGATCCTTTTCTCACCGACACTTTAGCACGCGCGCCAATTATAACAGCACCCCACTCCTCAAAGTTAGAAAAAATTTCTCTCCTTCCAAAGACACAGCCTTACATACCCCCTAAAAAATTTTAAATATATAATCCCATGGTATAAATTTTTGCTAATAAATTTTGATTGCTATTTTCAACAATCTGAAATGTTTATTATTAAGAATAAATTCTGTATCATTATAAATGAAAGGTTAGGTTCAATCAACTTTTTTTTTTATTTTTTACTTAAAAAAAAAAAAAAAAAAATACCAAAACCCTATAATTAACTTGTTTTATTATATTCTATAAGTAAATAAAGTTAATTTGAAAAAATTCGCAAAAAGTGGTGACACTAACAAGTATGGTTAAAAGAGAACTTTGGCCACAAATTTTTATGTTGTATAGAATTTTTGTCGCGAAAAAATAAGCCCTGCGTGGGATACGTACATAAAGTAAAACTGGCTCCTGACCAAATACAGTGGTGAGCCGGGTATTTTACATCAAAATATGCTTCACAGTACAGGAAAAAAAAACTTTACAACGCTCATTTTTTTGTTTGTTTTTCATACGTATATATAAAAAACACGTCAAACATAATACTTGTTTAAAATAAATCTTCGTGTCTGTAAGAGAACAAGAGCTTTTTTTTTATGTTATATGATGGTTATACCAGCAATTTTAATATTATTACACTTTTTTTTTTCTACATCGTATATTATAACCTTAAAACGTAAAAGAGCCAAAGTATAACAAAGCGTAACTGATTTAATATACTCGACCAGTTGATATAAAGTATGTTGTATACATCGCTTAATAGTTTAATAAACAAATCATTATTTATATAAAAAAAAAAATTAACATTTACATTATACCAAATTTAATTTTTGAAATACATAAATTAAAAATATTGTATAAATTAAATTATTCATACTAAAAGTAAATATTTTGTTATTGTAATTTATTTTTACTTCAAAATAAAAAATAATTTGTTTTAATTATACACTAAAGAAAAAAAAGTACCCGAACTAAATAATATAACACGGTTTTTTTTTGTATGATAACAATTTCAAAATCAGACCATATAAAGATAATTAAATTTTATTACGACAATTTTGTAATAATTTTCTTATATATTAAAGTACTAATGATGATTGCAATAAAAAAATACTGAAGATTTATTTATGATCACCACTAAAATGTTTTTTTTTTTTATATATGACGTTTCATCTTGATTAACCCTACTGTATAATTTTAATAAAGTGAAGGTCAATCGAACACGTGACTTTGCAAACAAAGAAATGAGGATAAAAAATAAATAAAAAATGTAAATAATACTCACTAAGGAGATGCCCATGATGAGGACAGACAAGTCAAGCAAGCGGCCTGTGAACACTGTGCTCCTCCATACCTAGTGCGCGCCTCCTTATACCTTTGTCCCCTCCCCAACAATCTACCCCACACTCCCCGCCATATTATCATTATTTTATGCAACGCATCTTCTATATTATCATTATCTATATATCATAAAGGTTAAAATAATATTTTGCTGTATATAAAGAAATTTATATAAACAGAATTAGAGAAAAATATTTTCTATATAGTCAGTAATCTAGATCGCAGAGATATAAAATTTGAATTTTTAAAATATTTCTGTTTGACAAAAGAATTTATGATTTATTATTTTGTATATGAAAAAACTTTGATTAAATGATTTATTCAAACATACAAGAACAAAAAAAGTATAGCTAATATTTTAATTATACCTTATGGTATGAAATATTCAAAATTATAATGTAATTAATTTTGTACTAGTTATTATTATTATTACTTTATATTTACCAGTTTTGATGTATACCGAGATGATACACTGAACATAATTGATGTTTATATGATGCTGAACCAATGTTTATTAAAAATGAACAAAAAAGGTATTACACGAAGAAGATTAAAACTTTAATTATTAAAAACCAAGGTTATAATCAATTTGCATGTGAAAATAACAAATTCTTAAAAAAAAAAAAAAAAAATTTGAACTGGAGTAATAAACTTAAACTATATTTTGATGTATAAGTTGATTTATAAATTATATGATCACCACAACATGTAATGCAAACTTATGAACTAAAATGTACTGAAAATACCTATAGAACATTTGAATGGACAATAAAAAAATAAAAGGATGTTAAACTTTTAATGGGGTATTGCTTTTTTTTTTTTTTTTTTTTTTTTTACCATCCTGTTGTGCAATTTATGAGTTTTTATGACCATGAATAGTTTGATTTTATTTTGCTATTCGTGATACATAAAATTAAACCTATGAATATTAAGTTGAAACATAACTATGATTTAGTTTCTGTTTTTCTTATTATTCTTTTTCGTTTAACACATTATTATTATTATTTTCTTATTCAACGCAGTTGTTATTAAGAAATAAGGTAGTTTATTTTTTATTTTTTAGCCAAGTCATAATATAATAAACAAAATATGTACAGGTGTAATGTACATATTATTGAATTAGCAATATTATTAATTCATGAAAATAAAAAAGCTAATTATAAGGTTTAAAGAGTAAAAGAAAAGTTCACATTTTATTTATTACATTATTTTTTTATTCAAGCTTCGAGCTAGCAAGCTTTAAAACGAAGGTTAAAAGATATTATATTTTGTTGTTATTATTTTATTAAAATTAAATTTTTAATGCTTAAAGGTTTTTCAATCACATGAAATATAGAGGCACGTCATCAATAAATTCACGGTGTACTATTTGCATTCCGGTCACGAAAACTTTACTGTGGTGTTGTTGGGATATCCTATGACTTTTTTTTTTGCTTATTGACGAGGAGTACCCCATGGTCAATATAATAAGAGGAAAACCAATGCTAATTCAATAATTCACAGACTAAAAAAAAAAAAAAAAAAAAAAAAAAAAAAAAAATCTATGTCCAAAATAAAAACTATTTCTTTGAAATTTTTCATGGGAAATTTTTGAGGATATACTTTTTATAGTGATATCTTGAAATTTTTTGCACTTATCTAAAAAAATAAAAATAAATGACAACCCATGGTGTAATGTAATTTAATGCAGCATAAAAAAAAGGAGAAAAAAAAAAAGGTGTTGCTTTCTAATGATCATTATGTTTAATTTTATCATTGTTTTTTTTTCTGATTTTTTTTTTATCTTCATACACCCAAATTAAAATCATTTCAAAGGTGTTGTTTATTTTTCAATAAAGTTAACTGTATATATTACCTGATGTAATTTATGCTATTCATTATTCGCGCACCAAGAAAGAAAGATATTTGTTAGCATCTTTCTTGGATGTAAATAATAAAAAAAAAATATTCTAGGCATGGAAGAAAGAAATTCCTGCACAAACTAAAGTTTGTATATTATATACCACTCCTCTCCTCCTTTTTCTCTCCACTGCGTATTAAAATTAGCTATGGTCCAGCTAGTCACCGAAAAAATTTGCCAATAGTCTTTTATTTTTAAAATTTAAATGATTGATTAAATTCATAAATATATTTTTAAATATTATAATGAGTTCTTTTCCACGACACAAAAGCTAGCAATTATGTTAGATTACAATAGCTATTATTATAAATTATTGTTGAAAAAAAAATATATATATATATTAGTCATCAAAGTTTCCTGTGATATATTAGTGCAATGCACCAATGTTATTGTTACATACCTAAATATAAGTATATTCCAATACGAAGTGGGTGGGAGTGACCAACACGCCACCCACCACTCACGTAACTGTAATACGATAGATGATAACCTGTTCTTTGCGGTAACAACTATGTATACCTATTACTGTATGCAAAAAAAAAAAAAAAAAAAGTCATTGAAAATATTTTGCACTGTAACGTCTGAATAAAGAAAGTAAATTTTTACTCAAAATAATTAATTCTTCGAAAAAATAATACCAATTTTATTTTTCTTACCTTCGAGCATCTTCTTATATTAAAAAAATCATAAGATACTGTTTTTTATGTATGATCGTGATATCTTTTTCTTTTTTTTTATGGGAATATAAATTATATACTATGATCATTTTATTTTTCTTTCTGAATGACATCTAATAATAATGTTTCAGTATATGATTTCCAATAAAAAAAATAATATTTGTCTTTTCTAGGAATGTAATTATTATTACACTCACATGTATGAGAAATTTTGAGCTTTATTAGACCATACTATACTTATATTTTATGGAGTCTCTACTATTGACATTTTTTTTTTAAGTTAATTTTGACGAAAGATATAAATTTTTATTGCAGTACTTTTTTTTTAATACTTTATGCTTTGAAATTTGACTTTGGAATTTCATGGTGTTTTAATTATATACTAAATCTGTTGAAATAACAAAAAGCTGTAGATTATTATTATTTTTTTGTACTCTGGATTTAATTTTAACTCTGTACAGTAGAGTATAATTTATAATAATAAATACATATTTATTTTGTTATTATACATTGCACGTGGGTATGAAATATTATATCTTAATAGAAATGTATGATGTTATTTCACCGTAAAGATAACTTCTTTTTAAGAACAAAAATTACAACTATATTACCTGTGTTTTGAACTAATATCTATATAATCATAATCTTCCTTAAATTAAATTATATGTTATTGAAATTTTTAAGAAAAAAAAAAAGCACGATACCAATATTTTGCAAATTTCTATTATTACATACATATAAAAGCAACGAAAAAAAAATTATGTATATTATTTTGAAGATAATATACCATAAATATTATAAGATTAGTATCTTAACAGAAAATTAAATTATTTCAAATCAACGCTAGAGATTGTTTCCATTAGGAAACTTAAGTTTTATACCTTTTTTTTCTAGTTTCTCAAGCAATTTATCTCTATTTTTATGTTTAAATAAAAAAGAAGACGTTATGTGAATTGCTATATTGTGGTCCTAATGGTATTAGATATCATACTTTATTTTATTTATTTATTTTTTTTTTGTTATGTGTTCAGTAAAAATGTGTTCTGTCCTTGCCACGTTTTGTCTTCACATGAGTCTCACATATACGCTCTAAAAACAATGGCGTTCGTTGGTTTCTTACAGCTTCCTTGTGACGTAGTGGTAATGAAGTGAGTGTAATAATAACTCGCGGAAATTGAAGACAAAGCATTGTCCAGTGTCAGCATAGGAGTGTCCTATAGTGACAATCAATGTCTTTTCCTTCTATATAAAATACTATGAAGTAATCCAACACTATATCATCATTATTATAATATGACGCGCGGGTATCAAATAATGAATTATTCATTTATTATTTATCATAACAATTTTATATTTAAATTTTTATAATACGTTTCATATATATAAGTGCTAATTTATCTAATATTTATTACATTATATTATAATAATAAAATTTAATTTGATTTTCAGATACTTATGTTATTATCATTATTATTATATCTTTAAAATTGTTGTTGATTAAAATTTATGATTATAAGTAAACTAATAGATTTTTTTTATTATTATTAAATTTAAAAGATTATTTATGAAAAATATATTTAAGGAAAGTTTAATAAAATGGTCCATTAATAAAAAGTATTTTATAGCTTATCTTTCAATTTTGTTATCTTGAATCAATCCCTCACAAATTTTTGAGCATATTATAACTGTACTTCTTATACGTTTTTAATAAAAAATATTTTGCACAAAGAAATTTAATTAATATCCAACACTTATGATTTGAATTTATTATTTTTAATTATATAAATTCGATTTTACACGTTACATAAATGTTTACTAATGTATCACCAACTAAACTGATCAACTAAAAACTTTAAAATAAATGGCATAATACGCTTATTTTTATAAGTTATGTTAATAATTATTACCACTATTTTACTGTTTTTGTATGTCCTAGTCCTAGTGGGTCTCATTATTTTAGAGGACTCCTCAGCAAATACAAATACTATTAAAAAATAAATACTAATTACTAATATTTATTTAAATATAAGATTCTAAATTACCAACTGTTTCCCGCATATATCAAATAAATAATATACAGTTCTATGTATACTTACAAATTACTTACATCACGTGACAGCAAAATACTATTCCGGGTTGGGAAGATGTCAGTGGAACCCCACTGCGTTCAAGTGTCTTCATTTGTAAAATATTTGCATAATATATTTTACATTCGTCCTTCAATAAAGCAACTTCTTTGCATCCAATTTATGATGAATAGAAAAAAGATTCATGATGCAATTTATTTAACTTGAAACTTAATATTATTTATTACTTGTACAATATTGGTATTTAAATATAATTAATTGTTAAAAAGTTGAGTATGGTTATTGAAACGACAACTCTCATCAATTTTTAAAACAATATTATTATATACACAGATCTTTTCACGTCAAGATGAATCTTCTACACTTTACAAATTTTCAATGAATGAACGATCTACACTTTACAAAGTCGCGGCTACCTGGATCTTCTGCTATATAAAACAGGTGTGTGATGCTTCAGGTAACCGCAAATTTGTAAAGTGTAGATCGTTCATTCTTCGGCAATTTGTAAAGTGTAGAAACTTCATCTTGACTCGAGAACATCTGATGTAATTCTCTAAAATGTTTTAACTTAAATATGAAATCATATTCCACTAAACTTAAGTATTTAAAGGAAAAAATTTAAAAAGAAAAAGAAAAAAGAAATTAAAACTTTACTTTTTAAATGCATTTATACAAGAATTTTTTGATTGCATGTTTATTTTTTATATTAAAACCAAAGAAAATCAGGAAGAATTTATTAACTGCATATTGTTTTTTTTTATGCCAAAAATGAGACAATTAAAATATTTAAATAAATGTTCAAGCTGATTTCTTTTTACGTGAGTTTTGGGAGAAACACATTTTTTTTTACGATTTGTTTTGTGTTATTAAACAAACGTGAGTAAAGTATTATTATAATGTACTGTATGGATGGAAAATGTTTAAATATTTGAATTAATCAATGAATTTTTAACCTTGGTTGATTATTTATAATGATTAAAGATAATAATTAAAAAAAATCCGTTAATAATTAAAAATTCAATAGTTTTCAATAACAATCAATAAAATTTTGACATTTTTTTAATTACTTCTTGCTTTTTTTTTAATATAAATTTCTATAACACTGCCTTATATATTGAATTAAAAAAATTTCTTTCATTTTGAATATAACCTTGAAAGTATTGAAAAAGTAATAAAAAAATCTACTTTATTTTCTTTTCGACTCTTATAAATTTATTATTTGCCGACAAGTAAATAAACAACTATAGTCACTATACTATACAGAATAAGTTAATTTACACTTTGAATAGACTTACATTAAATACTAAATTACTTCTTCAAATACTGTATATACTTCTAAAAACTTGTTAGCTGAATACATTTATGGTATAAAATGGGAAAGGATAAAAAGCGATCATAACATATTTTTTCAGATAACGTTTTTTTATTATAAATAAGAAATCATAAATAAATATTAAATAAATTATAATTATTTTAGTCTTTCAAATTTGTTGATCACCACATTATATCAACCAGATTGTGTTGATTATTATTTTGATTATTTCTCAAGAACACATTATATAAAATTGAGTAAAAAGTAAGAATTAAATTATTTATTTTATGCTGAAAAATGTAAAATATTGTATAAAATAGGTATTTTAAATTAGATTTAGATCTATTACCCAAGCTGAATACACGAAAGACGGGTGTTGTTGATTTTAACATATTTACTTTTCAATTTTTATTTAAATTTTAGTAAAGAAAAACATGTTGTGGTGGTGGGTGGAGTACATGAGGTGCTGTGTAATACACCGTGATCTTAGGAGGTTCCTCAACCTCAGCAATAGGTGGAGGACCACCTCCAATTGGTCCCACAATTCCAGGTACTCCTGCAATTGCGGTTCCAATGGGACGAGCAATAGCAAGACCTCCGGGACCTACTACTGCGGTTCCCACAGGCTTTGATGCGGCTACACCTCCCGGTCCAGCAATTGCAATACCTACTGGTTGAGCTTCGGCTACTGATGACCCGACAGGAGGTGGTCTAATCTCAGTCGACTCTAAATCTTCTTCCTGAGGAGGTTTTTCCTCAGATGCAGGAGGAGCAGGGTAGAAGAAAACTGGAGGACCAACAGGTTGAGCAGGCAGCAATGCAGGTTGTACTGGATAGTATAATAGTTGTCGTCCATCACTCTGCCTGCAAAGTTTTATCTTTTTGTCATCTTAACTGATATACCCCACGCAATTCTCTGTTATCGTCATGCATCTTATAGTATGGTCGAGACTCAGTTCTTGGCAGGTCTCAATTGTTGGCAGATGGGTTAATGAAAACTTAAAACACACACACACACACACACACACACACACACACACACACACACACACACACACACACACACACACACACACACACACACACACACACACACACACACACACACACACACACACACACACACACACACACACACACACACACACACACACACACACACACACACACACACACACACACACACACACACACACACACACACACACACACACACACACACACACACACACACACACACACACACATATATATATATATATATATATATATATATATATATATATATATATATATATCCTCAAACAATGAAACTATAGACTTGAGACTTGAAAATTTGGATATCCAGGGTATAGCATTGGACTCAATGGTGGCATTTAAAATACTGTCAAGTCAATATTTCTCTAAGTGCCAAAAATTGAGAATTGACCTTTTCCATTTAAATAACATGTAAAAAGCCGTTTGCATGCCAACAACTGAGTCTCTACCATATACAAATTTGAGCAAAATGTTATAATAGAAAATCTACTATATTATGTAAAATAAAGTTTAACATATTCTAGTTAGTAAATTCAAGACTAATACTTTTAAATATTTAGCTCATTTTAGTACTAAGAAATATATATATACAAATCTTAATAAATATTTGAAATTTAAACTATGAAAAAGTTAAGTGACAAAACTAAAATGAGCAGCTGGAACCAAGATATTATTATTTCAAAATTGTAACCTTAAATTAAAGATAAATATTTTACATGTTTGTAAATTTTCAGAATTAAATATCCAAAATTCATGCATGAATTCATACATAACATGTTTTGTAGCAATATTACCTTGATATTCTTATCCATGGTATTCTGTGTATATTTACAAAATATTAAGTGTAAAATTACGATACTTTCTGATAAAATATAATAATATACATGTCGACGATCTTAAATTTTATTATCATATTTCATGGGAATTCAAGATGAGCATTTAATTTGAAATAAAGCATGAAAAATTGCATAGAATAAATTTAATATTTTAGCAAGCAGAATATATATATATATAAAAAGAATGAATAATTTGTACTGTATAATATTATGCTTATAGAATTGATAGACAAAAAAGAAGAAAGAAAATAGTATTCACAAGAAGATATTTTTTCCTTATTAGTTATCATTATTATCAGATTAAAATAAAGTGTGTAAATTATACTCTGCATATTCTATATTTGCCTGTAGGTAAATCCCCACAAGGAAGGAAATTCCTTTGTAAGAACAATGTTTTTTTAGTTTATATTTATAATAATACTAAGTAAAATAATATAATAAGCTCAAGGGCTTGCCCGAAACTCAATACATAAATGAATTATGTATAAAAATCTCAATTCAGTTTTTGTTGATTCATATCAGTATTGAAAAAGTTTTCTATAGAATTGAAAGAAAGAAAAAAAGTGGAAAAAAAATAAAATAAACATCAATTCTAATTATAAATTTGACTGTTTTCCAAGGTTTAAAGTGTAATTGTAACTCCAGTGATTATTTTGAATTATTTTGGCACAGCATCTTCCAGCCTTGGCATTTTATCAAACGCCTGGAAGGTTAGCAACTGGTGTAACAGTTAAACAAGGAAAGCTGCCTAACCTTACGGCGGAATAACATTAGTGCACATTTTATTTTTCTGTGTTTCCATATGTGAAAAAAGTAAATTTTACTATTAATATTATTATTTAGTAAATACAATTGAAATAGTGATTTAAATCGTCTAGAGAAATGAATCATAAGTCACTTTTAACAGTGTTTTTGTAATAATAATTTTTTTTTTAAGTTTTGGATTAATTATTAAAGAGATACATTATGCACGATATTGGCAGGGGTAGATATTAGGTGAGACATGGTGAGACTTGTCCCTGGAAAAGAATTTTAATTAAAATTGGACATATAGCACCTTTTCCCTGTAACGACCCGAAATAAAAATCAATGCCAACTGTACCCCTGAATTACAAGACTCGTCTAAAGGTAATGCAGATAATTTAAGTTTGCTTTGAACT
The DNA here is from genome assembly GCA_949318235.1 of Ecdyonurus torrentis. NCBI lineage: Eukaryota > Metazoa > Arthropoda > Insecta > Ephemeroptera > Heptageniidae > Ecdyonurus > Ecdyonurus torrentis. The sequence continues at coordinate 19,061,574 of OX439130.1, read as the reverse complement.
ACTCATTCGAATACGATGGGAATTAAGAGTAAATTATCATTGAAACTTTGTTTTTATAGGTATATGATAATTGTTTCATGTATTTTGCATATAGATGAAAATGAATAATTACATCTAATAATAATAATTACGAAAATTAATATTGAATTTATGTTGTTATTTTTTAACAATAACATAATAATTGATTACCTATTTTCATGTAATAGCCAAATTACATTGTGTAGAAAAAATAAAAACAATGATGTCAGAAACTGATGTCCTTCAGTTAAGTCTGATATGACGGAGAAAAAACTGGCAACAGACCCGCCCTGCCTGAGTTATGATAAATTACGTGTCAAAGTCGGTTTGTAGATCCTTGCGGCCAATAAAGGTGTATAGTATAGCTTGTGCAACCTGAGCAAGCAAACGCGAGTGTTTTTTTTGGCAGCGATCGCGCGCGACAAAATAAAGAAAGCCGGGCAAGCGTGACTTGGCCACAGGAAAACTTAAAAATAAATAAATAATAATAATAAAAAAATTATTATTTGTGTTCAAACATTTTATTTATTCTATCATATCTCTTTAGAACATTCTTTGGCACATAAATATATACCTGTTTTTTTAGCAATTTAAAATTCCATATTTATTTCAAATTGTTATATTTTAATATTTATATAAAAATTATTATTGAGGTAACTAAAATATATTTCACAACACATTCATGGTACATCCAATTTGATATGTATTAAATTGTCAAAATTATTAAGTAATTACATTGAATTATTTTAAATTTTAACTTAATGCAATATATTATAATTTAAGTGCATACATCATTATTTAAAAAAAAAATACAATCTAATTTTACTGGAACAACGTACTGCGTTGCATTATTTAGCGACGAAATTAACGTCGTTTAGAAAAAAAAAACATCAGTTTTTAATTTAATTATTTGAATTCATGCAAAAATAATCCCCAAAACCCATAACCAGCATTGAATTCAAAAATATTAAAAATAAAATAAAATTTTATGATCACTTAATTATTATTACTTATGTATAAAAGAATCAATGATAAGTTTCGAACTTGCAACAGCGTGTCCACCTGGACCTACCACTGCTATCGCTCTGGGTTCAAAAACAACTACATCTCCTTCTCTACGTGTTATTGCTTGTGATTCAGGCATCGCAATAGCAGTACCACCTGCCCCTGCGACTGCTTTAGCATAAGGTCTAAGAACAAGAGTGGTAGGTCCATTTGGTGAATCTACTGCTGGTTCAACAACAGGGACATTTGAATCACTCTCAACGACCTCTGTATCCGGCTCGGGTGTGGCTACAACTTCTACACTCTCTCGCTCTTTATTTAGACGCTGTGAAGCTTGACGATCTTGTTCAGCTAATGCTACGGCAACTTTTAAAGCTCCCCATGGTTCCTCTGTTACTGCCAACTTGAGTGCACCGTATGGTTGAGGTTGAAGATCTGCTGCTTTTTCCTCGGCTGAGATTGAATTTTGGGAACGTGCTTCTGCGTTTAAAGTTGCCACATCGTCATCCAATTCAGCAGGAGATCTATAAGGTTAACGCCGCTTGTCAATCCATGAAATATTTTTCATGCATTTTAATTTTAAGCAGAGAGGCAGGCATAATTATGTTATATAATAATAAAAATTTGCTAAATTTTCTAATTTATACATGCGATGCAATGCAATCACTAATACTACGCAACACAAACAAGAAACATTAAAAGAAAAGAAAACGCGCGCCTATACTGTAATTGATTAGGAAATAAAAACTCCATAAAAAATACTAAAAAAAGTATATTTATTTTAAAATAATCAATACATCAATATAATTCACAAATTTGTTTTACAATTGTTCGCTTTTTTTTTTTTTTTTTTTTTTTTTTTTTCATAAAAAAGAGTATTTTTTTTTTTTTTGCACAATCATTGTGTCAGTCTATACATAATGATTAGCAATATTGGCATTAAAAACATGATGGTGTAATGTATTAGGAGTTAAAAAAAAACGTTATGAAATTATATTAAAAGTGACTGAGAACCATCATGATTCGTAGCAGTTATAAAGAGTATAAAATTAACTGCCAAGAATTAAAATTTTAAAAACTACTTGGCATCGAATTCTTAATTATGTACGATTGGTAAGAATATTTTTAATATCGCTACTTAGTTAAATACTGATTAAAATCTCTCAGTGAAAATAAATCTTCATCGGGTTAAAAAAAATTGAGTTGATGCTATTTTAATCTGCTTTTTAAGTCATAAATTTTCTTTTAACGTGGCTTAATAGTGTTTAAATATGCACGTTCTAAAATTGAAGCAGTGTAATATAAAAAATTAAATAAACTGGTACCTGAGATTTTTTTAAAAAAAAAGTAATAAAATTCTCTTACATTGATATTACATTAAAAATAATATGAAGACATTAAAATGTATAATTTATTATGAAGCACAAAAAATGAAGTGGCATCAACCAGTTTTTTTTTAATTATTTTTAATTACAAGGATAGGGAACAAAAGGTATAATATGTAGAGGCACTCTGTTCTATTGAAAAATGAATACACAAACATTAAAAAAATATGTTCAATTAGAACACTTCAACAGTATTTTATATTGTTTTATTCTCCGTATAATATTAACAATATAATAACATTATAATATTGTATTGCAATTTATACGTACAAAAAAAAACTAGTACTATGATGATAATTTTAATTTAATCTTCTCTTCATTAAAATAATTAATTTAGAAATAATCATCTACACATAAAGCCCTTAAGGATTATAATACTGGGTTTACATAAAATTATGACATTGACTTGAGTTATTTTCACCGAGGGGTATAATATTATTTTGTTTAGGCCGTAATTAAGTATTTCGCATCAAAGCTTATATAATATAGTATCTTAATTATAATAAAATTATTAACAAGGAAAATAATAATAGTATAAAAAAATAGTCTTTTTCACATCCTAGTTAGTGTCACTATCCTTTGTGATAGTAAATTACTGGTCCTTTTGCTAAGATGGTTTCTGAGTTGGCACCTTGAAGAACAACTTTGCCCCCTGGTCCCACCACTGAGATGCCATTAGGACTTGAGTATGCGGTACCTCCTGGTCCGACGATTGCGGTACCGCCATGGCCAGCATCAGCGGTGCCTCCAGGTCCCGCGATAGCAACACCTCCCTTGTAGATCACCATTCTGTGTGACCTATCATGCGCTGCGTCTGTTGGCTGCTGGAGACTGTCTTGATCCTGTTCAGAGACACGAGCATCAGCAGGATTATTTGTAGGATTTTCTACAGGGGTTTCTGCAGGAACTTCTGCAGTAGGGATTTCAGCTTTACCACGACAAATATCAGCTTCAGGTCCATACTCTAAAACTTGACTTAAACCTCCATACGCACTTACATATGGATCACGAATAACTATGGGAAAATAATTAGCAAATGGCCATTTTAATGAAGCTTTTTGAATAGCATTACTATTTAACCTTGCAAATACGGATGGGTGATACGCTCCGTATTGATGAGCGTAAGATAAAGGTTGATGAACGTACTGAGTTGCTGGTTGCACGTAAGGTGTGGCTGGCTGGATATACTGTGTTGGTTGCAGTGCGGTGTAATATTGTGAGGTAGCAGAGGGTGCGTAATATTGAGACATGGGAGCAGTGGTGCCGAGAGCAAAGTATTGGGTCTGTCCTGGAGCCACAACGACGTGGGCATGGTGTCCGTACTGCTGATAAGGCCAAGAGGATGAGTATAAAGAGACAGAGTGAGATGGTGCGGTTGGCTGAGGAGTGTTTGGTTGCTCCGCGCTTGCTGGGGTTGTAGTAGGTTGTTCAGTGTTGGCCTCAGTGTCTTCTTCCTCTTCTTCTTCATCTTCAGGAGGTGTGCCCTTTGCAATAATTGGGAAGTTTCCGGTACCTTCACCGCTGAGTGCATCGTCAGTCTCAGGCTTCTTTGTTGGCTCTGGTACTCCTGCATAACTATGAGCTTCAGCAATTATAGGTTTTGGCTTCCCTGTTTTCTCATCAATTTGATATGATCCTTTTCCTGTATGGATAACAGTGGATTTACTTATAGCAATAGTAATACGTGGTAATTCAGTAGAGGTTGAAGAAGTTACTGTGGCTTCAGTTGTTACTTCTTCTTCTTGAGGAGCCTGAGGAGCTTCACTGCTTGGGCTTGGATACTGATAACCAGTATTTACGTTATTGTTGTTAGCAGTATTAGCGGGATTATATTGGTAGCCTGTATTAGATTCACTTGCGGATTGTCCATGGTTGTTTCCACCATCGATACTTCGTCCTTGCTGGGCTTGATACTGCTGCTCATGATGATAACGTTGTTGTTGCTGTTGTTGTTGCTGCTGCTGTGGCTGTTGTTGTTGATATTGTTGCTGTTGATTTTGAAACTGTTGTCTTTGGTTTTGAGGTTGATAATTATTATTATTATTAGTTTGCTGTGGATAAGCTCCTCTCTGTTGATTTACTTCATTTTGTCTGTAATGTTGTTGCTGTTGTTGTTGTTGTTGTTGAGCACCGTTATTATTATATGACTGTTGTTGTATGACTGTTGTTGATTTTGTGTTGACGTAGGGGAATTATAAGCTCCTCTATTTTGTTGCTGATATTGTTCTCGATTTGCTTGTTCTTGCGATCTATAATATTGTTGGTTATGTTGCTCTTGTTGGAGACGAGCGTTAGCTGATGGAAAGTAATACGGTGGAGGTAACTCGCGACTTTGCACCAAACGTATAGGGACTTGTTCTACAGTAACTTCACTAGCATGAGAACGACTCTCTGCGGCAATAGGATTCCTCCATGGTGGCTGATAATTCAAGCGTAATCCTGAAGGAGGTGGTTTATAACTGCAAAAATATTATTTCAAAATTATCAATGTACTCTTTTAAAATTAAAATTAAGTAAGAAATTTTATATACAAATAAGATAGATATTTTTTTAAAGTTCCGAAACTAAATTATAACAAAAACTATAATTCCATAACATAAGTATTTTATAGTATTGTAGTTCCTGTTATTAATGAATTTTAATTATGATTCGGAACTGAAGAGATTGCGATAGAGAAAAGAGTTCATTCAACCTTAGGGGGGAGGTCGCAACAATATAGTAAGGAGGACATATACCATCGACTTACCTCAACTCGTCACTCTTGTCACCGTCGAAGATCCTGTTTGTCGCGAGGACCAAGTCAGTCACGAGGATTTTATGTCACAGTATTGAGTACTACCTATTGTAGTCTAATCACGCCGTATAATTACAATTTTATCGTCAGTTCTGCTTATAATATTAAAAATATATATAAGCAACTGAATAAAATCTTATTTAAATACAATGAAAATTATTTATAAGTAAAACACTCACGATTACGTTACACATAACGATTTAAATTATTCTTATATTTAAATTGACATTTAAAATTCTAATTATGTTAAATAACCTCTTAATATACCGTTATATTTTAATTTTTATTGTTTATTTAAAAATATATGATGACATATCATACAATTTATTACTACATACAAAAAATGGTTACGGTATGCAAATGGGGAAAAAAAAGGGGGCATTCATATGTAAAGTAACTATTTTTTCCTTTTTCTAAGAAATTGTTAATGTGTGAAAAATATTTTTTAAGTGCTTCTAATAAGTAGATAAAAGTTATAGCGTTATAGCTACAATAAAATAATAACTTTTATGACATAAGAAAGTGAAATTATAATCTATAGCATGCAGTGATGAGTGATGAATTATTAATATAAATATATATTTTGTTTGATTTTAGCTGCGTGTCCCGTGCGGTGCGTGTGTGTTTGCGTGTGTTCTGATAGCGTCAAAGTCTAAAGGAAGATGATGCGACCTCGACCTCATACATCATTAACATTTAAAACCCAGTAGCACAAGCATAACAACATTCACCCACCTCAGCAGACTTCAAAATAGCATCTTTCATTCACAAAATTCATGCACACCATTGAAAATATAAATAAACAAGCATTCTTATAACATTTTGCGCCTTAGGAATATAGATTACTTTAAAAAAATATTTCAATTTAAAATTTAAATTTCAATATTTCTACCTTATTAGCTAAACAGAAAATTGTTGAGCTAATTCAAAATTACTTTCGTGTTTGTCTAAAAAATAATAATAATAATAATAATAACATTGTAAATGTAATTAAATCTGTATTTGATTTTGTCCTTTTTTGTGTAAAGAAATAAGATATAAGTTTATAAATGTAAAGAAAACTAAAAGAGCAATTTCTTCGAAAAACAAGTTACAATTAAAATTTAATTACGGTCTTGATTTAAAAAAAAAAAAAACAACAACAAAAGAACAATAAAATGTAAAATAGATAGATTATTTTATGAGTCTCATTAAGAAATGACTGCAATGAATATGTATTGTAACCACGAGTAATGCAGTTGGTGGGTTAATTAGTAGGCGCAAAGTATTATAATTGTATGTTCAAAACATGTCCAAGATGAGAGGAACTAAATTAGGGTAAAGACACTAACCTGTAACCAGCTTCAGCCTCAGGAGAGGGTCTTGCAGAAACCAAACTGGCTGCTAGCACAACACACAACGTAGCCCACACCTGAAATAAATACGTAAGTTGAAACAATAAACATGATAATAATAATAATTCAACTTTCAACACTTCTTGTTAAAATGTGATACAAATAAAGAGTTATATAAGTAATAAATCAATAAAAATAATTATAGAGTTAAAACAAGAAAATTGTTTTATTTTTCACACACAAAAAATATTCCAAAAGTTGTTTAAAAAAACATGTAATTATTCACACTTTGAAATAATTTTAAAGCATTTTAAATAAGCCTTCGTTGCTGATTTTTTATTTATGTTTTTTCCTTTAAAAGTAATTTTATAAATTTTATATCATGTTATAAATACTTGATATATAATTAAAAACTTATGAATTATTAGATAAATTAAGATTATACGTTTAATTATATATTTCCAATTATAAATCCAAAAAATAAGATCGCTATATTTAAAAGTATTTTGCTAGGATGTAATTCCTTGTATATTATGGTATAAAAACAAATCTGTAATATGTCTATTTTTTCTTACATTTTTAACTTTGAGTCGTATATAAAAAGGATAAAAAAATATATATCAGAACTCAGAAGTGTATAGAAACATAATATCAAATTATTAAATTAAACACTTCAAGGACTGGTGAAAAAAAAAAACATGTTATTTTGTAATAATGAATTAAGCAGATTAAAATCATCCTTTAGGGTATTCTTATCCACGTTCTTTCTTTCTTTTTTTACTTTTTAAAATGTTAATCTTAAAAGAAATAAATAAAAAAAATATATTTTTTTTATATATTTAAGTCGCGGAAATATAATATATAAAAAAAATTAAGAAAATCACAAGGTCAAATAATTTATAAAAGTGCGAAAAATTATTATAATTTATTTGATCATTTATCCTAACCTGTTCTTTGGGTATTTATTTATTATAGCTTCATTGGTATAAACATCGTAGAAGATAAATCACACTAAAATCGTATAAATTTCTTTCAGATAAATAATAATCGTACAACAAAAATAATATTCTAGTGTATATATATAAGTGCTTTATGAAGCGTTATTAAAAATAAAATAAAGACATGTATTATAAATTACTAACCAGGTGTAATAAAATAATTTTTCACATTAATTTATATAGTATAAAAGCAAATTGCTGTAAAATTTTACAATGTATATTAAAATTTACATCTTTATTTTGTGATAAAAAAAAGAACATTGATGGTGATATTCCTTAAGGCAGATGATCTATCTCAGAGAAAATTGTGCAATGTGCACATGAAGCAAGTGCATGCAAGTGCAATCACTTCTGGTCAAACGCCCTATCAGGTCAATCAACTCATGACCACAAAGACAACTACATGAAATACATGAACGTGTTTCCGTAAAGTTCATAAAAAGCATTTCAAACGTTAACATCTTCATTTTAATTGCTATATATAACTTTAATTGTTATATATATATATATATATATATATATATATATATATATATATATATATATATATATATATATATATATATATATATATATATATATTATCTAAACTCAGGTTAAGGAAGTATAATGTTAACGTAATATGATAATTATTATAAAATAACATATATTTTATATTCAATATAAGTAACCATTTCACACCTTAAAGTTATTGTGTAATATTTGGTCTGGTATTCAGCCAAAAATTATAGTAAAAATTTTCAATTTCACTACATAATATTAATTTTACATAACATACATTTTCTCTTTGTTAGTTTATTTTTAGTATATTTTATGGTTGTAATATTTCATGTAAGCATAACTTATTTAAAATAGTGTTAACATGGCAATCACGTTACATAAATTATAAATTGCAATTCAAATCGTTCAATAAAGATTTTGAAAAATTTCTTTATCTGTTAATTTTAAAACTTTTAAGGTTTCCAGATTTTGAGATTTTCCCAAAAACAGCAGAGGTATTATTTATTTTAAATATTAATCAAATTTACATAATAACAATTGCGTGAATTATAATTTATTTTTGAAATTGCCATTTAAAACTATAAAAAGGATACAGTACGACAGCAATATTGTCAATTTAATATTTTGCAATGTTATGAAACCAAAGAGAATTGTTATTTTGCATTATTTTGTTTACTGTCTTTAAGATTTAACTTTTTTAAATATCTTTATAATATCTTAATTGATATTTTGTGTTTGATGCTTTGATTTGACCTCAAACGACCATGAGAAACACACGATTGAATCTTTTATTAGTTCTTATTACTTCTTTGCCATGCAACGGTAAATAACGCCCGTGTATACGTTTGACATTATGAAGTGTCAATATCTTCGCTGTGAGCAAATACTAAGGTGGAAACAAACGGTCGACACGTCATTTCACTATTTTAATATAATCATGTTTTAAGAGAATTCTGGAAGCAAATAAATTTTTTTTTTTGTTATTTCAACTTCAAGATAGAAATTTTCTCATCCTGTATTAAAATTTCATATTGTTCTGTGGTTTTTCCTGTGGTTACTTAGTTTACGATATTTTTTCTAGTAAAATAAACATCATGCCATTGAACTTGAAATTCTTAAATAACCATGATTTGTGAAAATTTAAAATTGTAAAAGAAAAAAAAGAAGAAAGAGAAAGAGACAGAGACAGGGAGAGGGAGAGAGAGAGAGAGAAAATCAATTTGTGGGATTTATTTTCACTGCCCCATCTTTTTTTTTTTTTTTTTTTTTTTTTTTGGTACGGATATTTTGTAATATAAAAACACCCACAATTTATTTTTACCTTTACTTGCAATTATTTCTATGATTTGGGTGCTAACTATTAATATCTACACGTTTCGCTCACTTTAATTTATGGTTTGAGTTGACTATGCTTTGACAAACTATTATGATAAAAATCAAGAAATCCATGTACGCTTTTATACAGATGAATAAACAAAATTTTGAAGGCAAATTTTTATTTTAATATAATATTTAACATTATATTGTACCATAAATATGTATATTTATTTGTGTGTGTTATGCAGTATAATAATATGGGCATCTATCCTGGAAAGTAGGCAACCGTTTGAACACACAAAAAAATAACATAACACGTCTAACAAGTAGTAACATATATGGGAGAGTATCATCTTACAGCATCATGCAATTACAGTAACTATATAATATTAATATGAATCACTTGAAGTTGAAGTAAATTACACCATAAATATAACTACATGCAAATAATATTAATTATACTAATTTATTTGATATGCTTTAGAAAATATAATTTATATAGAGTTATAATAATTTTTCAAGTATACAAGTATTGTAATTTAAATTGTTGAATTAAAAAAAAGAAGCAATAGAACAATAGCTTGAAAAACAATGCAATCATGCGCATATATATTATAAGCCAAGCACCAAGCAAGTTAAATGACGATGTAAGTGCACAAGTAATTGATACCATCTAAAAAATATATTCCCTCTACTTACAATTAATTATAAATAAATATAAACAACTTACGGTATAACTGGGCCTCATGGCTTTTGTTTTTTTAATAAATGTCGCAGTGGAAGTTGATGTCAAACGATCTGCTTGCTTCTGGTGCTTGTGGAGTGCTGCTGCCCAACACTAAGAGATTGTTGGAGGTAGTCTTGCAAACCCGTTCGTTCGTTCTTTCGAGGCGCGCGTGGAGTAGGAGAGTGAGTGAGTGAGCCGCCTCCCTGCGGGCGTCGGCTTATGTGGCAGGCCTCCCACCCTTGCTTGGTGCCACTACCACTCTAGGGGCACTCCAGAGTCCTGCAGGACAAAATTATACCCATTGCAAAGGTACTTACTCTCTCTGGCAATTTATGATTTTAGTACACAAAATTGACGTCGAGGAGGTGAACAACTAAAAAAAAAAAAATATATATATATATATCCAATGCCAGGGACACAAAATCACGACCACTCTATTTAAATTATATCAAAACAATCATGACAGTATTTCATTGTTATTGTCATTAAAAAAATGACTAAACTTAATTTTAGCTTAAAACATCCTACATAAAATAAAAACTAATTATCTTATACTCAAAGTTTTTTCCATTTTCAACCCACAATCAACTTCTGTTATTGTGGGTCGAAAATGGAAAAGAGAAGAAAGAAAAAAAAGTTTAAAAAGAAGAAGGAGAAGAAAGAAAAAAAGTTTAAAAAGAAGAAGTAGAAGAAAGAGTTATTTTGCTGCAAATGAAATTTATTTAGTCATTTGTATTCTTAGTTTGTCTGAAATATAAAGTTGTAAAATTTTATTTTTTATGTTAATTAAAAAAATAATTGAACAACAGACACACAAAAAAAATCTTTATAAGGAAATAACTTGCCTTCTTCTTCTTCTTTTTTATATTTATTACAAACATAAGATGTTTTTCTTTAAATAATAGGAAATTAAAGTGATATAATTGATGCAAAGGTCAATAGCACTCAAATTTGATACAGACGTTCCTTTACAGTCCCACAAAATAATGATATTTTTTGTTCCTTGAGTAAAAATGAGTAGCTAATTATTTTAAACATTGTATGTATTATATCATCTTACACAACACGTAGTTCTCTTATAGGAGATAAAATGTCTATAGGTTTCATTCACGTACACACTAGGTAATTACTAACAAGTCAAGTCATTCTAATTATAATCATTTATGTCTGCATGAAAATAATTTAAAGTTCTAGACATATGATATCTTGAGATAAATAAATATGAATTATATGAATTTAACTTTATGTGATTACTATATATATATTATATATAAAGAAGAAGCCAATTTCTGATAATTGAATGTGTGATATTATTTTAGCTTCCAACCTTCGTAAATAATGTGGTTTTAAAAAAATGATTACTACAATCATAATATAGCATAATATAGAATTATTAATGTTCCTTAGAAGCTATTATTTTTTATAATATGATTTCAAATTTGTAGTTATGGATAATACATACATTACTGAAATAATGATAGGGTTTACACACGTAAATAATTCATTTAAAAAAAATCAACTCAGTGAAGTTTATAAAATTTTTATTGTGTTCTGAAAGATAAATACACGTAGAGTTAAAAATATATTTAAATAATACATTTTTTTTTATTTAAAAATATTAAAAGAGAATGGAGAGTAAAAATTATGGCAAATGACACTTTTACTTTTCTTCTTATTTAATTATTATATTTAATAATAAAGAAGTCAATGTACTTAAAAGTTATAAAAGAATTTAAAAAGAATAAAAAGGATATAAAAAAAAAACATGGAATTGCCAATTGTTTGTCCGCAGATCTATATAATTATCAGAATTGACCTGTGCTTTCGCTGGCTGGAACAAAAGCACTGCTTGAGCATCATGATTTTGATCTGAAATGTAGGTGGGTTAGTAAAGGTGGCATAGACATCCCTTGTCGCAGCGTGACAATAACGACTGACAGACAGACATCCATCAATTATAGTATAGAAATGCATAGGGAAAGTATAAAGGAAATATAATATAGTAACTTCAATGTTATACAAACGCCATCGCACGCACCCAAAGCAGGAAATTTAACCATAATAACTACAAATCACGTCCTTCAAACTCTTCTTCGAAAGTTCTATATTTTTATTTCTCTATATTTGATGTGCGTGATATATATTATAAAATATAAATTCTTTTATAAAAAGTAAAAACAATTCAAAAATTGATTATTTATTATTATTTTAAAGAAAGGCATTACTTTTTAGTAACGTTTTTATTTTTTTTATGATTGTTCTTTTGTATTTTATATATTAAATTATAAGTTTGTTTACAAACTTATTTTTTTGATTAACTTATAATAATTTTAAGTATAAGATATTATAATAATCTTGCATTCATCAAAAATTGAATTTTATATAAAAATTGATGGTAAAATTTTAATTTTAAATGCAATTTTATTATTAAAAAAAAAATAATAATCATAAAAAACTTTGGTCATTTATAATAATAATAAACAAAATCTTCTGTGTGATACCGCAGGCTATGGTGTTAAAAAAAAAGGTGGATTTTGATCATGTACTGTATGTAAGTAAGTAAAGATAATTTTTCCAACAAGAGAATAAGGATCTTGAATTCAACATAATTTATCTCTGACAAAGTCTAATTCTTTTCATAACTAATTATAACAAGTATCTTCTGTAGCTTTTTTATACAATTAATTTCTTTTGCATGTTCAACAACATTATACAATTCAAGTCTCAAGTCCATCATTATAATTAAAAAAATAATCGTGTATCTTTCAAAAACGTTATTTAGATTGCACATAAAATAACATTGAATTAATTATTATCATTATTATGTCTTACATAAGTATAAATTATAATGCTATACAGTATATAAATATATATACACACATAATATTAAATTAACAAAAATCGTAACGCAGAATAAGCAAATAAAATATTAATATTTAATCATTTACGTGTTTTAAGTTGGTTTAACTTTTATTCTGCGTCCACAAATTCAATAATTTTACTTTTCTTCCGCTAATGACTTATAATGAAGTCAAAGTGCATTAAAATCAGGGATTTTTGTAAGCTGTAAGATCAGGAAATACACAATCTTTAAGACTTTTAAAGCTACGTAAAAACAACGTCATTATATGAAATTATGCAGGTTCCGCTAACTAAAATTGTAAAAAAATTATATAATGTATAATAATAAACAGAAAATAAAAAAATATGAAAACTTTATATTTTTATTTTTGCTAAGCATTCCAATATTTACAGTTTGAGTAAATTTTTACTTACGTCTAGTAAAATTAACATTAACCCAAACTTAAAAAAAAAAAAAAAAAAAAAAATGCAAGTGACTTTGCTGTTATCTGGCAGATCGCCTTTTTTTAGTGAGGTAACTTTGAGTAAGGGAGAGAGAGAGAGCTCTTCTTGGACAATAAAGGCGTGGGCGAAAGTGACTCTTGAAGAGTCTGTCGTCTTTGAAGACAGACTACCAACCCATGTTGTAATAGATTGTGACTTAGAGAAGTGTCGAGCCAAGTACACGCGTGCCCCACATGACACGTAACACTAGCATAATATGTAACATAGCATAGTAATATTCAATCTACATGTTTTTTTACCAAAACATGATCGGCTTTCACTTCAAATGTCAAAACTTGCCAAAATTGTAATGACTTAAATGATATAATTTGTTGATGTAATAATAATAAACACACTTATATAATGAAAAATTATGCTTTTATTTGAAATATTTAATAACATTCTTCTCATTAACTTTGTTATTTTTCTATAATATATTAACTACAAAAATCTACTATAGAATTTTATTTTTGGAAAAAAAAATCTATATTAGCAGCAAAGATTTTTATTGTAAGAGAGAGGGAGAGTAATAAAGAGAGAAGGGAATTTAAAATAAAATATATATTTTGTTAGAAGGAGAAAGACAAAAATCTGTTCCTTTTTCATATAAACAAACTTTTTTTTTATTTATATTTTTTTACGGACAATCCATTCTTACAATCTTAATTTTTTTATAGAAATAAAACTATCTCTCACCATACCGCTGTGTGACAAAAGGATAATAACAAGAAGTCATCCTTCTTTTCTGCCATATCCATTTTATTTTATAATATAGAATACAATAAAAAATATATATTTACGAGGCTAACATCTTGTTCAAGTTTAGCTCCAATTTCACTCACTCACAAGGTTTGTAGTTTGTAGTATAGTATAGTAGATTACAATGTATAATAATATTATAATATAAAGATGCGTTGTGCGTAGGTATTAGTATAGGAGGTAATACAGTATTATAAAAATATAACTCTACATCATGACCTTCGAGACCCCTGGACCAATAGTCGAATGCCGCCTAGAATTATAATAACTCTCATTAACGCTTCACATATTATTTTATATACATAAGGACTAAACTGATATTTCTAAACACAGTAAAAACAGATTAATATGATTAAAAATATATATAATATATAATATATATTTTTTCATTTGCAAGAAGTATATATGTATTAAGTTTATAATATTCTGTCTTTCTTTTCTCTCTGTCAGACCATTTATCCTGTCTACCTTGAGACAGATCGTTCGCTCGAGAAACCGTTTAGCATTCTTATTATGGTATAGCAAATCAGGCTTAACAACAAGACTTTGTTAAAAAAAAACTATATCCTCGCATTTTATTGTCATGTTTTATACTATGAACTTCATTCTAAATATATAATAATATTACAAACTGTGTACATTAAAATATTTTTAAGGTTGCCTTAAGAATCCATTCTTCTATAGGAGCTATTTAAAAATTTGAATATAAAAACGTATATAAAAATATACACAATAATTAATTTTAGATATACTATAATACGCTGAAGCCAAATATGGAGAACATTCTTATAAAAATGCAATTTAAAACAACATTTTTATTAAAGATTAAAATTTTGATTTTTTTACCTGCTTGTCTTATATTATAACAATACATCCTAGTTAATACCATGTCTATTCTATGGTTAAGGCGGGAAATCAGCTACTGCGGGATTTGACTAAAAAGTTGTAAAGACAGAAAAATCTGAAATTTTGTACAGTGATACATTAGGATTAGGTATCTTCAAAACTGTAAAAATTTTGGGGGGTCACCATGCTAGATTTTGAATTATGATTTTTTGAAGTTTTAGTCCCATAAGAGCCCATGTTAATTTCAATAATTAATTTCTGTCTTATCTGATGGTCACGGATTGTGAAAATTTTATCATAGGTAGCTGTTACTATTAACTTTCAAATGGTATCATAAAATTTGGAAGTTTTATTTTTAGATTTTGAGATACAAGCCATCTATATACAACCCTTAATACAATGTTATACTTCAAAGAGGATGAATTTTGAATTTGGTTCGAGAAAAAAAAAAAAAAAAACTTAAGACTCGTATGTGTAGATTGGTTGAAACGATATTTTTTTAATCAAACTTCATTTGCAATATATATATATATATATATATATATATATATATATATATATATATATATATATATATAAACATTTTTTTACCTATATTTTTATGTAGAAAGGATATTCATAAAAAATATTATATGCTGTTGAACTTGAGTTTAAAGTTACAATATAAAATAAAGTTTATTATTCAATTTCATAGTTTGCAAGTACCAGCCACTGTAATATAGTATTTAAATATATTTGATATTGAAAATTTATACAATAATAAACAATTTAATTCTATTGATACTAATATTTCTTTTATTTATGACGTTGCAAAAATACAATGAATGACAGCAAAAAAAAAAAAAAATAATAATAATAATAAATCTTAAATAATATCAAATCGAAAATTAAATCTACCAATCTACCTCCCATGAATTCCTTTGTAGAAAAAGAGAGAGAGAGAGAGAGAGACATATGATGTGTTTATAATGAATGGTTGCTTTGAAGAGTTGTATTATTATACACGGAGTAAAAAAAAAAAAAAAAAAAAAGTGTTCACTCTGCAATGCGGAGCGGCGATTCACAGTCAGACAAGCTAAAAGTTCTCACTTTGACAAGCCAAACTCAAGAGTGACGCGGCTCACAACAACCAAAATGTAATTGATATTCGATACACATTTTTTTTTCTACTTCACGAAGCACCCGGAGTTGCGTAAAATAGGGCCAAGCAATATCACGTGAAAATCATCTATAATTCAATGCATTCCAGCACATGAATATTTTTATCATTTGATTGTAAATTAAATTTTGTATTGTATTTTACTATATTTATATTATCTCATCTTTATAAATAAATATACTGTACACGCTATTATGTATAGTCTCTATATTATACTACCAAGTCCGTGTACAGTATGTTCACACTTACAAGTTTATAATGTTAAACTTAATTGCTTTATTAATTAAACTGCTATGTTTATAATGTTCATATATTATGTATTTGTCTGTTTTTATAATTGTATTACAAACCACATAAAAAAGAATGACTTATGTCATGTTTTTATTATAAAAAAGCGTTATAATCAATATTTTGTGATAGTATGCATTATATTTATTTATTGTTAACCAAAAGCAGGCTTGCGCCCAATTGGTGGTACACACAGTACATAAAATCATAATTGATTATAGTCTAAAACATAAAATTTTAAGAGTATATAAGCACACAGTTAAATTATTTAATTTTAATTCAAGGCCATATATATATATATTAACCCGTTTTATATATACTTTTAATGATTTAATAGAATCATGAAAGATAGTTATTTCATAATGTGGTTGCTCTTGTTATAAATGAGTTTTTAGGTACATCATTTGAACATACAATAAAGGCCCTGATTTCTTAATACTTTTTTGGGTACATGAATGCCAATCTCATAGACACAGATATGGGGATCATCAAATACATTACATAACATTATTACATACATATAAAGCAAATTTGATTACTTATTAGGTTCTAATTTTATTTTCATATGATATAACTTTACGTGCAGCTCTGGCCAAAAGTTCCCGAACGATTTGCATATAGACAACCCGCAATCACACTATATGTTATCTCTATTAGAAAACGCAGCGGCCGCCGCTACCCCGTTCTGGAACTTTTGGCCAGAGCTGTACGCTGTACGTACATTCTACACTATATGTATATACAGTGGCGGCCCGTCAAATTGGGCGCCCGGGGGATAAACTCGCGGTGCGCCCCACCCGTAGAAATAGCAAAATCAGGCGAATGGAGCGAAGTCCCCATATTGCGCCGCAGGCGCGAATTTTTTGGGGCCACGCCCCTTTTTGGCATAAAATGCAAAATTAGTATACTTAAAAGAATTTGCTATTACAATTCAAGTACTTCAAATTTAATATTTTTTACTCCATTTGAGTATAAAATCGAAGAAAAATGTTGATATATTTTTTCTTCAATATATAAGAACATGATTCTAAATTGATTTTTAAAAATTTCTTTACGACATTTATATTAAGGTAGCATGTACGTACTTTAGGGTAGGATTGTATTTTTGTTTTCTGTATTAAGTATAATTATATAGAGTGTGCTGTACCCAAAATTAAAATTTAAAAAAAAAAAAAAAAAAAAAAAAAACTGCATGTTGTCACAACAGAGTGTGAAAGTGTCGTAAAATGCACCACCCCCAATGCTAATGAATCTATATTTGAGCATTTGAACCCAAATTTTGACCCATGCTTTGAATTATTATTTTTTTTTTTTTAAGGTCTTAAAAAATACTTTCCAGGTTGTAAAGTTTGGTTCTAAAAATTGATTGGATTTATCCTCAACAAATTTTCAATTTTCAATTTTTTTTTTTTTTTTTTTTTTGACAATTGATTCATGTAAATTTAAATATGCAATTTGCAATAGTTTTGACCTCGGTAAAAAACAATAACAATCTCGTAAAAATCTTTTTTAAACTCAAATTCAATAAAAGTTGCTCTGTATATTATAGAACACGCTAAAGTATTTTTTGTTCAGAAGTTGTTCAAGTAAAATTTTGCGCACGAAGAGCTTGACGTTTTAGTATTATACATTGCATAATTCTAAATTTGCGGAAGATTTTATTTGAGCTGAAACTTTTAAGTTACTTTATTAACTCCACAAATAATTATTTGTGGAGGATAGAAAACTGTTCCTTGGTTAATTAAAAAAATAATAATAATAATAATAAAAAAATTAAAAATTATATAAAAAATTGATTTTTAAAATCATTTTCATTTTACATAAAATGCTGACATTAAGTGCATTACTATTTTACAGATTGTGCAATATCAAACTTCAATTTCATATGTTTTTGTCTTTTAGGTTGTATTATTGTAGTTTTTATACTAATTTATTAGGCATTAATTTCTCTCGCCGTGCGCCCTTTTTACTCCGGCGCCCTTTTTACCCCGGCGCCCGGGGGAAATGTCCCCTCATCCCCCTCTATTGGGCCGCCACTGTGTATATATGTATTCATTAAACTATAGATATTCAATAACAAAGAACTGAGCAAATCGTTTTTATATTTTGTCTGAAGTAATCTAGCAAAAGCGGAGTTGTTATAATTGTCACACTTCATTGAATACAAATGTAGAACATATCGTATACATAATCTATTACTACGTATTTCATGCACTGAAGCAGATAATTGTAATTAAATCTACGCAGTTCTTACTTTAATCAAGCTAGTCATGCAAGACGTAATTTGTTAGGTTCAAGGATTAGTCGCGTACACAGCATCCTTTTTTATTTTTTTATTTTTTTTTGTAAAATTAACATAAACTATATAATAATCATTCTAAAACCTTAAGTTAATTTTTATACATAAAAAAATGAATTTTAATTATTTAGAAAATAGCTTGGCAATACATCCTACATTCCTTGATTTTAATACACGTTAATTTACTTAAAATACGTTGAGAATATTTCAAAAGAGAGAAGAAAAAAAATCTCGTTCTGCTTTTGTCTTGCGCAATACAAGAATTTAATTCGAGAGTTAAAAAATATACTGCATTTCAATGCATTTCTTATTATTTATATTACTATTATTTCTTCCTGTTCAATATGAAGTATAGTGTTAAATAAATTGACAGTAGACTAGGATATAAAATTCGACCTTGTGATCTCGATTACTGAAGTGAAATAAAGAACTGGATTTGATCAAGTTTCAGAGCACGAGATACATAATATAATGTATTATTTTTTTTTTGTTCCTTGTTTAAAACTTGACATTCACTACGTTAAAATACATTTATAAAACTTTAGTTAATTATACGGCCTGTTATATGGGCCCAGGAAGTCAATTTAATTGCTTTGACAATTAATTCTTATCGACGTATGTAAATATTTTAAACTATTTATTCTGTTAAAAAAAAAAAATCAAGTTAATTGTTGTTGTTGTGTGAATCATAGAATTTTTTTAAGGAGTGTGTACTAAAGTAGGTCCATGGTTGGTATTGTCAATAAAAAAAAATACATAAAATAAATTTATCAAAGAAAACTAGAACATAAGTAGGGACATGAATTGAATTGATATTAATAACATTTGAATCATATATTATATGACAGATTTTTTTTTTAATATATTCTTCTGTAGTTTGATATTGAATGCTTCAATACACATAATATGCAATGATATGCAAAATTATTTGGCAAAGGAATGCATTTATTTTTATGTGAAAATGATATGAACACTTCAATGAATGGTTAGTAATATGCCACGCCTAAAAACACTTCCATATTCATTATTACACACGTATGTACAAAAATAAATACGTAATAATTATCATGTTAGCCAATTTTCAGCACAATTTGTTCAATACAGCATAATTAATTATCATGTTAGCCAATTTTCAGCACAATTTGTTCAATACAGCATAATCTATGCTATAATATTCACAATTACTATGTTACAAAGCATAAATATAATGCTGTACAACAAAATTATGTGTGTTATTCTAATTTTGTATTATTTATGCTATAGGGTATGTACACATGACGTCATTTTGAGTGCTTTTCGTTGCTCTTCTTGAGCAATGAATAACATTGCTCAGCATCGGACAAACGTAGTTTTTGGCTATTTTCTTTGGAAAATTAGCTTTTGGGGGGGGGGGGTCATTATTATTTTTCTTGCATACTTGAGGTACTAATTCAACCTGCTAACAGCATCAATGCTCTCAAAAAAATTGTTAAGTATTTTTAAACTTGCAAAATGAGTCATTTTCCTATACTGGCCCATGTTATTTAGCGCTCACTTATGGCGTCAACTTTAACATGAATGAAACCACCCTATAATGACATAAATGCAGCATAAACTACGTTATTTATTATTTCCATGCCATATTATAGAAAGCAAAGCAGATTGATAGAAACAGAATAAGGTCTGTTCCCACGGAGCAATATTTGCATTAAGCCAGTAATCTGATTACACGACAAATTAACGGTGTTAAATAGATATTGCCTTATTATAATAAAATGAATTGCATTATGAAAATATTGCTCCGTGTAAAAAAAGCTTTAATTGTTTTTTCATTTTATCTATATGGAAACATTTCAACATTATGCACGGTTAATAAAACAATTTTTTAATTCTACCAACATTATGGAAAATATATCGTGTAGACGCATACGTATATAACTATTTGATGTTAAAAACTTCATATTATGGTCGTGAGCCATGGGTGGTAATTGCCATCTTAAATCAAGATATTTATGATACGTGATAGATTTCAAATAAATTTTTCGTTGGCAGGTCATGAAAGTATTATCGAATTATCTGATTTTTTGTTTCATATGTGCATACATTTTTTATTTTCTCAAAATTTAAAATTATTTGCTATTATATTATACAATAACGCAACAAATAAAAAGTACGTAAGAGAGAGAGAGAGAGAGAGAGAGAGAGAGAGAGAGAGAGAGAGAGAGAGAGAGAGAATAAATATTATACATTATTATCGTCTATACTATAGGATGTTTTACAGCATACACAAGCATATAATTTAAGAAATGGTGTAAGTTATGTGTTGTTTCTTGTATCCTTTTTTTTGTGTTTGTCATATTAAACATCAAAGACTATAAATAAAAAAATATATTATATAACGTTAAATAAAAATTACATGCTTAAGGCTTTAATAGAGTGTGTTTTTTTCCTTGTGTATATTATATTAAAAAAGACCATCATAAAGACAATGTCATCAAAATAAAGTAAATTTAAATTACTTTCATTTGTTTATCATTTTAAAAGACACAGCATGATATTTTTCATTATTTGATTTGATCGCCTGCAGGTGTTTGAAAAAAAATCAAAGGGTTTCAGTTGATAGAATTTAATCAAAGTTAAAAAAAAAAAAAAAAAAAAAAAAAAAAACATTTCCTTTAATAACACATCATCAACACACGTATACAAATTTAGCTGACTGAGTAATATAGAAGAAATATATTATATTTAACTTGTCTTGCATCTATTATTTTCTAATAAATCATTTCAGCTATCTATATGTAATTTTTATTTATGTATAATAGTATAATATATAACTATACGTTAGAGTACTCTAGAAGAGTACCCCTTCTAGAAAACTCTATTATACGTGACAAATCTTTATTATTCCTTATTTATTATTTGTAAATGACAAAATCCTATGCCTGACATATAAATGCACATGATAAGCTATTTTTCAAAAGCACCGAGAAGAAGACCACGATTATATATATATATATATATATATATATTATATATATATATATATATATATATATATATATATATATATATATATATATATATATATATATATATATATATATATATATATAGTATATTCTGAATGAAATAATCATCCTGAATCGATTGATGTGTGATTTTGTAATTTTTTTTAGTCTATTGATTATTTTTATTCAATTTTTATATTCGTAATATAACTTCACGATCGGTAACTTATTACTTTTGCATGATTATACTGTATGTACGCAAAGTTATACCGAGCAATTTTCATAACACGATTTTAAAATTTAAATTAAAAATGCTTAATGAACTCTAAAATTACAAAATCATATATGAATCAATTCAGGAGTTCTTTCAAAATACGCACTAACGTCTCCCCTAAATTTTTTTCGTCTTCGTCGTTAAGAAAACACTTTACTGTGAACCTTAACATCTAAAACATTATAAATGTACAAGGACATTTACAGCATCCATAAATAATATGAATTGTATAATAATTGTGTGTAGAAAAAATAATAAAGATTTTAATGTTATAAACTGTACATAGCATAGAATGTTGCTTTATTGAACACATACATTTAATACCGTATAATGATACGTAATATTAGATAGTAGCTTTAAAATTATTAGTTAATTTAGTGTTCGTATTATAGGCACATTTCAATGTAGCAGCCAACAGCCAAGTTGGATAATTTCCAGATAAAGAAATATGAATTGACTCGTGGTGAAATTTAACTTCTTCAATCGTAAATGAAAGACATAATTTTATCACCATAATAGGATGTTAAAGTTTTTTTATTTCATATTTATTGAGCTTTTCAGTAAGCAATAACCATAACTATTTTTCTATCATAAACAATATGATGCCAATTGATTTTTGTATTGAATTATTATAAGGAGCTATAGTAAAAAATGTGTTTAATTGATTAACTATCCAATCTTTTTTATCAATTAAATTAAAGGCATAGACAACATGAAAACATTAGCATTTATATCACAAAACACTTGATGGGACTTACATAAATAACATTAATGGGTCTAAAAATCCAACTGTAGCACCGTAGCAGTGATCAGAAAATTTTGATTTATGCAACCCGCACAACATTTTTATACTCGTTTTTGCCTGTTTCTGACGTCATAAACAGAAATCTTCACGCAAATTACATACTTTACAGTTTTTCTACGCTCTCTTGTGGGGCCACATTTACATTCTGGTAAAAATTATCATCAGTTTTGTAGATCCCATTTTGTGTTAAAGAACACTATAGTTTGTGTTTTCTATGCCTTTAAGTACACATTTTAAAAAAATTCAATTTCAAATATCTAAAATAAAATACAAATATTGTAAATTTTTTCCCTAAATTTACTATTTACTTCAGGCACCATCATGCATTTTTTTTTTTTTATATATTATTACAAATAAAGGCCTATAATGCCTAGATATAATATAATTACTATAATTATTTACAGACAATAGTACAATAGAGATTAGAGATGATTTTTGTGCATCAAAATTTTATCAAAAAGAAGAGCAAGCGAAAGGCTTCAGGACTGTAAAGAGAAAAATTAAAATTAAACAAATAATCAAAGCACGGAGTATTAATGTGGAGATTTCAACGCTGGAAAAACACTAGTTTTTCTAAGCTTTAAATTCTTCATAATTTAATAAGCTGTTTTAAGTGTATAAAAGCTAAAATTGTTGATATTTTATTCTCCCTTTTACTGTATATCTAAAATAATTAAATGTGTTAAAATTAATAAATAAATAACGTGCAAATCAATTTTGAAGTTGCATTAAGATTTAAATGTAGATTTTAATGTTGCACAGATTTTCCTAATTTAATAATTTTAGTAAGAAATTGATTACCTATTCAGGGTTTTGAACAAGCTATAAAAAGAAACTAAAAAAAAAAAATTGTTAAGTTTCTTGAGCACCAAATAGTGAAGCATTAAAACACCAGGTGTCACTTTAGATAAGGAGAATTGGAGTCTGCAAAATCTGAGCACCAAACTAACGCCACCTCGTGATGGTAATGTTAATTTTATAAGAATTTCTAACTTATAGTTCACCTCGAACTTGACTTACACGCAAACGAAAGTGAACCTTTTCCTTTTCATATAATAATTATATACCTTTTTTATATAAAGGCGTGACATCTTCTTACAGGTCACGTTTAAAGCAAAGGTTACTGCCACTATCTAAATTAACGTAGGCAAACTCGTTTAATTTATTTGTATCATAATTCACGCGACAGGTTTTGCTTTATTTATTTTTATTCATATTTAATTAAACACCCCAATATGTGTTTTGAAAATTATAAACCTTATAATTAATGACTTTTGTTTTATAATAACTTAATAAGGCCTTCTTCTTTTAAATATTATTTTAAATTTTGCGTTTTTCTTGTTTTTTTATTTCTTTCATTAACTAACACCAATTTTAATGTAATTTTATTGTAAATTAATTTTGCTGCTATGCAAGTTATTTTAAACATTTAAAAATATTTCTGATATTTAATGAAATAGGATTTATAGGTTGTAGAAAAATTGTAAAAAGTCACGCTTACTGCGACGCGTATGCAGTAACTAAAATATTTCAATGAACAAATTTTACGCATTGTCAGCAACATTTTTTAGCTGTAAGAAACAAGAGTCACTCCATTTTCTCTGGCATCATGCAATCTTCTTTATAAACATAAATATTCCAAGTCAATTTAACGGTATAATGCATTAAAAAACAATTAACTGTTTTAATATCATTATATTTTCACGGTGTCAGGAAAAAATAAACCATTAAAAACGTAATTAATTAATCATCGCAAAAGTATTGCATTCTCACATTTTATTTCGTAAATACAAAAAGTTTATTATAAATATAATATACAATGTGATTAAATTTTTATACCATTTCCAAGTTTTCTGTACGTTTTGATGACATTTTGTCACTGAAATGTGAAATTTCAATATTTTGCAATACAAGCGTGTAATATACAATATCCTTATTATAAGACACAGAAAAATAAATATAATAAACGCAATTTATTCACCAAGGTATAAACTTGTAGAAAATATATTTCTGGGTGAAAATAAGAGCAATAAAAAAGGCAGGACCCCCTTATGGTGCGCTCACAAGGTGCGTCGCCTAGCAACGAGAGACAAACAAGATTCAAACTGGTGCAAAATTTTGTCGTACTTGCGTTGCCTGTGGGAGGACCAATAGCAAAGTTGCCGAGACCTTGATTGTCATGTTTGGCTCAGCAACAACGACCAGAAACACTCATCTCCTCAGGCTGAGGATGGGCAACGCACAACAACAAGCAATAACCAAAGCCGTATCGAACATGCTCACCCAAGGGCACAAGCTTGTCAATAAATTGTATAATCAGCCTTAAACCTCAAACAGACTTCTCTGCAAAAACCTCAACAGTTTAATATGTACATATATATTTTTAAAAGTTATATAGCAAACATATTGCTACGAATTTTTTATGTAATGTACCCCTATGTTTTAAATAATACCTAGAGAATAGATATATATGCAGAAAGAGAGACAGAGAGAGAGAGAGAGAGAGAGAGAGAGAGAGAGAGAGAGAGAGAGAGAGAGAGATGGACAAGGGTGTGGAAAGTTTATGGAATACATAATTATAAAAAATTATATGATTATAAAATTTACACTTAAATTTTTCACCTTATTATTTGACCACCAGCATAATAACATGGATTTTATATCTTATATTAATAACAATTTCAATATAAATATTGTAATTTTGGCCTAGCAGTGAATAAAGCAAAAACTGTTTAATAATATATTATTCTAAATTAATATCAAAAAATTAACTATCAAATCTTAAACTGGAAACATTTTTCACTTAATAAACCATTCGATAAAAGTATATTTTTCTTCCTTTTCTCCCCGTCTTACTAAATGATCAAAGTATAAAATTTATTTGTTTAAACTTATTTACATAAATTATTTAATTTGTAAGCTAAAATGTCAACAAAATTATAATTCTCATATTATATAGCCATACACTACAAGCATTTGTAAAGCTATTTATCTTGCTTAAGTTTCGTGCGTTGAGGTCTCCATGTTTGCAACGCGTGTTGCGGCGAAGAGGAGTCCGCGTAGAAAGAGAAAATTATTTTATGATCACTTAATAATTAAGTGATCATAAAATAATTTTCTCTTTCTACGCGGACTCCTCTTCGCCGCAACACGCGTTGCACTTAATATATTCCCATCACTTTGTGTTCTAATAGTTTTGTAACATCTTTTGAAGACCTTGAATTAGACCGACCTTGATCTCTGAAGTTTGCGAACTTAAGAGTATCAAGAAGAAGAATCATCGAGGTATCGGTCGATGCCGTCTTTTAATATTTTACTAGCCCGCACTGGTCGGCCTTGGCAATGAGATACAGCCACGCTTGAACCAACCGTCCACACAAACCCATCTGCTCTGCTTGCTCCCTCAGCCAAACCAGCAGGTCCCATGGCGTGGGTTTAGGGCACCGCCCTCTGCTCTGGGTATAAAAATCCCCGGCGAACCTGGACTCGTCCCACTCCGCATTAGCTCTCAGCCTGTCTCGTACAGTCTCTCGCTCAGCAATCATGAAGGTGGTGAGTACCATGATAGTTTCCGATTAAGGGTTGATTTCTCTGCATTTCTTTTTTACGCTTTTTATTAACAACCAATATCTTCAAAGTGTCATTTTTTTTTTACATAGCAAAGAATTATTTTTAACAATTTAGAGTACTACACGGTATTAAATTATATAAGGGTAGTTAATATTGCTTGTTTTTTTAATAAAAGGCTCCATAATTTTGTGCTTATTTTATTACTATGATTTTTGAAGAAACTATTTACAATAAATTTATTAGAAATATTTCTTTAATTATGATCAATATAATTTAACATAATAATTTAAATGTAAATTTAATTTAATTTGGTACTCTATGAAGACCAGAAAGTTTTTTGCTTGTTTGTTTAGCATCATATTGACAATTTTTTTTTAATACATATAAAAAAAAATCTCATAAGAAATAGTATCGAAGGAACGTTTGACAAACAACACCTTTTTTTTTTTTAATAATCATACATTGTAAATATAAGTATGACAATCTAGAATTTTAGTGGCTATAAATTTAAATAGAATTTAAAAAAAAGGATTTGACAAAATATGTTATATTATTACAGTTCGCCGTTCTCCTCGCCGTCGTGGCCGCTGCTGCCGCTACCACTATTCCCTTGGTCCCAGTTGACAGCTCCATTGTCAAGTCTGCTCGCACCGGAGGCAACTTTGCTTACAGCGTACAAGAGAACCGTGGCTATGTTGCTCCAGTAGCACCAGTTGCTCCTCTTGCTTATGCTGCTGCTCCTGTCGCCTACTCTGCTGGATTTGTCAAGCCCATCGAATACGTTAAGCCCGTTGAGGTTAAGAACGTCGAATACAAGAACTTCGAGGTTAAGCCCATCACTTATGCTGCTCAATATGTTAGCCCTTATGCTTACTCCAGTGAGTTCATTAAGCCTGTTGAGTACAAGCCTGTCGAGTACAAGACTGTTGAATACAAGCCTGTCGAGTACAAGCCCGTCGTTGCTGTCAGAAGCGACTTCAAGCAAGATGCCGCTGTCAAGCCTGAGATGTACGAGAAGGTTGCTGTTGGTTACTACGGAGCTCCTGTGGCAACTTACTCTTCATATCCTTATGCTTACACTTATCCCTACAACACCTACAACACCTATCCTTACAACACCTTCCCCTTCGGAGTCGTCAAGGCTGAGAAGTAAGACGTTTTTTTGAAAACAAAATTTCTGATTATAATGCTCAATAAATTAATGATGACTGCTTTGTGTGATTCTGGATTATGTATGTATTGATCGTTGTATGTGTTGTTAACTGATAATGTGTTCATAATTTTAAAAAAATTCTTCATACCTTTTTTTTTTTTATAAAAAAATCAATAGAAAATAAAGTTGTTTTGGCAATTTTAAAATCTAAATAATTTTTTTTATTCTCAAAACTTAAACCCCCCATTTTACATATTTAAATTTATAAAAACTATAGGCATATTTATGTATTTTTCAATCTAATATTTGATCATATATTAATAGACTGTTAAAAAGTTGAAAAATGGAAAGTTAATTTCAGGAAGTTAGCTAACTTGGTACACAGAGAACAAAAAATTTAAGAACGTGGTAAATAGAAATCTGCAGTCAGCTAACATTAGTATTACATATATACTAGTTAAAAAAAATTACGAAATAGCTTTTGCTTAATGTTTGCAGTTGCTAATATATATAATATATTATATATAAAAAAAAGCTAAAAAAAAAAAAAAAAAAAAAAAAAAGAAACAAAAAAAAGTGGCTGCGAGCTTTAGATGTTGGTGTGGTACGTGTTGATCCTTTAAAACATTTTGTGGTATAAAAAAAATATACAAACAAAATATTATCAGATTTACAAAAAGTTTAGACTATAACTATATGAAGAAAAATTAGGATGGAGAGGGAGGAGAGAGAGAGAGAATAGAGGAATATAATGTGATACCTTTGAAATGCGTGTATAACAATAAAGTTCTGTTACATCACAGATATTGTTTAAAAGTTAAGATTTAAAATAGCCTATATCATGATTTTTTTTTCTTTTTATATTATTGTTACATTATGTTTCGGTCGACCTACTCCAAGCTCGCGGGCAGTAGTATAAGAAAAATAGTTTTTGCTCGTTTTGCGGTATGTTCGGTGGAGGTGGATATGCAATGGGCCATGATAACGGACGGCGTTGCCGGCGGCCGCTAGCACTTGGTCCGGCCTGGCCTGGAGTCGATGCAGAGCATGGGCACGCATGGTGGAGCACAGTTAGGCTGAGAGTATATAACATCGGTGTGCGCCGGCGCCCTCGTCACAATTCAACATCCCTCCAGAGACTTCACATCACAGTGACTGCATTGCACCTACACCATGGTGAGTAAACCATAATGCGATATCTGCCAGAAATTTCAGACAACTTAATGCCTTAGTTGTTTTAAACGAAAGGACAAAATCTCTGATTTATAATTATTAATTATAGTGTATATTTATATATAATATTAATAAATACTTTTATCACGTTGCTATATTTATATCAGCTATAATCAAATTTTTAAAAACTGTACTACTTTTGGTGAGTGAGTAAATTAAAATAAATAAGCTCATTTTGCAAAATTTGGATATTATTTGTCATATTATTGGTCTAGGATTTTGCATATTTTTTATTGCAAACTCTGAGAGGGTTTAATTCATAATTATATTTAATATTATTAGAATTGCTCAAGATTTTAAAACCTTTTTTCTTTTTTACTATTTAAAGTTAACGTAATTTTGAAATATAAGATATTTTTCTCACCCTTATAATTACGTCTTAAATTCATTAAATTACGTGATAAATGTTATCAGCATATTGTAAAGCAATCCAGCAGTATAGCAATTAAAATTTGAAAAGAAGCACT
This sequence comes from Ecdyonurus torrentis, assembly GCA_949318235.1. Taxonomy (NCBI): domain Eukaryota; kingdom Metazoa; phylum Arthropoda; class Insecta; order Ephemeroptera; family Heptageniidae; genus Ecdyonurus; species Ecdyonurus torrentis. The sequence continues at coordinate 19,032,310 of OX439130.1, read as the reverse complement.
TCCAAAGCTTGATAAATAAATACAAAAGTTGCGATAGTTTTAGAGAAAACAATATTCTTTTATACAACAAAAACTATAATTCGTCGTGTTTAAATAATAATTACACACGCCACGTTTGCAGTACAGTACATGATTGTGTATACGGATATGACAGTATTATTACGCTACTAAACATAATATATTCTTACATTAATTAAAAGAGTCGAAGAACTATCGTACTACAAAAGGTCAAACAGAATGACGAGCAAATTTACTTGTTTCCCATCTTATATATAATGTTAGATGAAATAAGGTAGCAGAGATAAACAAAATTTAAATTAAACATGTTTCAATTCATATACTGTATAAATAAAAATTCTCAACATTTCATATCAGAAAGGACCGACGAAAAAATATTATCCATCAACTAACGATAGATTATTATTTTTTACGCACATTTCCCAAAATTGAAAAATTACTTTATTCCTCGTCAGCGTTTAACTTTACTTAATGAAAATTGTATTATATATTACTAATATATATTTTTTGTATATTATTTCAGCGTTCTTTATTACCACTGATTCTGTTAGTGCTGAGTATTGGAATGGTGATATGTGCGCCTTATAACTATGAGGTAGCAAGAGCACCGTACGCAACCCCGCAGTATCGACTATATTTCCCAGCACCACCTCTTCACGCAGTCTCGCAGTACCCTGGCGTTTATCAATATGCTCCGTCCTACCCTTACTACCACTGAGTTTATATTTAACTTAATATCCTATTTATTTATTTATTCAAAGTCATGTTAGTAATTATAGAATTGGTACCTGTAGATTTTTCATGTTTAAAATCGGATAAATTACGTTGTATTTGTAAGCTTATACTATAGGAAATATTTTTAATGACGCAAAAATGTAAAAAAAAAAAAAAAAAAAAAAAAAAAAAAAAAAGCTTCAATTTTAAAAGATTATTTTTTGAACACTCAAATAAGAGCTCATAGGTATAAGAATTTATTTCATTTTGGGTTGCAACATTGTTAAGATATAAAAAAATTATTCAGAATAGTGATACAATATAGAAATGTGTGTAGATGTAGTATTTATTTTACTTTGTTAAAAGGCTAATTGTGTGATTTTTAATTAAAAAAAAACAAAAAAACAAAACAAATAAAATACTATTACTAAAAACAGCATTACTTTCATTTGGTACTGTATTTGCACTTTTTCCCCCTTCAAAAATAGCAACTCTGCTTCTCAATTTTCTTTTCAGATATATACATTTAAAACAAATACAATTAGAATTGCCACACTAAAATAAAGCTAAATTCATGATGTATATACAAAGAAAATATAATATTATTTTTAGTCTAATACTTTGCAGTATTATTGCATCTATAATTAAATGCAATACTGTACAATCTACCCCACTATTAGAAATTAAAGTTTACTTATAAAATTAAGTATAAAATCAATTTTAAGACTTGAATTAAAAAAAGTTTGATTGCTGCAAATTTAAAGATCAAATGGTTCCTTAAAGGCATAGACAACATGAAAACATTAACATTTACACCACAAAACACTTGATGGAACTTACATAAATGACGTTAATTGGTCTCAAAACCTAACTGTAGCGCCGTAGCAGTGATCAGAAAATGTCAATTTATGCAACCCGCACAACATTTTCATACTAGTTTTTGCCTGTTTCTGACGTCATAAACAGAAATCTTCATGCAAATTGCATACAGTACTTCACAGTTTTTTCACGCTCTCTTGTGGGGCCATATTTACATCAATTATAAAACAGTATAATATATAATTTCTATTATAATAATCTTTTGTGCATTTGATTCCCGCATAGTTAAGGAGCATTATAAATGGGACCACATTCAAAAAAAAAAAAAAAACTTGGAATGTTGTGATTGTGGTAACAATTGACACATCACATTGGATTACTGAGTTAACAAGAGGCACAACTATACATGACCACCAAAATCATAAGAGGTTCACGTCGTTTGATAGACAAAACAGAACAAAAAGATTGATAATCACAATCTCAAGCAGCGTACAGTTCATCTAATTTAATCACCAAATTATATCTTAATAAGTTTAAAAGGGGGTATAAACTGTGCAAGCCATATTGAAGTTTCAGTTTATTTTGTTTCATTTTCTTAGAAAATAAATAATTATCAACTTCACCTTATTCTGATTTGTCACTTAAAGGCGTAGAACAGCTTGAACAAAAAAGTTGTGTCATATCCTAACAAGCCTGAAAATCAACGTTTATTTGGCCGAAGTCATTGATTTCTAATTTATTTTCCATACACAAAATGCCGCTGCCGGTCACTGACGTCACAACTCGCCTGGTCCACGCGCGCGTAAACCGGGCAAGCTGTGACATCAAAAGTGTCATTTTGTGAATGGAAAATAAATTAGAAATCAATGACTCTGGCCAAATCAACGTTGATTTTCAGGTTTGTTAGGATATTACGCAACTTTTTTGTTCAAGGTGTTATACGCCTTTAATGTTTCCAAAAGTACTTTAAATGATTTTTTTTAGATACTCAAAAAACAGAAAGAGAGAAAAAAAATGGACAAGTGTGTTATTCCAGACTTAATTTCAGAACAATGTGAAAACAAAATATTAAAAAATAGAGAAATTAATCTAAAACTATATCTAAAAAGGTGTATAGATTTTTTTAATTTCCACTTCCTAAATTGATAATTAAAATTGTGTTGCCGTAGTTTGAAAAGGTTTCATAAATATTATATTATATAGTTTTAGATGTATTGTTACAGTATAATTTTAAATCTAACAAAACATTTTTCAATCTATTTTAAGCTTAAAAAAAAAATAAAAAATTGCGTTGAAAAACATACTTACGTACTAACAAGCCATGGAGCACTTTCATTTTTAACATTGTAAAAAGTTCAACTTTGTTATATAGTTTATTGAGTTCACTATCCTACTTCCTTGGTTAATCTCCAGATTTAAGTATGTAATAATAACTGATTTGCAATTTCACACAAACGTGGATGCTTATTTGTACATTTAAGTTCTGCTAATAACTGAGAAAGCAAAGCTTTATCTTGCTTTGCAATTGCAAGGAAACACATTTCCACCTCTGGAGCATGACACTGATCTAGAGTTGCTAACATCTTAGTTTGAACACCTTCCGCAGCTGCCACTGTAGCTACACAATTTTCTAAACTTTCTTGCAGTGTGATTTCTCCGAGACCCTGTACTCTCTCAAGTAAAGTAACAACACATGCTAGACATCCAGAACTGAAGTCTGTAGGAAGTAACAAACATAAAATATTTGCACCACACATGAGAAAATCTGAATGTTCTTCAAGAACTTCTTTCCAATTATCTTGGTCCAAGAAATTACGAAGAATAAATTCTAGCAGTTTCAGTATCTTTACAGCATGCTCTCCTAAAATTGATAAAGATTTTTTTAAACGCTATTCTAACTATTGCATATTAATAGTCTGTTACTACAATTTACATGATAGTACAATTAAAACTATGAACTATAGAATAAAAATTTAATGAAATTGAGAGAACACAGATTCTTAATCAGCTTGGATTTAGGTCTAAAGTTAAATTTGATTTTTAAATTTAAAAATCTTAAATTTCTCAAAAATTAATGAAAAATTAAAAAAAACTTACTGAGAGATTGCTGCCCTTCTTCACAAAATGTAATCCCGTAGAGAACGCTGACCCAATGCTGGCAAGTTTCCTCTATTTTGTGACTGGATATGCTTAACTCCTCTTCGTCATCTTGCTTTGTTAGTTCCTGTAGTCCTTCTATCATGGAACCAACCATTCCTAGAAAATAATAATAACAAAACATTAAAATTAAAATGAAATAACTTTTCTTTTTTTTTTCTTTTAATGAGGAAGTATTTTACCTGAAGAAGAGTAGTATTTTCCTAGGAAGCCTTGGTCATCTGGTAACTTAATGTATACAAGTGTCTCCATCAATTGAAATGCAGCAGTTAGCAAGTCCTCTGTGAAAAAATAGCTTTGTTTTACTGATCACATTAACTATCAACTTATTATGGTATATATAGTTTCAAATGGAGGTTATCTATAAAGATTTTTTTTAACAATTCTATGGTTTATAACATGTAAAAGTATCTAGTATTTCTCATTTAATTATTTCTAGTCTTCAAGCAATAGAATTCTCAAAAAAAAAAAAAAAAAAAAGTTCCGCAATACAGTACTAAAGGATAGAAAATTAGGGAACCCTTAATTTTTCCCCACATGTGTAATGTGATGACTGATATGTGATAACAAAACAAATAAAATGTTAACATTAATGGTTATGATGCTGATACTTAAAAATAAATGAGATGATGTATCTTACCTTCTACTGAACTCCCTATGATAAAACCCAAGCTTTGATGTGCCTCCTGCTTTGATAAAGCTGCAATCCAAAAGTTATCAGCAGCAGGTGCTGAGCTTCTCAGCTCCCAAAGACATGTTCTAATGAGCCTTACTAGTTGTACAAGAGCCAGGGTATCTGGATACCTCAAATGTGATACCAAGGTAAACACTAGACTCTCTCGTTGACTCAAATCACTCCGAATCTCAGTTTGGCATGCTAGATTTCCTAGGATTCCAATCATGATTTCCTGAAATTTGAAATACATCAGTAATAAAAAACAATGTTTCTGTAACGAATTCTTCCTGATAATCCATTACCATAAGTCTTGGATTTTGACACTGGCTGACTACAGTTTCAATGAGATCTAGAATATGATGTTCAATCAGGAAAATAGCAACGTCGTGTTCAGCTGACATGTCCCAGATTGTGCAAACATCTTCTTCTAATGATGAATCAAGTTCTTTGAGTTCATCCCCACAGTATTCAGGATATTTCTGAAAATAAATGTAAAAGTAAGTACTGAAATCTACAATTTCCACTTTTAAACTTACCTCTGTAATTGACATTAGCGTTTTTAAAACCCAACGTTCACTGTACACTGTGTCACCTGTAACAAAATAGACATTGTATCATATATAATGTATATATGGGTTCAAAACTAATTTTATAAACTGAATGAATACCCATAAGTACATTTAAGTTCAGGACTTCAAGGTTATTCTTCAATGTCTATATAGATTGAACTGCTTCCGAGGAGCACCTGTTTCAGTAGGTACCTACAGGGACTGGACGTGCATGTGATAGAGAGCACTGCTCAGAGTCTACACTATATGCCTACATTATCTATACTGATGTGCTTGTTTAGCCTTTTATTTGGAGAAACAAAATTGTGTATGTATGCATAAAGTAATACATATACACAAATGTATGTAGGCATGCATGCATGCATGCACAAATAAATTGTGAATACAAACCTATCATATCTCCTTTGATTTTTTCAAGGTCTTCATTTAAATCTTCAGGTACTGACGGATTATTCATGGCAGAACTATTACTTTGTTCTTCAACCACACCATTCTGTAGATTTGAGCTTTCCTTGGTTGTTGATGGTGATGGCGGTGATGGTGCCTCTGAATCCATTGCATTCAATTCTGTACTCTTAGGAAATAAACAATCGTAAGCAACGTATAAAACCATTTTTATTGTACTTATAAATTAAAGAAAACATACCTGCAAAAACAGTTAACTTAAAACAATGCCTTGATATTTGAATTTAAAGAAAATTACACAAACTTGACGCTATTAACTTTTGTTTACAATAGTCAGCTGCACCTTTCGAGTTTCCCGCTTTAAAACCCCGTTGTATGCCGGGAAATTTTGATGATTTGACAACCAGATGATTTTTGTAAACAAACCGATGTAGTGTTCGATATGGCAGCATTTAATCTTTTTGTAGCTATTTCTGGAGTTTTATTTATATTTTTTATATTGGGAATACACAATTACTTAACAGCTCATGAAGAGAATTCGTGTGAAATGACTTATATGTATGAATATCCTCAGTATGTGGTGAGTTAATTTTCCCTCTAGCACGCCCGGCCATTGCAGGCAGGAAATTTGATACAATTAATGATTATTTCTTTTGCTTTTATTTTTCAGAGGATATCCTTACCTGAAAATGATACTGAAATGTTTGCCAAATATGCATTGTATGCATATGGTGAGGGTCAGTACACTGAACAGCTAAGAGCCATGCGGTTTACCGGCATCCCAGTACTCTTTGTACCAGGCAATAGTGGATCCTACCGACAAGGCAAGTTAATTTACTCGCATTTATATTTTTTAATACATTAGAACTGTATGTCTCCACAAGTCGTTTTCTTAGCCTCTTAAGATAGTTATGTGATTTAATTTTGAGAAACATACATTATTCTTTCATCCTAGTGTGTACATATGTATGATGCATGCATGTTACATGTATGTATGTATGAAAGTAATAATATGTACATATATCATATTTATTGTACCGAAACGAAATGAATAACTTTCAAATTTAGTAAAAATGCATTTCAGTGTATAGTTGTGAAGTTTTTTTATTTCGTTGCGGTACATTTTATATAAATATGTTATCATATAGAATAAAAGTAATAATTGTAGAAGAACAATAATTTATAAAAGTGTAATATTATCAATTAAAAATCGTATTGTGTGTGAATATTAAATAATTATAATCTTGTTATTTTTTGCAGTTCGTTCACTGGCATCTGTAGCACTGCGGAAAGCAAGAGATTCAAGAGCTCCATTTCACTTTAATTTTTTTGCTGCTGATTTAAATGAAGAACATTCAGCTCTGTTTGGTGGAGTGTTACCTGAGCAAACGGCTTTCATTTCTAAATGCATTAAAGCAATATTGAAGCTCTACAAAAATTCAAAACATTCACCTGCAACTGTTTTACTTTTTGGACATTCGATGGTATGTAGTTTAGGGATATAATATGAATTGTATAGTATTTGTAAAAATAATAACTTTAATTTTTCCTTTGATTGTTTCAGGGAGGAATGGTAGCTAAAGGAGTATTTTTAGAACCTGACTTTGTACCTGGTACAGTTCACACTGTATTAACACTAGCTACACCTCATGTTAGTCCTGTGATTGCTTTAGACTCCTATGTGGCTAATTATTACTCTCGAGTTAATGCATTCTGGGAACATGGAGAAAATGACAGGTTGTTGGTGTCAGTTGGTGGTGGACATAGAGATCTCCTTGTACGCTCAGGACTTACTTTGCAAGGAAACATATCAACACTGGTAATTAAGTTGTATAAAATTATTACATTTTAGTTTTATATTTTTGTTTATGTTTTTTGTTGTTGTTTGTATATTAGAGCACAGCAGTACCTGCTGTTTGGGTATCAGCGGATCATCAGTGTATTCTTTGGTGTAAACAATTGGTTCTAGCCCTTGCAAGAGCTCTATTTGATTCTGTAGATTTAAGGACAAAACAACTTTCAATTGACCCTGCTCCTCGCCAACGTGCATTCAGCTATCATCTTTTGCATGTAAGTAAAGTATTTTATACATTTAAAATACCTGTATTACTAACTTTATTAGCAGTTTGCATCCTTTTATCTCAAATATAACATGCACTTTATTTATAGCGCAACTTTGGAAAAAGAGCATCAGCTACCATATTCCCTAAAGAATCTTACTTTGATCGTGAAGCAGAGTGGCGTGAATTTTTGCGTCGTCAGTTTTCTGTAGTGGAGCCAAGACTTGGAAAACCAGTTTTCGTTATGATAAGGCTCTTGGCTTCAGATCCAAAGCATGAGATGCTTGCTATGGAAGCTGTGGGACTTGAATCAAGAGATTGGGTGTTTGCATGTGTAGCTGATTTAGTTTACAAAGAAGTCAGAATGTGGTAAGTAAATGCTAGAATAATAATAAAAAAATAAAAACTACATAGATATTATAAAATTTTATTAAATTTTCATTTATTATTATAATTACTATTGGTTTATAGGATTTTATTTATTTCTTTTCTTGATAATTCACAGTGAGAAAGGTGTTAATCTCTCCAACATGACCCAATTTGTACCATCGCTTCAAAATCGTAGAAAAGTAGTACATCTTAATCTGCATGAAATGAAACGTCTTGGCTTTACTCATGTTATTGCACGATTACCTGCAGCCAGCACAAATGTAAGTTACTTTGAAAATCTAAAAATTTTAACCATAACTTTTAATAATAAATTAAAAGGAAACCAGCAGGAAACTTGCTGTAGTGAAGATATGTCCCAGAGTTTATTGTAATATCTTGCTATCACAGAGGTACTGTCAATAAATGCACATTAGACTGTAAGGATTGATAAAGACACATACTCCCTCTTGTGCCAACAGCTATCCTATGTACAGGGGGTCTGTTCCGTAAGGCTTCACGAGAAACTCGGTACCGAGAAAGGGGGCGTAACTCACTTGTTTATCATAGAAAATTCGTGAGCCACGCCCCCTTTCTCGGTACCGAGTTTCTCGCGAAGCCTTACGGAACAGATCCCCAGTACAGTCAACCGGGGTGAAATTGAACGCTTGTTTACTTTAACTTTAAACCCTTGTTTCTCAATAGTGGGTGGTGCCACTAACTTAAAAAAATTTTGTGTGCATAGTGCATATGTCCAAATTTAATCTTGCTGGCTTTTTGAGTTCCCTTATTAATTTGTTTTTCCAGAATAAATTATTTTCCAAGAAGTGGAAAAGTTAACAATAAACAAACACCCTTAAAATTTCTACCCTGAAGGGTGGTGGGGTGAAAGATAGCATATGAATCTGGTAGCATCCTATCACATATAGCTTCCTGACCATGCATACCAAATTTTATTGCAATTAGGCAAGAGGTCTATTTTTAATAGCCTAATTTATTCTCCGGGGTGAAATTGAACACCTACTCAGGGTGACTTAGAACACATTTCCCATGTTAAGTATAGGCCTTAAAATTTAATTTAGCTGTATCATTCTGAAACTTTGGCATTTTGTATTTTAGATGCCGTAGAATGCAATGAGTACCATAATTATAATCTGACCCTGACCCTTGACCCTTAAGTGACCCTGAAAATGTTTTCCTTGCCATTAAGCAAAATTTTAACCTCACCATTGGATTGCTTGCCCCAAAAAACCTACATATCAACATCTTACTTGACGAAATATCTCAACCTGTTCCCAGGTTAAGACTATTTTGAAAAAAGGGTCGGTCCGCAGGAGAGGGTCAGGACCCTATCCTACGAAGTATGATTAATGACATGTGAATGACCAAAGTGTCAATTCTTAGGTTTTGAGGGTCTAGGAATTTAATGGTGCTGTTGAATTTTCTCTAAAAGGAAATTTTAAAGAAGACAGGGTCATTTCAGGGTCAAGGGTGCCAGGTAGCCAAAAATTAGGGACACCACCTCCTTTAGAACTAATAAATATACCCATATCCAAAAAATTCAGCTGGAAAATCAAATATTAATTTTCCCCCTATGCTTTTCCACTATCTTTTTCTATTAATTTATCTTACTGAACCATGATGGTTTTTTTATACTTAATTAACATTTTCTTTGGTAAAATTTAAATATTTCTTCTTGCAAATAATGTCTTTGTGCTTAATGAGGAAGTCCAACAATAATTTTATTGCAGGCTTTAAAAAAAATGAATAATCTTGAATCAATTGATGTGTGATTTTATAATTTTTGAGTTCATTAAGTTTTTTTTTAATTAATTTTTGAAAATCGTGATATGATGTCACGGTCAGTAACTTTTGAGTGCACACTCATGCAAGAGTTACGGACTGTGACGTCATATCACAATTTTAAAAAAAATTATTAAAAAGCTCAATGAACTAAAAAATGAAAAAATTGCACATCAATTCAAGATATGCCCTCTGTCAAAATGTGCAATAAAATCACCATGTTCATAATAATAAAACTATGAACTCTATATTTGATTTCTAATTTTAGGTACAACTGAATGTAGATATTTATTCCCAAGCAGAACGAGTAATTACTGTAAATTCACTACCACAATGGTACTCTAGATCAGTTCAAACAATATTGCCATCTACACAACCTGGCTCACTGCATTACAAATTGCTATTTAACACAATGGAAAGGGCTTGGCATGCTGCTAATGTGCGATTAGAAACTACTTGTGGGCATCCATTACATCATGCTGTGGCCACACTTGCTACAGATTGGAGCAAGGAGGATTCTCATGCATTTGTTACGTGAGTATTTTGTTAAAAAAAATTGGTAAAGAACTGAAATAATTTAATTCATGTTGAACAGGGAAAATATATCTCAAAAGTTACCACTAAAACTTCATCTCTTGAAACCAAGTTGGGCTAAAAAAACAGACAATGCTCATCTGTCTCTACATCTAGATCCAGCATGCAGCTATTCAGTCAAGTAAGCAAATTATATCATAATATTTTTATAATATGAAATCAAGGACAATTTATAAAATGTTTTTAATGTAACTTCCTGTTTTTTGTATTCATGTTTTCAGTGTAGTATTGAAAAACCTATAACCTGACATACATATTTCAATATCATATCAATAGATCATATCAGATTCAGCCTATTATTTTAATTAAATGCAAAGTTACACGCAAAGAAAAAAAAATATTAATGACAACTTCCCCTTTAGCTAAGTTTTCTATTAATACCATGGAATGAAATGTAACATATCTCTATCGAAGTATGTAATATTGAACTTTAAAATACTGTATAGAGATAAAATAAAAGTACTGTAAATGTTATTAGTAACAGAGCAATATGAGCCACTCACGTATGCTTGTAAATTTCTTTTCGACCTGGGTTACAATATTTTCTCTACCACATGTCCCTGTAAGTGTAAGCTCATACTATCTCCCATTCCTTGATTTTTCCAAATCTATGTGTTTTTCCATAAAAGCTTTTAATTATCAATTATCCCATAGACGATTTTTCTTTATATTTATTATTTTAGTAAGATAAATTTGAAAGTAAAGAGAACCCAGCCTTACCATAGTGAAGGAGAGTCCTATTGTATAGTTAAAATAGATAATTAACTCATTGAGTAGCTTTTGGCACTAAACTCCAGAAGAAAATGGAGTGTGTCTGTGCCTTTGTTAGAGTCCTTACAGACTAGGAGAGAAAACATGCATGAATATTAGTAATTTATTTCAAAACTAAAACTAATGTTGTATTTTTTTAATAGAACTGAGAGCTCTCTGCCAATGGTACTTGGTCAACTATTTAGGTTCTATTCACCTCAGTTGCCAGCTTACATGGTAGCAGTGTTGCTTTTGGCTTTGAGAGCTCAACTAAGTGGAACAGCCCAAGGATCCCCATGTATTGCTTTTCATTCAGCTCTTGCAACAGGTGCTCGACCTTATGCACTTCTGCCATTAGTCAAGATAATAGCATCAATTCTGAAGTAGGTATCTTCAATATAACTACACTAAACTACAGTTAAGATATGATGAATACTTGTAAATTCATTACAATTTTTATTTTACAGGACAGGGCCAATTGCTAAGGTGTTACCTGCTACGGACTGGCTACTACTACAATCACAAGGACTTGACATGTTTCTGTTACCTATGCTTCTCTACTGTGTTGCATCATTTGCAGCCTATGTTCTTGGTCTTGCAATCTGGGTAGCCGTTGTTGTGTGGGGTACCACTGCAAATAAGATTATAGTCAGGTAAAAAAAATCACAGTTCATTATTTTGCTGATAGTAAAACATACTGAGAAAAATTTGTGTTTAAATGTTTTCTTTGGTTTGTTTTTACAGATTCATTTCCCGTTCACTGTTTGGAGGATTCCAATGGTCTGAGTGGGTGTTGAGTGCATTTGCCCGTGTACCTTGTGTTGTTGCTTGTTTACTTGTAACACTGTCGTATGCTACATGTGGAGCAGTTGCTCTTGCAGCAGGACTTTGCTTCTACTTCTTAATGGTAAGTACAGTAGAGTTAAGTACTCATTGTTGTAATCCAATTACTGAAACTTGATTTGCAGGTAGTGAAAATGTATGAAGAATATTTAGAAGAACTTCTCAAGGTGCCTCTACGATTAATTACTGGACGTCCTACTGAGTTATGGGCTCGATCTGAGAAACACTTGTCAGAATTACATTTCCATTGCACTGGTCTGTTGTTATGGGCAGTAACAGCAGGCTTAAATGCACCTTGTGCTTTAGCATGGGCTAGAGCTCACTCGTAAGTTTATTCTTTAGCTTTGGTGTAAAAAAAGGGTAACAATTTTTTTTTTAATTTTTTTATTTTCAGGTTTAGTGCACAACTTTCACCTGATCCCTCTTTGGGCCCTGCCTTAGCCCTGTGTATTTGTGCACCTGTCTTGTGGCAGCGTCATATGCCAAGACCATATTTGTAAGTTTTACACCATTAACCTTCCCTCATCTATACATTTTAATTTTTATATGTAATTAAAGAAAAAAAGTTTTGAGATACAAAGCAGCTAACTAATTATAAAAAATTTGTTTCAGGAAACACAGTAGGGAGCTGGGTGCAATACTTTTCACTCTTGCAGCTGTGTGTCTAATTTTTGCCCCTGTATCTTTGTATCGTCTTGGTCCATTCCTTGTCACTGCCTTCATGTTGGTTTGTTTACAACAGATGCTGGTTTTATCTGTTGTTCCCACTCCCCCACCTTCTTCTGCCTTACAAGACTCCACAAATGAAACCCAAGATGTATTGCCTGACCCTCCAGTAGACCCAGTACCTTCCTCAGATGAAAAGCTCAAGCAAAGCTGAGCCTAGTCACAAATTAAACAAGAATGTAATCTGGCTTCAGTGCCGTTGACTGACCACATTGGAGTGTTCTCTCCACCCTTGAATTCATTAAAATTAATTTTTATTTTATTTTGTATTTATTTTGAGTCATTATTTACATTTTAAAAAAATGAAAGAAGATAAAAAAAAAAAAAAAAAAAAAAAAAAAGATGGAACAAAATTTTGGAGGCTCACTAAAAATATTCCATTAATAAAAATGTCATCTTAATAAAAGGTATTTATAAGTAAAAAAAATTCTATAGCCCTACTTAATGTTGTGATTTTTGATAGTTTTCAAGTAGCTCAACTTTTTAATGTTACAAGATTATAATGTTTTATTATATTGGAGTGATGAAATATTTTAAAAATGTTTGTTTTTTGATGTTGCTGTTTGCTGCTTTCATAAATAAAAATTAGTTACCTCAACTAGTATTACTGCAAAACCTAATGAGAGGTGCATAATAAAATAGTGTTGTGTGCAATTAGATTAAGAATGTAGAAAATAATACAGTATAATATATTAATAAATATATAATGCCTTTCTAAAGAAAGCAGTCATTAATTCTTAATAAAATAATAGAGACATTTATAGATTATAAAGTTTAAGATTTAAAATCCATAAAATAATTATGTTTGTAGCAACTATATTATGACAACTATATTATAGGATCAAGAAAAGAAAAAAAAAAGAAAAAAAAAAAAACTTTAGTTCAAAAATTTTGATGTTCAGGTAGTGTTAATTGTAATAGAATTGGGGAATTACTTGTCTTTGTGATTTTTAAAATGTGATGACATATTGTAGAGCAATGTAAAGTGGAAATAAATGGAAAAAAAAAAACAAATCTTCCAAAGTCTACAAAGACATTGCGAAAAAGAAAAATATTAAAGTACTAAATAGTTTTCCATTTTACATCTCTGCAACGTACTTGAATTATAAATTCATGATTTTAGTCACTAAAAAGTTAAAATGTCACAATTTAGAATACTAATGTTAATACTATAAAATGATTACAGTTTTGGCCTAGTATGTAAGTTTTAATCTTACATTTTTATTAAACCTGACTTGAATTTCGTAGAAACTTGCCCAAATCTTAAAATAATAATAATAAATAATAATAATAGCCTATTACTAATCTATTTGTTAGATTTTCAGATTTTACATAGAGACCTGTAATATGTAATAGTATTTTAAGATATGTCTGTATCTTTTCTCTAATGGTTACATATATATAAGTAGCACCTGTTTTATAATTTAGTGCAGGTGTATTTAGTGGGTAATATGTAATTTTTCTTGAATCCTAAAACCATAAAACTGAAATGTTAATGGTACTTCTTAACCCTTGGTGTTTGGACTTTTGTTCCCATGGGAACACAATCTATCTGGTCCGTGTGCCTGCTCTTCCAGTTCTTCCCAAGTCTTTTAACTCTTTGTACAAATGACTTTAAAGAACAAATGTAAATTATTGTTAATATATACTATAGAACATTAAATAATAAAAAAAATAGTAATAACCCTATAAAAACAATTTTGTTTTAAATTATCTTGGTTACATTCCCATTTATTATATCTGCTCATATTATATTTAAAAATAATAGCAAATTCGTTGCGATGATTTATACTGTATTCATAAAGAAGTGGACAGTAAGTGCATTATAATGCAGCAGACTTTTGCGTACCATTAATTTAAATTATTTTTTTAATGACAAAATTCAATTTGATGTATAATTAAAATTATTTATTAAGCAACAAAATCCACAAACACTGAGTACAATATAGTTAATTATTAAAACACGTAAATGCAATTATAATCACCTTGAAACATTGAGAAAACAAAAGAAATAGCAAATTACTTTTATAAGTTATGTTTCACAATAAAATAATAAGATTACAAAATAAAAAATATTATAACATTTTATAGAATAAAAATCAATAAAAAAATACCACATGCTTTTAAAAAGCCTTAATAAGAATGCTCAGATCATGGAATACATGAAAAAGGTTTTTATAATAACCACAAATATTTTCATTCATTTAAGATTGATTAATGGGTCGATTATATTATTCAATAATAAAAATATCACTTTTTTTAATAGACAACTTCACATAATGAGGAAAGCATATATTACTGGAAAGGCTCATTGCATTTGATCTCTTGCACAGTTCATTTTGTATACATATAGTTAATGGTTTTTTCAGCTCAGTATAGGGTTTATAATATAAAAATGTCAATGAATAATAAATAGGCCTATATAATTAAAAGAAAAATACATATAGATTAGATTTTCTATCAAATCTTCAATTATCACACAGTCAATTTTCCCGTGATCAAATGGTTTACTCAATGCTTTTCTTATGGAAAAAACAAGACTGAGCACTACAACAGTGAAAATAATTCAAATGCATACATCATTAATTGCTTGCTTCATAAGCTCCATAACAGGTTAAATCACACATCAGCGGTCAAAAGACTCTTGCCTATAGTTCATAATATGTGAAGTTGGCTACACAAATATAAACAAAAAATCGAGCAATAATATTTGGCACTAATAATATATAAATGCAATACAAATTGTATTAATGACATCAAATTTAGATTTTTGCTCAAAAATATTTTTTCTGATTAATTTTCACATACAGAAAAAATATATTCCTACGTACCTAATAATAAGGATTTAATGAAGCACATATTTTTAAAACATTTAGTGCAATTAATTTTGTATAGCTAGCATAATATTCTGTTGTTAATTTTTAACTATGGGCTATATAATTACCTACAACAAATTTCTATGTTAGAATAATAGGTACTGTTATAATTAGTAGGCACAGTGCCTCTAATTTTAAGATCTATTTGATAATACTTAAAAAGGCTAAATACTACAAAATTGATAAATTATATAAAATAGATATTTCATGAAAAGAACATGTTTTTCTTTTTACTAAGGCCTACAATATTTCAAAATAAATGTATTGACCATATAGCATAGACACATATCTAACACCAAATGTAACACTATAATATTGATTAATACCATCACAATACATACATCTAATATCAAAAATTAATACTGATATTTTAGATTAAAAGGGAAAACACCAACTTTTTATTAGCCAACTCTTACTCTTCTTGGAACGGGTACTTTGAACAACAGATGCAATACAGCATTCCACACCAAGCTGAGAGAAGTGCGGAAGTTAGAAGCACGTTGACGGAGACTTTGAATAAATCCAAGTGAAGAAGCACCAGTCATTGGTGATGCTGGGGGAAGACTGAAACATGCAAATGCTTATTTAAGTTTTTTTTTTTCTTGCAAGAGGAGCAAGAAAAAAAAAATCAAATTAGTACCCACAAAAATTGATTGCAGGAGCAATGATCAAAATATTTAATGGTAGGCCTATATATATAAAAAGTTCAGCCATCATGCTTTTTATTAAAAATGAGTCTGTAAGGACTGATGTAGGTTAAACACTCCATATTTCTCTTGGAGTTAAGTGCTAAATGCTATCCAATATAGGTGTTACTTTTTTTAGTTTTAGTTTTTTTATTAGGCCTATATATAAGCCTATATGTATAGAGTATACATATATATATATCTATATATATATATATATATATATATATATATATATATATATATATATATATATATATATATATATATATAATATTTGATCTTTGTATTAGAAATTAAAGTTTTCCCTGAACTATGGAACACTCTTCACTATTGTAAGGCCCTTGTTGGTATCTCTCTTGTCCTTTTCTTTCAAATTTATTATACCTAACCATGATGGTTTATTTTCCTTGATATCTCTGATGATGAGTATCTATAAATTTTAATTTAATGCTTATATCACCTGTGTTGCTGAGCAGTTTCATTGGTGAAAGTATACATGTAAGAAGCAGGATTCTTTGATACGGTATGCACATAATGGAATGCTTGAGAGAGTATTGGTGCAGATTGGCCAGTAGTTAAAAGTACTTTCTCTCCAACGTCATGTTGAGCTCCAGTTTTTGCTTGCTCCATTGCTACATCACCAGCCAGTACAGTCAAACTTACATTGCCCAGACCAGATACAATGTAGTTTTCTAATGTCAGTCCTATCAATAATAAAAATAAAATAATAATAAATGAAGGATATTTTATAACAAAACATTCATGTATATTTTTTATTATTCCTTGAGGAACTACACATTAAACCCTTGATTTTGTGAAACTGCAAAAGGAAACCAGGAAATGGCCATTTCACAAAATCAAAAGGCTTAAAATTGAAAAGTCTATATACTTTTGGTCAAGACAAAAAAATGTTTGACTTCACAAAATCAAGAGTTATACAATATTGAGAGTTTACTGTATTTATATCTCACCAGGAAAGTCAGCCACAAATAAAACATCACTGTAATTTGACCAAGAAAATACATTATTTTCAATCTCTGTCATAGTATTACGCCAGCTTGATAACTCAGTCATGAGAGGCATCACCCAAGAAGGTCGTTGAAATGGTGACCATTTGGCAGTGATTAAATCAACACGAGGATCATACATTCTTTGTTGAAAACGTCCATTTAAAGAACTCCAGACATCCAAGTGAACGGTTATATTATTCATGCCTTGAGTTTCTTTTAAATTATGTTGCATACATTTAGCCCATTGAAATACCATGTCAGTATGTTTACTCCAACGATCTGTTTGTACCCATGCCTGTAAAGACAATTAGTTTTTTATTTTTTTTAATATATATTTTTATTATTTTATTATACATACATACATACATATCATGACGCTATAAATCCCTTTCGGGGTAAGCCAACAACACAGATGTTTTATCCTGACCCAGTGATAGACCTCCACAACTTCCTATCCTGACATACTTCACTTGCTTCCGCCAGTCTCATACCTTGTTTCATACATTTCCTTTTGCATTTCATACTGCGTACATTCTTATTTTTCAAACATCTTCCAACCACCTCAGACCATGATGTTTTAGGCCTGCCTCTATCTCTCCTTCCATCCACTCTACTATGAAATACCTGCTTTGCTATTCTTTCATCACCCATTCTCTCAACATGACCAAACCACCGTAATACACTGTTCTCATACTTCTCAGTCACAGTTTCTTTTACTCCACATTTCTCCAACACCCAAGTATTCCTTACCCTATCTAATCTTGTTTTACCACACATACTTCTGAGAAAACTCATACCAACAGCATTCACCCTACTCATATGCCTACTCTGACATACCCACGATTCAGAACCATATAAGATAGTTGGGAGTAAGACAGAATTGTACACTGTAAGTTTTGCTTTGTTTGATAAAGCATCACTCTTGGCCAATCCTGCCATGCTGCCAACTACTTTCCTACCTGCCGCCACTCTCCTCTCAATCTCCCCATCTATACTTCCATTCTCTTGATATAATCTTCCCAAATATACAAACTCTTTCACTCTTTCCAGCTTTTCTCCATTCAGTGTGAATTCATTTCCATCATCATTTTCTCCACCAAATACCATTACTTTAGTTTTCCCAACATTTATTCTCAGATCCATTTGTTCTGTGCTTTCTTCCAACCTATCAATCATCTCTTGCAATTCTTCCTCACTCTCAGCCACCATCAACGCATCATCAGCGTACAACAACATCCACACCATTAACAAACCTACGTTTACTCCACTTCCATACTTTTCAGCCAACTTTATACATTTATCCATGAAAATATTGAATAACCACGGCGACATCACACATCCTTGCCTAACGCCTCTACCCACTTTAAACCACTCACTCAACTTTCCGTTTACTCTCACACATGCCTTACTACCTGCATACATGGCTTTCACACCCTCAAGTAACTTCCCTCTCACCCCATATTCATCTAATACACTCCACATCATACTTCTGTTCACTCGATCATATGCTTTCTCTAGATCTACAAACACAGCAAATACTTTCTTTCTTGCGTCCATACATTTCTCAATCAACTGCTGCACAGTGAAAATCTGATCAGTGCAGCCCCTGCCGGGCATAAAACCACATTGCACTTCTGAGATATGACCCTGTGTAACCTTTTGCACCTTATCAATCACCATCCCTCCGTACATTTTACCAGGTATACTTAACAAACTAATTCCACGATGATTTTTACAGTCATACTTATCCCCTTTCCCCTTATATAACGGAACAATCACAGCACATACCCAGTCTTCAGGTACTCTACTCTTATTTTATTATTTTCATATATATATATATATATATATATATATATATATATATATATATATATATATATATATATATATATATATATATTTCATATTACAGAATGAAAATAATTTATTATATGACCAATAAAAGCATGTAAACTTATTGTACAAATCTATATTTACCTCTGGGTCAAGAAAATGTTCCTCTCCTGAATTTTGATCTACAATGCGTGGAACAACCAAAATTGTATTCCATGTATGAACCATCATATCCCAAGAATAACCATATAATCCATTTGTCCAATTGTTGTAACCCTTATAACAAAGCAAGAATTATTAACTACACTAATATAATACTACAGTAAATTAAATTGTGGTATTGAATTTAAAAATTACCTGTGTTATGAAATGAGAATAGGGAAGAAAAGCCTGAAATCCAACATGAGATGCAAGAAGTGCAACAACAATGTAGTGTTTCCAGGTAATATCATCGCATTTGATTTCTTTTGCATTTTCAGATTTGTCTGATTTTAATAATGTGGCATCTAAAAACATATCTGAAAATTACAGAAAAAATTACACATTGTATGTTGTTGAAATAAAAATAATTATATAACTCGCCTGAGTTATAAGTTTCAGAATTTTCACATTTTTGATAAAATGGAATGTAACCCATCAGACGCCGAGGCCAACTTGGGGAGCAAAATAGTGGCATAGTAACAATGCAGACATATGGAAACATACCTATAAAGAAGATATTGTAATAGTTTACAAGCACACATAAATAATAAATTAATTGAAATGTGATACATGCCTATGGTGAAAAGTTGTGAATTCATAATATGAAATGATCCACAGAACAACATAGCTGGAATTCTTGTTTGATCAAAAAATAGCCAAAAAGCTATTGTTAAGTCCAAGAAAAATCCTCCAAGATGAACAATCCAAAAATCAACTTGCTCAGTAGTAAGAAAAAGTCTGTACAATAAACAAAATTCAATTTACAGGTAATCCTAAAATATAACTATGCAGTTTGAACATACAAAAGTATAGCTTTCTGCTGTGAAATTTGGAAACAAATGTTTACATTATTCCTACAAATAGTACGACTATGCTACGTTTTACTATATACTATAATGGGGGAAAAAAAAGGGCATTAATGATTAATAATTATTTCTACCTGAAAGGCTGGAAGACCCAATGGTTTGAGAGGTTCGTCATGGAGTAACCACTGAGCCAATCTAAATCCAACTTCTTTAGACCAGCAAGGAAATACAAAATAAAGAGCTGGTATCTCAAGATTGCATAATTCCACAATGGTGCAGATTTACGTTTTCCAGGCCATAGTAATGCATCTAATGAACTACAAAATTCAAAGTTTACTACAAATGAAATGTGCATATATAGTGAGAATATATTACATAAAGTAATTAAATTACAGTGTGCTTACAAGAACTGATTAGCTTGTGATGATAAAAACAGCAGTGAAAGAAGCCCATACAAATACGAATGATTATTCCATGAAGATTTGTCCAGTAAGAATATATACCAATATGTTGTAGCAAATGCAAAGCAGCTTACTTTGAAGAATAACCCAAGCATAATTCCTAAAGCTCCTTTGAGATAGAAAGAAAATACAACAATATAGATTAATTATTAAGTGCATGTTTTGTTTTTTCTATGTGTAATTTTGAAACAAGGCCAAAAATTTTATTTAAAAATTGTGATACAAAAGCTTACAATAAATTTAATTATACAATATTATTACTACTGTTAACTGATTATAAAGAAACTTTGATTATAAAGATATTTAATATTTTAACATGCAGTGTATACATAACTCTACAATTGTGCTACAGTGTATTATAACTATATTCTATACTTATATCGTCGGTTTAAAGCACAAACCGTGTATCTACAAAAGCAACAAAGTTCGAAACATTGTAAAAAAAGATAAGAGTTTTGACTTTGCTGCTTTTGTAGATACACGGTTTGTGCTCTAAGGCGACAATATATAGCAGCATAGTGCTGTAAATCAATTTGATATTACAATGATCTACTAATACTACTAGCTGTTTACAAAGTTATCTGCTGCATATTGGAAAATCTTACCAAGCCACATGATTAAATAAACAATACACATCCACTGTAACGGAAGAGGTTGCAGAAAATTCAATAACGGAAAACGACATTCCAAAGGATCACCAAATCGTATGTCAGCTCTAGACAAACCTCTCTCCTCAGGAATGTCCAAGACCATTAGGAGTCCTAAGAAATAAAATTGCAGAGAGAATAATTTCATACATTTTAACAAAAATAAATTATTTAACGCACTCACCAAAGAGAGCTCTCACTACTCCTAAACTTGCAGGGTCTGTAGGTCGGTACAAAAGTTTAACAAAGTTTTTCAAATTGGATATATCATTTAGTTGGAAACCAAATATGTTAAAAAAGCTGCTATTTTTCTCTTCCATATTCATACTTTTCTGTGGTTTACTTGTAGTAATAAGTGCATCCTTCAAAGCAGATTTTTTACTTTGTTTGCTTTTTCTGTACATTCTGTAAATAAATATGGTTTGATATGACATCTATTTGAGGAAAAAAACAAGTTCATATATAAATTAAAAACGGAATAATAATAAATACAGTAAATAAATATACAATATAGAAGTACAGTACATAGAACAATTAAAGCACATTAAATTTGAGAGGCAGGGGGAAGCAAAAAGTTGTACATTATTGAGAAATGGGAACAAATGGAGGTTATCGGTTTAGCGCGCAGGGAAAACTAAGGGTCCCCTAATTTAACATTACGCTTATGGGGAAAAACATGTTTTTTGCGCTTTTTGAGAAAACTACTCCACCGATTTTGGAGAAATTTAAATGAGGACATACTGGACAACTTTTACATGTTTTAAGCCATAGTCATTTTTAAGCATTTTTTTAAACCGATAACCTCCATTCTAGTAATTTTTGTTTGATACCATTACCCAATAACCTACAAACAAGGGAATTTCAACATTTAATTGTTTTTCAAATTTATCATGCTCTAATTATTTTACACACTGTACTTAATTTATTTGATATTTGTACTGTTTTTTATTTATATTTATTATTTTTTATTTTTAAATTTATATTACATTATTATTATTTAGGATTTTACACCAAATACTGGTATATATAATATTAGTAATCAGGGGCGGATCTAGCTCAAAATTGTGGAGGGCGCGATTTCATATATTGTAATGTTAATCTTTGGGGGTAGCGGGTGCTGGGTGGTAATGCCTGTAATGTATTTTGACCATTTTGGAGGAGGCGGTCATGCGATCACCCCCATCACCCCTCTCTAGATCTGCTTGTTAGTAATATAATACAAAAATAATAAATATTTACAAATAAATTACGTAATAACACCTAATATGAAGAAAAAAAAAAAGTTTAATTTTATTACATAATAATATGCAGAATATTATTCTGAAAGAAGACATCGTCTTCTTGAATTTATAGATCTGCGAATGTCTGATTTTTTAGTTCTTGTTTTAAATTCCCAAGTGATTGGACCATTGGCATAGCTGATGGAAGGGGTTCAGTCTATAGTGAGCATGGGTAAAGGGGTGGTTTTGATATTATTATATGTAATGTTTATGAGTATGTCTTTGTAATATATTGAATGTTTAGATATGTTGTACACGCATTGTGATAAAAAAAAAAGTAAAGGTTGGCAATTTTTTTCTATTCACCCATGCATGCATTACTGAACATGACGCCGCTTTTTGATTTTCAAAATTTAATTAAAAATAATAAATAACTTCAAAAATTAGAAACTCATGTGTATCAATTTATATGGGACAATGCGATGACCTCTTTAAAAATAGGAAATAAAATTATCCCCTCCCTTTTTTTATCTTTATAAGGACGGTTGATTTATGATTTGGATAGGTCCAATCCAGGGGTATATGCAGCCCCCTTCCCCCCATTAGGTCAGAAAAAGCATGAGCACCCCTTTACCCATGCTCACTATAGGCTCAACCCCTTCCGTCAGCTATGCTAATGGTCCAATCACATTCCAATTTTATACCTCTGGTATAACTTTTTTTCCTTGCTCTATTCTTGAAAGAGATTATATATTTATATTGCTTTAAGTTTTCATACATATCTCAGTAAAATATAGAATGGACATTAAAAAGAAGAAGTTGATATGCAATTTTTAAATGAAATGGAGGTTATCGGTTTAAAAAATTGTTAAAAATTTTCTATGGCTTAAAACACGTAAAAGCTTGTCTAGTATTTTTCTCAAAAATCGCAAAAAACGTGTTTTTCTCCATAAGCGTAATGTTAAATTAGGGGACCCTTAGCTTTCCCCGCAGCACCCCGCGCCCTAAACCGATAACGTCCATTGCAATGCATAGAGATATATAACACACTATGGTGTGTACTGTTTACTATATATAATATATTACTAGACTATTTACTCTGGAAGTATGGCACAAAAAACACACACACAATCATTATTAGCCATTATGCCGTATCATCATGTGGCTATCACGCACTTTTCTTTTTGGCTTAAAAATTATAACTATTTTTTGCACAGTATAATTTTTAGGTTATAATATTACTTCTATTAAAAAAAATAAATAAATTAGTTCAGCATCGCCTTTGTGTTTATATATACCTGCAAACATGTGTATGTACATGGACAGTACATCGGGCAGCACACAGCAAATCACTGACACGTGTACCACACCATTCAACCCTTGGCACGTATACATATAATTATTTTATACTTGAATGAAGCTAACAACTTGAAGATATTCCCCTGCAGTTGCCATGGCAACATGTTATAGTAGCAGGCATTATTATGAACTATTGTACCCGCGCCGCGCTATAAGCTATTATATACATACAATATAATGACGTATAAGGGGTGACGCTCCGTATGGCAGTAATGTATAGAGGGGATGATGAGGGATGAATATATTTTGATTGTTATATCAAATAACACAGTAGAAATACAAAAGCCTACACCATATAGCTCTACCCTGCGTACTAGGAATAGGGGAGAGATAATCGATAAAGAAAGACAAGCATATCATACTTGAATGATAATTAAAGTGACATACATATAATGAAACTTTTTTTTTTTAATCAATACATATTTCTTATATAGCTTTATGAATAAAACATTACCTGATTTCCAATATTCTAAGTTTTCATAAAAAATGTCTATATAACGCAATTAAAATTTAGGATTTGACACATTATACTTAATTGAAAGATGTGCAGAATAAGATGAACTCCGTGCATGCTAAAAAAAATAAAACAAATAATAAAAAAAATGTAAACATAAAACAGCTGATTTTAATGGAAAAAAAAAAAAGAGTGACATAGAAATAGCAATAAATAGGCCCAGAATATAATCAATAATTATAAAAATTGCATATTGACGACGTATAGTATTTCAAGCTGTGTAAAGAACTAGCTATTTTAATATTAATTACTCCTGAAAAAATAAAAATAATAATGAATGTTTACAAAATACTAAAACAGATAATTTAAATTTCGCACCTTTTTTAACTTTTCATCGTTCGACAAAAGACTCTCGAAATTAATCCACAAAAAAGTAGGGCTGCGTTCGTAAACAGATCCGTCCACCTCCGGGAGGTGGCTCAGATCTCAGCTCTGGGATCTCAAATCCGTCGACTAAAAAAACACTCAACCGAGCTTGGGCACCTCCGCCGCTAGGTACCGCCACCTTCCGGCGCCCGCTATGCATGCTATGCATGGAGATCCCGCCAGCTCCGTCTCAGAACACCGAGCTGCAGAGCTATGAGACTGAACTTGGATACATATATACAAGAACATATGATTTTCAAAAATGTAGTTCATATTGCATCCACCAGGTGTCACTGTGGTAGTGAAGCCTGTGTGCGAGGCTAAAAAATCAGAAAATTATGCAACTTCAATCTCAACAGCTGTTAAATTATTTGACGTTTTTTTTGGATTCAGATTCATATCAGGTCATATGGGCACTCATGGGTTAGATGGTTCAAGGGTTCAGGGTTCCCTGAGGGATCCATGAGTCCAAGCGCTCCATGGGTGAGAGCAGAGCTTACGGTTGGTCAGAGTGGCAGTGTATGGAGTATTTAATATGTATATATGTATGCATGTATGATCTAGTAATTAAGATACTTGATATACGATGTAATAACTGTAGCGTACGTACGTAGCATATAAATAAGTGCCCGAAAATGTTATGCCTATATGTCAAAGTTCACAAGAAATTCCTAATCGTATAAGCCATGCCATACGTATGTATATCGTATAATGGCTTTACATAAATCATACTTAAAGCCCATATGTACTTCAATAAAGCTTTTCCAATGTGTTATTGTAAGATCATGGTATGTATGTAATGTATGTATATAGCAGGTATACATACTCGATCATGATTTTGTCAGTTATATTGTAGTGAGTCACTATGTATTCGTATGTTACATACACTGTACGTATGGTGTCTTCAAAGGGTTTTATTCAATATGCTCTATATACTTTGCAGTTGCAGACCGCTTATTATCTTTACTCAAAGTGCAGAAAAGGAAGTGCCGGAAGAGGAAACCATGTGACGGTAAAAGTCGGAGGCAGGCTGCTGCTGTCACCACCTTTTGTCCCACTTTTACTGAGTGTGTGCTTCTGTTTACTCAAAATGCGGAAAAGGAAGTGCCGGAAAAGGAAACCACGTGATGGTAAAAGTGGGAGAAAACTTGATGCCAGCAGCAAGCTAACCTCTTGAGCTACCTGGAGCTACCTCCCACTTTTACCATCACGTGGTTTCCTCTGCCGGTCACTTCTTTTTCCGCATTTTGAGTTAACAGAAGATGTCAGTGCGTCTGTTTACTCAAAATGCGGAAAAGGAAGTAGCCGGAAGAAGAAACCACGTGATGGTAAAAGTGGGAGGTAGCTCAAGGTTAGCTTGCTGCTAGCATCAAGTTTTCTCCCACTTTTACCATCACGTGGTTTCCTTTTCCGGCACTTCCTTTTCCGCATTTTGAGTAAACAGAAGCACACATTGTCACGTGTATGGTGTCCTCTTCTGGAACTTCCTTTTCCGCATTTGGAGTAAACATAAGCGGTCACAGTTTCTTTCACTCCACTGCTGTGTTCACATTGAGCTTTTTCTAATTGGAATTGTTAAAAGTGAGCTCTGTAATGCATGTTACTTTAATCAAAAGTAACAATTCATATTATGCAAAAAGCTCAGATCAATGTGAACAAAGCACACATTTCTCCATCACCTAAAGTGTTGACTAATAAAGAAACGAGAGGCTGACCATACGCGATTTTGCTCACATGCGCTTCTGTTTCGACATACTGCGCATGGATGATAAGTAGAAACGGGAGCGGATGTACGTAAAATCGCTTATATTCAGCCCCAAAACAGTTGTTCCATGCATTATAATTTATAAGTCAATACTTTATACCCTCTATCTAATCTTGTTTTACCATACATACTTTTGAGAAAATTCATACCAACATTCACAGTCAGAAAATTTTAGCCAATCAATTAACATGTCTCCTAGAAAAGGATAATGAAATAATTGGTTTATTCCTTTTTGTCAAATATTCCCTCTGTACGTACTCAACAATTCATGCAACTTCTGCACTGTCACAGATGAACGTATTTCAAAGAACTTTATTCTTCGTTTTTTGAGACAAAAAGCATAAAGTTTTTAGTAACTGTTTGAACTTTGCAATAGACTGTGTATAACATATTAGAATCCTTCATTAACTTTAAGATATATCAAAGAAAATGAACCATAGCAATTGGGTATGATAAATTTGAAAGAAAAGGATAAGAGAAACCATAGCGCTGGTCTTACCATAGTGAAGAATAAAAGTCCCATAGTTTGGTGACAAATCTTGCTAGCACAGATAAACAAAACTAACATATTGGAAATATTTTGGCAGTAAACTCCCAAGAGGGATGGAGTGCATGTGTTATGTCTTTTATCAGTCGTGACAGACTCGGAGAGAAATTATGAATGATTCTATTTAATATAGTTTCTCTCTGAGTCTATCGCATGACTGATGAAGGCATAACACACTCCATCTCTCTTGTAGTTTTTTGCTGAAACTTTTCCAATGTGTTAGTAATTTATATCTGTGTTAGAAAGATTTGTCACCAAACTATATATGGGACTATCTTCACTATGGTAAGGCCCTTGCTGGTTTCTCCTACCCTTTTCTTTCAAATTTACCTTTATTAACTATGTGCATATAATAATATATTTACATGTACGTATATTGATACAATATATCAAATCAATTGTATAATATTGTTCGCCGATATTCAAATATTGTTACGTAAAAGGTTTATTTCTAAAGTTTCTGTTGCAACCCTAACTCTGATTCTAAAATGAGATTATTTTTAGAATATTGCTGATTTGTGAGGTGGTCTGGCTACCAAGATGCACATCGCATATCCAACTATCTTTGGCAACTGGTGCGGGGGTCTTACAGTGTCCTAATGGCCGTCTTTGGAGGCAACTCTTATCAAGCAAACAAGTTGGAATCTTCTTACAGAATAGGTATATATAAAGCTGTGTACTGGTACTGTATAAGCTAAAAGATTGTAACTAATATTTTTTGGTAGAGATACTTTTATTATGCACACACACACACGCACACACACACACACACACACACACACACACACACACACACACACACACACACACACACAGGGTCGGACTGGCAATCAAGGGGCCTCGTCCGCAAAGGGGTGTAACACCCTCTTTAGGGGCCACAAAGGGGGCATAACACCCTAGTTACGCCCCTTTTTGGGCCTTAGGGGCCTCAAAACAGGGGGGGGGGCACGTCCGCAATTGCGGACTTGCTCTTATGGCCAGTCCGAGCCTGCACACACACATTATAAATAGCAGAATTTGTATTGAAAAGTTTAATTAAAATTAAAACCACCAATTGTCAGCCTGACTTAAACGTAAAACACATTCGCTTTTAATAAATAAACTATAAATGAATAGGACAGGAGAAACCAACAAGCGCCTTACCTTGATGAGGTCCATCTTGGGGAAAATCTTAATGGCACAGCTTACACAAATATTTACAAGTTAAAACTAGGATGTTTTGAGGGCAACAGCTAGCTCTCTTCTTCAGTTGCTTAGAGTGACTACACTCTAAGCAACTGAAGAAGAGAGCTGATGTCCTCGAAACGTCTTAGTTTTAACTTGTAAATATTTGTGTAAGCTGTACGTGCCATTCAGATTTTCCCTGAGCTACGGACCTCATCGTGGTCATAAGTCGCTTGTTGGTTTCTCCTATCCAGATCCTATTCTTTGCGTGATTATATATTCAAACCAAAATGGTTTTAACCTTTTCTTATTAATTATCCAAACTATAAATGAAGTTAGAATTATATCTAGGAAATGAATTTTTCATTGTAGCTTACTGTGTCTCAAATACCAGTATCTGTCTATATCCAACAGTATTAAGGGTTGTATATAGATGGTTTGTATCTCAAATTTTAAAAAGAAAACTTTGAAATTTTATGATACCATTTGAAACTTAATTGTAACAGCTACCTATGATAAGATATTCAGAACCCGTGACGATCACATAAGAGAGAAAATAATTATTGAAATTAACATGAGCTCTTATGGGACTAAAACAAAAATAATAATAATAATAATAATAATAAATAAATAAATAATAAAATAATAAAATGTAGCATGGTGACCAGCAATTTTTTTTTTTTTTTTTTACATTTTTGCAGATACCATATCCTAAATTTTTTTAGTCAAATCCTGCAGTACCTATTTTTCATGCCTTAAAGCATGTGAAAAGATCCATTATAGTTTCCATAGCAGTTGTTGCAAAAGTAGGTTTATTGAGCAAATGCAAACTGACAGCTCAACAATACTCAAAGTACAATACTCAACAATACAAAGTGCTAGCAGACAACTTTGTGTTCCTGTCTACATTTAACATGCTTTCTTATGGGGCTAAACTTGAGTAAAAATTATTTCTCAGAATTGAAATTTTTACTGTAGCTTACTGAGTCTCACAATTTTTGTTTTCTTGGATGTCAATCAATTTAGTTAAAAACTATTTTTTTCCATTGACTCGAAAAAAAAAAAAAAAATAGTAAGGCCAAGCAAGAGTAAAAATTTCAACTCTGAGAAATGTTTTTTTACTCAAGTTACAGCTGCCAGTTGAGCTGTCACAATGTTTATTTTATCACTGAACATACTTTTGCAACGTCTTATATTAAAACTAATGGATCTTTTCACACGCTTGAAAAGCATGAAATCAGTAAGTGCAGGATTTTACTAAAAAATTGCCCGATTGCACCATGCTAGATTTTAAAATATGATTTTTTGAAGTTTTAGTACCATAATTTAAGAGCTTGCGTTAATTTCAATAATTAATTTCAATATTTTCTCTCTTAACTGATGATCATGAATTCTGAAATTTTTATGATAGGTAGCTGTTACTATTAACTTTTAAATGACATCATAAAGTTTTGAAGTTTTCTGTTTAAATTTTAAAATACAAACCATCTATAGGCCTAAACAACCCTTAAAGCTGTTGGATATAGACAGATACTGGTATTTGAGACTATGCAAGCTACAATGAAATAATTCCATCTCAAGTTTTAGCAGCTTCATTGCCCCATAAGAAAGCATATTAAATGTAGATAGGAACAGAAAGTTGTCTGCTAGCACTTTGTTAGTATTGTTGAACTGTAGGTTTGTTTATTTTCTCTCTAATGGTGTTCGTAAACCTTGTTCTTTGTGCTCCAAACCTTGTAAAAATGACAATCACGTAATGCTTTTTAATTGGAATTGCGCATTTTTTTGAAGCAAGGGAACAGGGTTTACAAACAATAATGCTGTTCGTAAACCCTGTTCTCTGCACCAAAAATGACGATCGCCTATGGTTATTCAAATGGAATGCGCATTTTTTGGTGCAAGAGAACAGGGTTTACGAACAGCATTACTAATGCTGTTCGTAAACCCTGTTCCCTTGCACCAAAAAATGCGCATTCCATTTGAATAACCATAGGCGATCGTCATTTTTGGTGCAGAGAACAGGGTTTACGAACAGCATTATTATTACTGAACCTACTTTTGCAACGTCTGCTATTGTTGCAACTTTGTCAATAGGCAACGTCACGTAGCAGCACTTGTCATTGACAATATGGTGATCATTAGTTTTATGTACATTTTGGCCGGGTATATAGGGCTTACCATGTTTAATTGAGGGTTTAAATTTTTGAATTTCTCACTTCAGATTTATTAAAACTTTGCACATAACTGCAGTATGTATAACTCAAAAAGTATTTAGAAAGTACACAAACCTCAGTGAAAGGAATGGTGTAATAACTGTGCTCAAGGTCAACTCCAAATGAGGGCATAGGATCTGCCACTCAATTTTTAAAATATGTATGAAATTAACATTTTATTACTATATTTGAAAAGTCGCCAATAAGATACTAAAATTTCTGGTGGAATCCAGACCCTCTTTTAGAGTCAACTTTGAGCACATAGTTTTCACCCCGTTCCTTTCACTGGAGCTGGTTCACGTCCTAAATACTTTTTGAGTTGTGCTTTTTACTTTATGGTGATATGCGATTAAATGTGTTTAAACGATTCTTAAGCAAAATATTCAAAAATTAAAACCTTCCATTTAACATGGTGAGCTCAACATCTGGTCAAAATTAATGTGAAATTATTGGCGATCCTTGCCAGTGCCATGTTCTGATTATGAGAAGTTGTCTATTGACATCAAATTTCTGTGCTATGTAAACCATCTGAATAATGAATGAAGATTAGTTATAGTGTTTCCTGTTTGCGTTACTTTTTTTTTTTTTTTTTTCCCCATTAGATTAAATGGGTAGTCAACAATGGCTTTTTTAATAGTGACCATCTTGTTATGAAACCTCCCAAAAACACAATCTCGAAATTTTAATTAATAAAGCACTGAGAGCAAAAGCCATTGCAGCAACCTCAAAACCTACATCACAGCTTAAACTTGTTCTCACGCTACTTTGACGCAAGTGTGAGTTGCTATAATTTTTTACTCTGGCTACTTGACGTAATCTCTTAGGCATATAAAATGTTTTTACTGCTACAGATATGTAGTAAAATACTTTGTGTAAAAATAAGAATAACTTCTGCTCACGCCAAGCTAGCATGAAAGCAAGTTTATGTTGTGACTTAGGTTTGACGTCGCTGTAACAACTTTTTCTCTCAGCACATTATAGGCCTAATTATTCTTTTGAGATTGCATTTTGGGAGATTTAATAGCACGATGATCACTGTATTGATGTAGGCTTTCACAGTTCGATGTATGTGATGCATTGCTAGTCTGTGAGACTCTAGCGGGATAACCGTGGCGGTTGTTGTTCTTCTTCTTGTCTTCACGACGTTGGGCGCATCTTCAGGTGTGTATGTCTGTGTGCTCTGGCTCTCTCCCTTATATACCTGAGAGCGGAGGCGGAGCGGGTGAAGTGGCACTCTTCTAGCGCTTCTATTGGTCGGTTGTTGTTAACTGAGCCGCGCCAACCAGGTGTTCAGGTATATAAGGGAGAGAGCCAGAGCACACAGACATACACACCTTAAGATGCGCCCAACGTTGGACGCGAAACGTCGTGAAGACAAGAAGAAGAACAACACCCACCACGGTTATCCCGCTAGAGTCTCGCAGACTAGCAATGCATCACAATGATCACCATTAAACAAACCATTGTGGACTAGCACTTTAAACTTTCATAAAAAAAAAAAAAAAAAAAAAAAAAAACTCCCCTCTATCTTTATTTAGCTTCTCTGCATGTAGTGTATTGTACATTGTACTTTGCCAGTTAGCCCTCGTGGGAATAAATTGAGTTTTATTTGATACGTCTTTAAAGCAGGAATATAAACTAATTTATTTGTGTGATTTTATTGTTTATATTCCATGGTTCAGAGCTGTAAATATTTGTGACTCATAACTAATTTAGCATATATATTCAACTACAGCATCTCTGCAGTCCTGGTTTTTAGTGTAGCGCGCGGGTTATCAGAAATCATTTTGAACTTTTGCGGTAAACAAATAAATTAATGTACTGACATGGTGCTGCATAGTTAAATATAATAAATCTACAATAGCTCGCAAATATACAGCTCTAAACACATATCGCCCTTGTTCCGTCCAAAGGGCGTACTTGCATTTGGCTACTTTCACACAAAGGGCGTACTTGCATTTGGCTACTTACAATGCTGCGCGCGCATCCGCCATAAGCTTAACATGTAAAACCATGTGCAAGTACGCCCTTTGTGGGAATGGATAAAAATGCAAGTACGCCTTGTGTGAGTCGACCTTGAAATGCAAGTACGAACTTTGGACGCAACAAGGGCAATATATATTTTTTTTTCTTTCAAACCTCTAGGTGAGGTACAAATATATATATATATATATATATATATATATATATATATATATATATATATATATATATATATATATATATATTGTACTGATCTGTTTGTCTAGTTGCTTATATGTATATATTATATAATATATTTATAATGATAATTGAACAATAAAGAAAATCATAAGATTATTTAAACTATACTTTTGTGTTTTTCCCTGCCATTGATCCCTAAATGCATAATAAGCTCCTATAGCACATATAGTAAATAGCATTTTTTGAACCAAAACCCCCTCTAAAACTTTAACTGATGAAATTTTAACCCTTTGGATACCACAAATATTTAAACTATGCACGCTTTCAGCACTGCAACTGTTGGGGATTTTTAAGAAGAAAATATCACTAAAATTGTAAGACAACTTACTAAAATTAATCACAATTTCATTTTTATTGGAGCTAACTGATTAATTAAAAAATATTAAATGACATTATAAGTATTTTGAACGCAACTTATTGGTTTGAACTTTGACAAACAATCATAATTACTCACACTAAATTCAGTAACAATTTTATTATGTTTTTTGGCCACCTAGTGGCGGTAAAGTTTTAAAGAATTATTTGTTTGGTCAAATTTTCGTTTTTTTGCAATTATTAAGTTATTTTTTGTTGATCTTGCAAAATTACTGTCTGGAAATTTACTCTATACATTTAGAAACAAGTTTTATATGAAATTAGGAGTGAATAAGTATGTTATGACTGCAAATTATGAAAATAAATATCACGAGTGACTTTTTTTTTTCACAACTTCATCTTTATTACAAAGGTGGGGTTAAACTTGTTGCCTTACACAGCTGTTATATTTTTCAGTAGAGCGAAAAAATAAAATTAAGCATAACTCCAAAAATATTAATCTTTATTCTAATAAAAATAGTGTAAAGTGTAGATTAAATATGTGTTGTGAAAATCGCAAAGCAGAATCAGCCTGAAAGTCCTTTAACGTGAATAAAATGACATTTTTCTGATCTGACTTCGTACCGTAGGAAGGTTTGAAACAGTTATTTACTAATCTTTTTTCTGTGCAGTTTAGTGTGTTATTGCATTTATTTAATATTTAAATGGCAGTTTATAACTTGATTCAACATGATATGACGTTAAATTTGTCTTAAACTTAAATAGTAGACTATAATTTCCGTCAGTATGTAGGTATTTTTTTGCTAGTTGTTTCACGCTATGTATTTGTTACGGCCACTTTTGCAGAATTAAAGTGTATTATCACTTAAAAATATGAATTATTTGCATGTTTCTAAACTGGCAATATCTATTTGGTGTCATAACTGTAGAAAATTCATTATAATATGCATAATAATACACATCAATCTTATCATACAATGGCATCTAAAATGAATGAGTACCGGTAGTATAATGTGTGTATGCTGTACTGTATGTATGCATACACGTATGGTTGTTTGTGGCCTTATTAGCCATTAAATGAAATTATATTAACACGTTTAATATGTATGTATCTACATTACAATATATATATTTATTTCCAGTCTCCTACAATCAAATAATCAAATATGTAATAAAATAGCATTAAATTGTTAAAATTAACTAAACAAACAAGCAATAGCAGAACTACACTTGTTTAGGTTATAATAGAATTGTAAACTTACATAAGTTTACATATATATGTATGTATATATGTACTACATAATTTTCTTCATATTTATATTAGCAGAGAATATGGTAAAAATGTAATATGCTGCAGGCTCTGATCATTCATATTATTATTATATTGCTCGCTTCACAAAAAACTTTTTTTTATGCATTAATTTAAGTCTTGGGTTTATAAGCCTGGGTTATTTCTGATTTTTGTTAACCTTTTATATTATATTTAATAATAAATTTTTTTTTTCAAAATTTTCAGATTCCTATGACTAATATAACATTATGAGTCATGCGAGAGGCCATGAGAGAGGACCTCCTGATCCATGGTCAGCAAAAGTGAGCCCCGCTTGAACCATTGAAGTGCTACCTTGAGTTCAGCATGTTTGACATCAAGAGCTATCACATACTGCTGGTAAGATTATTATAGTTACAGTATTTATGTACAGTAATTTAAGTATGTGTGAAGGTTATTACATATGAGATACGTTCATTTTTATTTTTATAAATTTGGAAAACTCAACAATAATGTAAATCTCAGCCATTCTTCATAATATGAAAAATAAATAACACTAACTTATACGATAGCAAATATTATGTATGTATATGAATGCAATGCGTCACATAACTTGTATTGACTTGATTGACTTATGAAACGGCATGGAAATTTAGAGCTATATAAGTCTACATCTGATACACATGTAATTGCTATACTGCTCATAATGCAAAATATATTCATGTAATACCATGTCAATGGTTGCGCTGTACACGCATGTGTGCAGAATCGTGCAAAATATATATAAAGGTGTCAGATGCAAAAGCAGGCATTCTACATACTATAAGCATCAGTTTCTCTCAATAAGCAGGTGAGAAATAAACCATGCAGCAAATGTTAAATGTCTGCTTTTGCATCATCTGACGCTTTCATATATTATTGTACCGGTATATCGAAACAAATGCCATGTATCCTATAATACCATTATGAAGCTATAAACATTCTTAAAAGCATTTCTCTTTATTGGCTAATTGAGTTTAAGCGTTGTATATTTCCAAAAATAAAACGATGTGATTTTACTTATGTTGTCTGCTGAGAATCTCTTTTTTTTATTATTATTATTATTTTTTTTATATATATACGATACTTAAAATTTAAGCAATACTTTATGTTTAGAGTTAATGTACAGCTGGCTTGACTAAAACTTTCATATGTGTGTTGCAGGTTGATAGGCCGGCTTAGAACTTATTTACGAGGAGGCCAAATGTGTATATAAAATAAGTTTATGTTTCCATATATATTTTTTCCATTGCGTTGTACGAGAGAGCCAGCTAGGTTGAAATTTATGTCTAATCTGTGTGATGGTATAACAACAAGCAAAAACAAATATATGTTTATGTTGTGATGTTTTCATAACAATAAACTGGAAATATAAAAGCTTGATGTATGTACTATGTTGTTCAAGAAAATAAAATAAATCGTAAACACAATAATAAAACTTAAACTTATTTGTTATACGTGCATACACTTAAAAAAAATATATAAAAACACAAAATCTATATAGTATTTTCTTTATTATATATGATAGCATAATATTACCATGCAATTTAAGTAATGCATAAAGAAAATAAAGCCATTATAATATAGTGCATAGGGTGGTTGCGGTTTGCTTATGCAAATTATTTGGGAACTTTAAAGCCAGAGCTGTACGCACCTCTACAAATTGGGGATATTACGCTTTACTTGTATTTTATGTCTTCCAACAATAATTTATTATAATATAT
Organism: Ecdyonurus torrentis; assembly: GCA_949318235.1. Lineage (NCBI taxonomy): Eukaryota > Metazoa > Arthropoda > Insecta > Ephemeroptera > Heptageniidae > Ecdyonurus > Ecdyonurus torrentis. The sequence continues at coordinate 18,996,568 of OX439130.1, read as the reverse complement.
ATATTATATATTTTTTTTTCTTTGTATAACTTAAAACTCCTGCAATTAAGGTCTTTAAACATATCTTATAGAGACTGCAAAATTTGGGGTTGGATGCATTTATTAAATTTTAACTATTAGAACTAATACAATCTATCGTAAATACTTTTAACAAAAAGTCAAATCTCTTGCTAGATTATAATTATTAGCTTAAGCTAATAATTGAAAGTGGACCCCATATGTGCACTATATAAATTACAATTATATATATTAATTATTTTAATGTTAATATAGGTTGGATTAGTATATCTCATAAGTATGTGAGAAAAATAATAAAAAATTAACCGGTTTCCCCAAAATACGAAGGTTGTCATATGCTGAACAATGTTATTCATTGCTCCAATATGGCGTCCAAGCGCATTACATATGGAGTCCTGCGCATAGACCCTATACTCGTGTATAGCTTCTAGCCTCTAATGCCAGGCTCTCAAAATGCTACCTCCTGCGCGCGCAACCATTTCCCCGCACCACATACACGACATCTCGATCAGCTGTTCTGGTGTATATATATCCAATTTCAATGGAAACAATCGTCATACCGCAAACTCTGAGACAAAGTTTTGGTTGACCAAACTGCCGGCAGATGGCACTGCAATAGCGTACCTCAGATATTATAGTTAAGAAAAGACGCACACATTTTTTTATCGGGCCTATATATATTCTCTGGCGTCCGGCGAGCTGGGCAAGTTCGGATAATTTTATATGCGGAAAAAACAGATAACCGTTTATAAAAACGGTTAAAAATTACCACCATAAAAATAATATATATCAATTTAATATTTTATATATATATATATATATATATATCCGGATTTCGGCAGCACTATATATTAGTGCTGCCGAAATCCGGATAAAATTAAAATCCGAATTTTGGAGAAAATTATCCGGATTCACTGATCCGTTTTAAATCCGGATCACGATCCGGATCAAATTATCTATTCATGTATCCGGATCGAGATCCGGATAGAAAATCGGATAACGGATAATTTTTTATCCGGATATCGAAATCCGGATTTTTTTTCGCTTAATATTTATCATAATTATATGAAATCGTGATCTGGGTCATTAATGTAGAAAAAATTAAACGGATCACGATCTTGATCAAATTATCCGGATCAATATTATCCGAATATAATCCGGATCTCGATCCGGATCAAAATTATCCAGATTATATACGATCCGGATAAAATTAAAATCCGTATTTCGGATAGAAAGTTATCCGGATTCACTGATCCGTTTTAAATCCGGATCCAATATATCCGCCGCGCGGATCGTGATTCAGATATAAAATCGGATATAACGGATCAATAATTTTTTATCCGGATTTTTTTCGACACCTCTGACTGCAAGCAGTAGGGGAATAGGGAATAGGTATATTGAAAACAATATAGCACGTACGTCACGTACGCACTATATTCAAAAAATCGCAAAAAAAAAAGTTGCTGCGCGATGTTTGTGAAACTTAAATAAAATGTAACCTACATTATGATTCAAACATGTGTTTGCCTATAATAACCTCCACCCACCCCTAAATAGACTTAACATCCGGTTGTTCTTCAAAAATTATAAAAAAATGCTGGTTTTAGGGTCCCAGTTCAACTGGTAATAGGATTTGGGGCTTGGAAGTTGGATTTTCAGAATCAGCGAGTTCGATTTGGTCTACGTAGACATCAACTTTGCCAAAATCTGACAAAAAGTTTTTTCGTAAAAAATAGGAAGGGTACCCCCTTGGTAATCTTGTCATTTTTATAAAAAAGAACGATCTTTTGCTATTTACTTCCGTTTAAAACGTCTCATGGCCATGAAACTTGAAACATTGTTGTTAAATATTTTTTTGGTTGCTTTCCAAAATTAACATTGACTTTATGTTGATTTGGCGTCGAGTTATTGCCAAAAACGCCAAAAATTTTCAAAAAATGATAAAAATTAGAACTTATTTGAAAATCGCAGTTTTCTCGACGCAAACAGTCACAAATACCTAGGTACTACCTTGCATAAAAATTTTGATGATCTGCCACTGTAACTTGCCGAAATATGGCGATTACTATTGCTTCCGTGTCGAAACGTGGCCAGAATGGGTGGTTTTGGTCAAAACTGAACAAAAATCATTTATCTCACGCACGTGTCAAAGGATACGTCCATAAATCGATTACAGCAGTCAGATTGCCGAAAATCGCCATAGCCGATTTTTGGCGCCACTTTGAACTTTAAAAAATCGGTAAAACACCGTTTTTGGACGCATTTTTTATTTTTTTTTTAGTAAGATGTCTTTATTTTCGGCATCCCCGCGGTCGTTTTCCGTGGACCCTGTGATTCTGTGTCGAAAAGTGCCGACGGATACACGCAGCGCGCTATTTTCGGAAATATTTTAAAAATTTATACATAGATATATATAAGTAACACACATAGCGAGACATTTCTGAGACGTCTAGGCACCACCCGCGATGTATATACCCATCTCTATTCTATGTATATATATATATATATATATATATATTATATATATATATATATACATATATACACACAAACAGCGGCCTTCATATTATAAAAGAGACTCGCGCGGGTCGAACAGAGGCGGTGTTTTATTTTTTTATTTATTTTTTTTTTGAGCAGATCGCGTATTTTTAGTAATGGAGAAGAAAAACTTTTAGACAGTGCTAAAGCGGCCATGCCCATATATGGCCAAAAACGATACAAAAAAAAAAAAAAAAAAAAATTATGTAGATAATTTATTTGACATATTTGACTGCATATAAGCGGCCATGCCTTCAAACAGTTCTGTGGCCCACCACATCGGATTTCGATCCGAGTAACGAGCGCGCGCAGCGTGTGAGGAAAATGGAGATTGGTAGGCCGTACGGACGCCTTGGCGTCATAGGCCTACCCATCTCCATTTGACGAACACGTGAGCACGTTCTCGGCTACTCTAAAACGTATAAGTGTATCGCTTTTGTAGTTATATTGGTTATGTGAAAGCAAAAAAAAAAAAAAAAAAAAAAAAAAGTCCAAGAAATCGAGTTTTAAGAGAGGGCAAAACACCTCTGTGCGGGTGTAAATTTATATAAAATGCAGTTGTCACTATTAATTGTTCTCAAAAGAGATCATGGCAAATGCCGTATCGTATAATAATATATATTTAAATTAAAAAATATATATTATAATTTGAAAATTCGAATAAAAAGGTTGAACTACCCCCAAGGGTTTTTTGGCATTTGTTAACAAACAAACTATATATTGCGTTCGCACGCGATATATCACGCAAGCGCGCGCGCGCGCTTAGCAGCAAAATTTATTTTTAGATGAAAATAAAAGTAATTCGAATTTTTTAAGGCTATATCCGCTGAATATATATATATATATATATATATATATATATATATATATATATATATATATATATATATATATAAATATATATATATATATATATAACCACACCCCTTGGGTGCAGGGATGGATTTAAAACAATATTTTTGTGCAGGTACCGCGTGGTCACCATTGCACTTACGAGGTCGAAGTTACCCTAAAATTAACGTTTTTTTGTACTATCGATACCGGAGAGAATTTTAAGGGTGAACCATCCCCCGGCGAGAAATTATTATAAGTGTAGAAAATTTAATTGTCACGCGTTATATATAGATAAATTAAGATTCCACCAGTAATAAGTTTCATCAAATACGGAAACTTTTCAAGTTTTGGGTGTTTTTCACCCCCAATAAACTACCCCCCAGGTATTGGTCAAAACTTTCACCCCAAATATACCAACTCCATTGTTTTTCTACCCCCCCCTCCGAAGGGTGATCTTTAATTCCCCCTCAAAAACTCGGTGACAAATATTGAAAAGTGTTCAATATAATTTCTATATTTAAATTTCGCGCGACTTCCCAAATGCCGATAAAGATTCAAGTCTAAATAAATAATAGGATCATTGCTTGACTTCGGCCATTTTTGCTCCGATTTGCTCTTCACAGAGTCAGCCAGAAAGTAACAATCTCGGAGGAATTAGAGACGACACGTTTGTCTCATTTGCGGAAATCCGAACCACCCATTTCAATGAGGTTGCAGAGCTGCCTCTCGGACTGCCGCAGAGGATGCGCGCGCATAGCTCTGCGGCAGATCTGCGCTCACGGGAGCAATAAAAAAACACTCGGGAGGTGGCGGGAGCTAGATCCGTGGCAGGCGGAGCTGTTTGCGAACGCAGCCTAAGATTTTGTTTGTTTCACAAGTCCGATTATTAGGTTAATATTTTTTCTTGAGTTGCAAGTAATAACTTAAAAATATAAAACTAATTAAACTCTTCTTGAAGAAAAATGTCAAGACAAGGAACAAGATTAGACGCTAAAAAAGTTGTAAGTTATCTTACTTTTAAACATTTCATGAGGCTACCTTTTGGTTACGCCCCCTTAACAAACTTTATAATGTTTGTTTGTTTGTTTCTTGTTTCTTGATTAGCAAATATATAGGGTACATACTATTATTATATATATAATATGTATCATGATAATATGTATTATGTATCATCATATCATTCATAATTCATGTCCTCTTTCCTCTTTGACAACTTCTACCTACATAAATATGTATTTGTCTCCTCTCTCCTGTAAACGATTTGTCATCTTGTTACTTTTATTTCAGAATTCAGAACTCTTCACTTTGACTTACGGAAGTTTAGTTTCGCAGCTTATTAAGGATTTTGAAAATGTTGAAGATGTTAACAAACATTTGGAACGAATGGGATACAACATTGGAGTCAGGCTCATTGAGGATTTCTTGTCTCGTTCAGGTTCTGGCAGATGCTATGATTTCAGAGATACAGCTGAAAAAATCCAGGTACATATAATTATAAACTTATGCATTATAATCACAAGAAGTTGAAGAAGTCTTGTGTTATAGCCAGGAAAGGAGGATGCATTCCATTCACCCTACTTGTACAGCTCTGGCCAAAAGTTCCCGAATGATTTGCATAGGCAACCCGCAACCACACTATGTTATCTTTATGAGAAAACGCAGCGGCCGCCGCTGCCCCGTTTGGGAACTTTTGGCCAGAGCTGTACATCTATATATTAGAGATTCTTAGGCAATGTAGCATATACAGTATGTATGGTAATAGGACTAGTTATCGTCAGCTTAAGGGTCTTAAGGTTGAAATTCCTATAGTACATATTGTTGAGAAAAGCAGCCAAACCAACACTGCCGCAGTTATCGGCACCCCCTATTTTTGGCAGTTTATCTTGGCCCCCTTTAGTGTTAAAAGAGTCTGTAAATAGTAGTATTGCAAGTAGACGGAATTCTAAGATGGTTGGTTCTAGTTAGAAGCTCGTAAACTTATTACTTTCGCCGTAAAAAGAGCCTGCCGATAACTGCGGCCTGCCCATAACTAGTACATTTACCATATATAAGTTGCTACATATATTTATGCACTCATGGCAGAATAAAATGTGTCAAATGTGTGTAAATAATGCAATATGTAAAGCCTGATTTTTGTCTTTTGAAAGATAAAAGTGTTGCTCATCAAAACAATAACTATGGTATACTGTGTACAGTACTGTATTATAATGTGATGTATTTTGCAGTTGGGGTTCAGAATGTTCCTTGGTGTGAACCCATCAATCAGTAATTGGAGTCCCAGCTCTGATGAATTCTCTCTAGTACTAGAGTCCAATCCTTTGACAGATTTTGTGGAACTTCCTGATACTCATCTAGGACTTAAATATTCAAATCTTCTTACTGGAGTGGTACGGGGAGCTTGTGAAATGGTAAGGATGTCCACTCAAACATTACTAATAATTATTCAAAGAATATTAACAAAATATATAAACTCACAATATTAAAAAAAAAAAGGTACAAAAAATACAAATAGTCAAAAGATTAGAGCATCATGTTCAATTGAAAATTAATGAAAGTAAAAAAATTCTCTAATTTACGCAGATAATGGGACATGGGATCCATTTTCTATCATAGATAATGCTTAAGTATTACGGAAAATCAACTGTGTGATAATTAAAACAACTGTACATATTTGATAGAAAAACACAAAGGTAGATTAGGTAAAACGTGGGGATTGGGAGATAGTGTGAGCTTAAACTGACAGGGATGTTGAGGTAGAGAAAATAATTTCTATCCCACAGGGATGATGTGGAAGAGATAAGCATTTCTAACCCAGGCCAAAATACTAACTGCTCATATGGAAAGTAGCTTTTTAAAAGGGGAAAATATGGCTTGCATTTTAGATAATGCAATATTGGTGTTTAAATGAAGTGAGCATTGCGCATGGCACATCAGTCACTTTCAGCAACTCATCTGTAGCCATGGAAAGCTGTTGCGTCCTTACAGGGACTTGGCATAGCAAGAAGATAGAGAAGATAGAAGCCCCTAGTACTATGGGCAATGGTCCATAGATAATGCTTCACTTTATATAATATATAAAAATTAAAAGGATAGTGTTTCTTTTAATTTCTTATTTTTTGTTAAACCCCATTCTTTAAATTTTTCTATATTATATAAAAATATCTAGTATTATGTATGTTAGGTAATCTGTAATGTTGTCCAGCACATTTGCCAGACCTCCTAGTGGTAGATTACGGGCAACGCTGTTTTGGCCCATGAGGCGTTTCTTGCATCAGGAAATACGGCTCATGGGAAAGATAGCAACTATTCTGTAAAACAGTGGCTAAGATGGTACCAAGTCTGGACCGCTGTGCATGAAGCCTAGTAAGCTTCATCACATAAACAAAATTACTAAAAAACAACAAAAACCTGCCTCGGACAGGCAGCGTTATGGTGAGCAACGGTGTCTGAAATCGGACGGCTCACCAGCAGGACTTGACTTGGCGCGATCTTGGTTAATTGGTACATGGAATGTGAGAGGAGTCAGTGGTAAGGAGCAAGAGTTGGTGAGTGTGATGTGTGAAAGAGGATTAGATGTATTGTGTGTAACTGAGACAAAGAGGAAAGGGAAAGATGTGAGTAATATTCGTGCACTTGGTAGTGGTAGAGAGAAGGATGTGAGTGGAATGGATGACGGGTTTTTAGCATTATGGTCTGGGGTGGGTTCAGATGAGCATGGAAGTCAAGGGGTTGGGATAATTTTAAGTAACAGAGTAAAAAGTATGATGAGAAATTATGAATGTGTGTCCCCAAGGTTGATGTGGATGAGAATGAAAGTGGGTATTACTAGGGTTGTGTTTGTGGTATGTTATGCACCAGTGGATGGAGAGGATGATGATGTAAAGGACGAGTTTTGGAGGCAGTTGAGTACTGTCCTAAGTGAATGTGAAAAGGGAGAGCGAATTATTGTGTTAGGAGATATGAATGGTTGGGTGGGTAGGAAAAGAAGTGGATTGGAAGATGTGGTTGGTAGATTTGGTGACTCTAGAGTGAATGGTAATGGTGAAAGTATCGTAAATTTCTGTGTGGAACATGAGTTGTTTGTATCGAATACATGGTTTAAGCATAAAAGAATACATGAGTATACATAGGTGCGCAATGAGCAGAAAAGTATGATTGACCTAATTCTGTATGATAACAGACTGAAAGGAAAGGTGAAAGATACAAGAGTGTGTAGAGGAAGTGAATGTGGTACAGATCATTTTTTGGTTGTGTCTAGAGTAGATCTAGGAAATAAATGGATTGAGCATAAGAAGGTAAAAGTGGTACAAAAGAGAATAAAAGTGGAAAAATTACAGGAGGTGGAGGAGAGAAGGATGTATACAAAGGGGATGAACGAGAGGTTATTTCTGGTAACAAAAGAGTGGGAGAAAAAGGTTATGACTGACTATGATGTTGAATGGGGGTATAAGGTAATTAAAGAAGCATGTGTGGAGACTGCAAGGAAAGTATGTGGTGAGGCTGTGGTTGGTCGTATAGCTGGGGATGCATGGTGGAATGATGAGGTACGAGAGGTTATTGAGGAGAAAAAGAGAGCATATTTGAAGATGATTGATGCAAAAAATGAATTAGAAAAAAAGGAGTTATTTATAGTGTATAAAAAGAAAAGAATGAATGCAAAAAAGAGTGTGCTAGAGAGTAAGTTGAATGCAAGGAGAGAATTTGAAGAGAAAATGCAAAGTGAATTTATGGGTAATAGAAAAATGTACTGGAAGATGGTGAATCAAGTGAGAAAAGGAAGTAATAGTAAAAGTGCAGGCGGAGTAAAGAATGAAAGAGGAGAAATTGTGTGGGATGAAGAGAAGGGGAGAGAATGTTGGCGAAAGTATTTTATGAATCTGTTTTTGGATGGAGGGGAAAGGGAAGAAAGAATGGAGGAGGAAAAGGAGAATGAATCAAACGGAGTAAATGAGGAGATGATTGAGTTTCGATTGAATGATTTAAAGAATACTGTAAAAAAGTTAAAAAATGGCAAGGCAGCTGGAGTAGATGGAGTAACAAGTGAAATGGTAAAGTATGGAGGAGCGTCTCTGGAAGTAAAAATGTTACAGTTATTTAATATGTGTTACAAATGTGGTAGAGTACCTGAAGACTGGGTATGTGCTGTGATTGTTCCGTTATATAAGGGGAAAGGGGATAAGTATGACTGTAAAAATCATCGTGGAATTAGTCTGTTAAGTATACCTGGTAAAATGTACGGGGGGATGGTGATTGATAAGGTGCAAAAGGTTACACAGGGTCATATCTCAGAAGTGCAATGTGGTTTTATGCCCGGCAGGGGCTGCACTGATCAGATTTTCACTGTGCAGCAGTTGATTGAGAAATGTATGGACGCAAGAAAGAAAGTATTTGCTGTGTTTGTAGATCTAGAGAAAGCATATGATCGAGTGAACAGAAGTATGATGTGGAGTGTATTAGATGAATATGGGGTGAGAGGGAAGTTACTTGAGGGTGTGAAAGCCATGTATGCAGGTAGTAAGGCATGTGTGAGAGTAAACGGAAAGTTGAGTGAGTGGTTTAAAGTGGGTAGAGGCGTTAGGCAAGGATGTGTGATGTCGCCGTGGTTATTCAATATTTTCATGGATAAATGTATAAAGTTGGCTGAAAAGTATGGAAGTGGAGTAAACGTAGGTTTGTTAATGGTGTGGATGTTGTTGTACGCTGATGATGCGTTGATGGTGGCTGAGAGTGAGGAAGAATTGCAAGAGATGATTGATAGGTTGGAAGAAAGCACAGAACAAATGGATCTGAGAATAAATGTTGGGAAAACTAAAGTAATGGTATTTGGTGGAGAAAATGATGATGGAAATGAATTCACACTGAATGGAGAAAAGCTGGAAAGAGTGAAAGAGTTTGTATATTTGGGAAGATTATATCAAGAGAATGGAAGTATAGATGGGGAGATTGAGAGGAGAGTGGCGGCAGGTAGGAAAGTAGTTGGCAGCATGGCAGGATTGGCCAAGAGTGATGCTTTATCAAACAAAGCAAAACTTACAGTGTACAATTCTGTCTTACTCCCAACTATCTTATATGGTTCTGAATCGTGGGTATGTCAGAGTAGGCATATGAGTAGGGTGAATGCTGTTGGTATGAGTTTTCTCAGAAGTATGTGTGGTAAAACAAGATTAGATAGGGTAAGGAATACTTGGGTGTTGGAGAAATGTGGAGTAAAAGAAACTGTGACTGAGAAGTATGAGAACAGTGTATTACGATGGTTTGGTCATGTTGAGAGAATGGGTGATGAAAGAATAGCAAAGCAGGTATTTCATAGTAGAGTGGATGGAAGGAGAGATAGAGGCAGGCCTAAAACATCATGGTCTGAGGTGGTTGGAAGATGTTTGAAAAATAAGAATGTACGCAGTATGAAATGCAAAAGGAAATGTATGAAACAAGGTATGAGACTGGCGGAAGCAAGTGAAGTATGTCAGGATAGGAAGTTGTGGAGGTCTATCACTGGGTCAGGATAAAACATCTGTGTTGTTGGCTTACCCCGAAAGGGATTTATAGCGTCATGATATGTATGTATGTATGTATGTATGTATGTATGTATGTATGTATGTATGTATGTATGTATGTATGTATGTATGTATGTTAGAATATTGGACCCATGCTCCATTATATTGATTAGAGATTTTTTGTGTTTTATTTATTTTCTATCTTTGTCTTTTTGGTTGGAAAAAAAAAATCAGTATATTCCGTGCATAAAACTAAAAGCTTGATTCAATTTTCCCAGGTGCAAATGGAGGTTGCATGCTGGTTTGTACAAGACCAGTTAAAAGGTGACAGCGTGACAGAAGTACGTGTTAAGCTAGTGAGAAAGCTAGAAGATGCAGTACCTGCAGGCGAAGATTAAATTAAAACCAGGGTTGTCTGGCATCTCTCTTCATTCCAACATGCAAAATATTTTATTTGTTCACATTTATTAATGTAAATATTTATGGACTAAAGATTTATCTTAAGTTGATGTTTTCAATTACATTTCTTGGTTATCAGCAGACTTCAACTTATTAATATGGAGTCTAGTACAGTATATAAAATATGTATTCTTGCAGTGTTTTCTTTTTTTACTGTCAAAATATGTACTGTTTTATTAGATTCTCCATTTTTAGAGTTATTTTTGGGCTATTGAATTTTATAATCTCAAATAAAAAATGCAAGTGCTGTCTTTAGCTTTGTATTTTTGTTTGCTCTAAACTATATTTTTTAATGAAGCCTTGTGGTTATGCTAAATCGACATGATTAATACATGCATGATGAGAAATTATATGGGACTTTAGATGCTTAAGAGGGGGGGGGGGGGGCAGGGGGCACCAACTAGCAGTTGTAACGTCATGCATATACACAACAATGTTATTTAAGCTCAGAGAATGTGTATGCTAGACGTCATTTCAGCATAGTGAATCTATCTTTATGTACTTGGGAGTGGAGGGGGGGGGGGGGGGGGGATTATTGGATTAAACCAATATTATAAATAAATGTAAATTATTAATAAAATAATTTAAATAGGAATAACAATACTTAATGAAGTATATTGTGGAGTTATGGTTTCATTTTGCAATACTTACTATGTTAAATTTCTAAGAATAATACAAATTATATACACATAAACATGTAAATATAAAGAAAACTAAGTTCTTTTGTTAAATAAGATTATTTTATTTGACTTCAATTCTCACTACAGCATCTTCATTAGCCACTTTATAGTAAAGGTCAGTTTCATAATTAAGAATAAATATTATATACGATACTGTACTTACAAATATTGCCACTTACATACGAGTACAGAACAAATAATGTTCTGTTTTGGTATACTATCTAGCCTAAACTTATTATATTTGTACAATTAAATATTATTTAGCAAATAATAGGATCACAAAATGATATTAATATTATATATATATATATTTATATATTATAATGCATGATTAGAATGATTTAGCTAAAGAGACAAAAGTATTATCAAACAGGTGTTCCGTAATCTGGGTCACCTTCTATTTCATTTGCAGTCTCCATATGTTTGGGATGTCTTGTTATCCTCCTGGAACATTATTTACTAAATTAATTGAAATTTAATTTCCAATAATATTATTTCTTTACAAAAATTATCAATACCTAATATTAAATTAAATGATAGAAATACCAGCAAGGGCCTTACCACAGTAGAAGTTCTATGGAGAGATCAAGGTTTCATGTGGCACAGAGTTCAGTTATAGAATGTTTGTATAGCCAAGAGCTTTATTCATTTTAATGACATTATCAATCAGAGAAGAGAATGAGGAAGGTGAATTTTTTTAACCCCCACTTTTTATGACATTTTTGAAAAGAGCGTTAAAAATTTTTGAGGCGCTATTTTTTCATAAAACAATTGGAGCATGGGAAGTATTTTTCATTAATTTTTGAAAATCGTCCTAAAAAGACTCTGACGTCATCAATCGGGCATTTATTTTGGAAAGTATTGACCGTAGAAGGTTCAGTAGCCAGTTTTTTGAAATCCTGAGAACGAGCTGTTTCATTAAACTGGTTACTGAACCTCGAAAGATTAGTATTTGCCGAGAAAAAAGTGGAATGATGACGTCAGAGTCTTTTTAGGTCGATTTTCAAAAAATTATTAAAAATACTTCGCATGCTCCAATCGTCCTAAGAAAAAATAGCGCCTCAAAATTTTTTAAAGCTCTTTCCAAAAATATCATAAACTCAAAAAAAAAAAAAATTCAATTCACCTTCCTCATTACTTAAGCACAGGTTATACAGTAAACCCCCCATTTTGTGAAATCACAAGAGCAAGCGACGCAAAAACTGACAATTTTAGAAAATTGAGAGTTAAACATTGCCATGCTTATATTGAAGTCTGCTGCAGCCCCAACTGAGCATTTCACAAAATCGAGAGTTTACTGTATAACTAAATTCTGTGCTACGTGAGACCACAAACTCTCCATAGAACTTCTACTGTGGTAACGCCCTTGCTGGTATTTCTATCCGTTACTTTAATATTAATCCTAACCACATTTTTTTTTCCTTCCTTTACATACACACTTAACCCTAAATATAAGTATATTTTCATTCTTCTCCAAAACAATTCAGTGAAAATTATTCGTTTATTTGACTTTTCTAGCCTGTGGGATAAACGAGCCCTGCGAGAGCAATGAGATATAGCACACGCCCCTCTACTATGAGAGTGAAAATATGTGCTCGTTGCTCTACCTGCTAAGCTTACCTGAGAAGGTGCACAGATTTTTTACTCAGTAAAGAGGAAATGTGATGTCAGCTCGCTTATCCCGCAGGTTAGAAAAGTCAAATAAACAACAAATATCTATTGAATCGTTATATAGAATAAAAAAAATGCTTATTTTTAGGATTAAGTGTGTCTTTAAATGAGGGGTGGGGGAGAAGCCATGAATAATTTATTTCATTTACTACTATTAAAAATTAAAATACTAAACTACCTACCAGTAAATTATTCTTTAGAAGCATAGGGCTTTTATTTATTATCTTTTTTTTTTTTTTTTTTTTTTTTTTGCCACAATGGTATTTTAAAGGAGTTGAATCGTAAGTGTATGATTTTACTATATTTACTTGTGAGTAGGAGTTGGTGGTTCATTGGGAGGTTGTATCACTGCTCGACCAGGTGAGCTGCGAGCAAGAGGTGATGATGAAGATTCAGATGACAACCTTGAGTTGGATCGTCCAAGTGATGGAGGAGAAGGGAGGCTGGGTAAAGGAGAAGGCAATGTAGAGGGCGGTGCAGGACTTGGGGGCCTTTCTTGACTAGCATCCTCATGAGCAGGACTAATGAAGCCTTCAGAAAATTCTTGAACGTCAGCCTCACTGCAAAGACAAGAAAACAGAAATATTTATTTTATGATAGCACATAGTTATTATTCCAATTGACAGTACCTTCCACTTGCTACTAAGAGGGGATCAGGGGTCCTCGGAGCTGTAGGTGTGTTGATAAGAGCTTGAGTTTCTAAACAGTTTTTTCCATGCATCCTAGGAGGTCTTCCTGTCCACCCATTAGTAAGTGGATGAAGGCTTATTGTTTCATTGGGCTCCATAACTTCATGATCAAAGAACCTATACCTATACAAAATTAAATATTTAATGTAGAGTAACATTGAATACTTATTTTCCAAATTACAAAAAAAACAAATCATAATAAATCACATAATTTGCAAAGCTAGGTTTATCAGGATTCACTATAATATTTTACTTTATTGTAATATTTATACAGAAAAATCAATTTTGTGAAGTCAGCAATTGGTTCCGATCAAAAGGATATAGGCTTTTCAATGTTAAAGGCTTCCGATTTTGTGAAATGGCCATTTAAGTTAACTGTTTAATTTTTTTTTAAATGTTGCTTGGGCTAGTTTTAAATAATTAAAAATTGTATTAAAAATGACATACCACACACTTAAAGAGAACAAATTTGAGTACACACACAATCACTCACCCTAATTGAATTGTCGCAATAAAGAAAGTCACTAATAGCCTAATATGCTATTAAAGTCAAACATGTTTCCAAATAATATCCCATTACAATTCTGCTACATTAAAATAATAGTAAATGAAGTTAACATTGAACATTACCATCATCAACTTTTCATTAAACCCTTTTAAAAATAATTTTCTATGCTCCACTTTTAAAGACTGCTAGCTTACCTGAAGCCATACATATCATCGGCTAGAGAATTCTCATCATCACTGTCTTCAGATGCTACATACTGCACTTCCAAGCTAACATTCCCAGTCTGCGCTGATAAAATCTCCACACCTTCTCGATGACGTACCTTTATGAACAAAATTATAGACAAATTATGCATCTTTTCTCAATTTGTTTTCTTCTTTTATACAAAAATACACCATAAATGACATAACAATCTACAAATTAAAAAGTTTGTGCTGTCGCAGCAATATATTGAATACACCTAGGCTTCTTCTGTGGAAGTTCTATGAATGTGTAAAAATATGCTGTTCTCTGTATAGATGAATAATATTTACCTCTCTTAAACAAATGCCATTAATACTAAGTATAGCATCTCCGACATATAAGGCTCCAGAACGTGCTGCAGGTCCACCAGGCTCCAACTCTGATATAAGAATTGGAACTCCATGCTCACGACCACCCTGCAAACAAAATAAAAACAACAATGCAATATTCATGTTATTTCTTTTTTCAGTTTTCTTTATTGATCATAATACCAATTGGTACATATTGATTACAAAAATATTTATAAAAGGAATTGGTGGTAAAATAACAACACTTCTAACATAATAGTCAATACTTGTATTAGTTATTATTATCAATTTAAGGAAAAAACCATCGCGGTTAGGATCAATATTAAAGAAAAGGATAGAATAACCAGCAAGGGCCTTACCACAGTAGAAGTTCTATGGAGAGGTCGAAGTCTCGCATGGCACAGTGTTTTGTTATAAAAAAGTTCATTTTATAACTGAGAGCTTTTGTCATATATTAATGACATTGTCAATCAAAGAAGAAAATTACTCGAGCACATCACCAGCATCTACTGTGGTAAGGCCCTTGCTGGTTATTCTATCCTTTTCTTTAATATTGTTAGTTATTATTATAATAAAAAAATGCTGTATTTAAGGTACTACTTCAGGGTAGGAGTGAAAAATTTTATTATGACTTTGAATTAAGTTCAGGCTGGTGTACCCAAAAATGAAATAAAAAAAAATTCTATCTTAAAAACTGTCGTCACAACAGAGCGTCAAAGAATCACAAATGCCCCGCCCCCTAATGCTAATGAATCTATATTTGGACCCCAATTTTAACCCACTTCAAATTTTTTTCAGCGGTTAAAAAAAATACTAGCTTGTTTTTCATGTTGATTTTTAATGAAAAATGATTTTTCAGATTTTTCTAAAACGAATTTGCCGAGAAAAAAATTATCGCAAATTGACCAATGATTTTTTTCTCTATAAATGTCTCGTAAAAATCGTTTAAAAAGTCAAATTCATTAAAACTTGATCTATAGAACACGCTAATATTTTTCGTTTAGAAGTTGATCAAGAAAAATTTTGCACACGGGGAGCTTGAAGTTTTGTATGTTTTCCGTGTTAAAGGGGGCGTATCCCAACGACTTTTAATGCTAATTTGCGGAAGATTTGATTTGAGCCGAAACTTTTTGGAGTATAGAGAATTGTTCCTTGGTTCATTATGAACCTAAAAATGGATATTAAATTAAAATTAAATTTTACAACAACATCGCTACCCTAAAGTAGTACCTTAAAAAAAAAAAGTAAATAATTGATGGATTGCCTTTTTTCCCCCTGTGGTTAACAAATTATACTTACAGTGATTGAAATTCCTAGCCCTTCATCTGGCTCCCTAGCTAGCACAACAAGCCTCGTTTCTCCTATGCCCTGCTGATTGTGCTGAGCTGTTGGTCTATGAATTGGTGGTGCTGGAGGTGGTCCAGGGCCATAACGACCCCGACGACATGCACGAATCACTGCCTTGTGACGATGAAGCAAGATTTCTGCTTCCAATTGCCGCCAAAGCTTATCTTGAATATCACCCCTCATCTCCCTTCCTAACAACTGGAGTTGCTGAATTCTGTAATACAATGAAATGCATAATTTAGAAGATACATCGTTTTTGTACTTTGTGCGTAAACTGTGTAAGCCATGGATAAATTTGTAAGTTTAAATAAAACATTATTTGCAGCATTTAACTTTTTAATGTTTTATTTTATTATTATTATTTTTTTAGTTACTTATGGCTATTTTTGGATGAGATTAAAAAGATCATGATAATTTATCAATAATGATTCCAAAATATTTTTTTAAATTTTCATGGAAAAACAGTGAAGTTTTGTTAGCAAATTACCTTCCAGCAAGCTCCTTATCTAAATATTTAGCGGCAAGTCGCGCTCCATACACTTCTGAATGCAGTGCTAAAAGTGAGTTACGTAGTGCTGTATTTTCTGCAGTCAACAACTGGTGAGAATGTTCAGTTACTGACACCACTGGATTACTGCTACATTTGTCATTAGTTTCTGATCCTTGTAAAGCTTGTTCTACTCGGCGAAGTGCTTCTTCTGTGGCTGCAGCTTCCTCAATAGCGGAGTCTACTTGTTCACCATGACGTTGTAGCTGCGCCGCGTGTAATTCTAGCAATGCACGCTGCAGTTCCGACTCAAGCGCAGCGCGCCGTGCACGAGCTTCAGATACTTCGGCACGTAAATGCACGAGCTCAGCCTAAAATAAAACAAAATAAAATGTCCAAAAATATTATATAATTTTTGAAGTAGTCTTAACAATATTATTTTTGTACAAATAATAATACCACACACTTCATTTAGAATCTAAACAAATATTAAAAAATATAATATAAAGGTCAAATAAATGACGTCATACTTCATAATGTATGAAATTTTATATAATCTACACATCAGTAATTTTCTTCTTCTTACGTTTACAGTGCAATTTTACTTATTACTTTTTTTATTCACTTTTTTACTAATGTACTCATCCAGTCATACAAAACCTAATGATACTTCAGCTACCATGTTATTTATATAAATAAAATTATTTTTTATGATTCTCTTTTTTACTTGTCTGAAATCGGAGCTGTGAAATTACTGTCTCAATATTTTCATGTCTCTTTTAATACATATAGGACAGAGTGGCGGGTATTACAGTGTGTGTACATAATAATATTTGCCAGAAATTTATTTTTAAAATTTTTAGGGTCAGTGTACTTTAATGTGCACTAGCCACTGGCCAAATTAGAAACAACTTCACATTAATCATTCTTAGAAAAGCTTCTACATTTTTTTTTTAGCTGACCAGTACCGAAAGAACTTAAGAGCCGGCTTAATTTAAAAAAAAAAAAAAAAAACTATGTGCATATTTTTCTTTTAATCTGGTATGCAATGAAAGCTCGTTTTATGCATAACATGCTGCTTACATTAAAAAAAAAAAAAAAAAAAAACACGCAGCAATCGCGGCTATTAAAACTCACAACGGGAATCAAGCAACACAACATACGCAATGAATAAAAAATAAATATAATATTGGATTTTTTCTTCTCATTTATAATATTGCATTAACTCTGGCGGCTGTCTGAAGAGATTAAAATATGGGAATCAGCTGCAAACAGTTATTAAGGCTTAGCTACAGCATTTTTGCTTTTTGAAATGCCGCATATCAAATAATGCTTATCAAATGTGACTGTCACATACTATTTTTTGGGTGCATGAAATGTTATTTTTTATGATTATGTTCTATGTATATACAACACAACATGCAAAACATCAGTGATAAAATTATATCCTGACAAGTCTAAACCTTTCTTTTCGTGATGCATTTTAATAATAATATTATTATTATTACCTAAACTTATAGGGTCAAAGAATAGTCATTATTCATATATGTAGGCAAAAATAAACGATGCAGAATACACTTTTTTCACATATACGAAAGATTCATGAGTTTTTCTAAAAAAATTGTTTTTTAAAAAGTTTATTAAAAAAAAAATAATAATAATAAAAAAAGCATGCAATAACAATTAATTATTAAAGTGTCCCAATACTTTATAAAATATAATAGCTTTAAAAATATCTTATAGCAGTAATTGTGATCAGGTGATCACCAATTTTAAAAGATATTATATAAAATACCACAAAATAATTCAGTCCAAAATCTAAAAATAATAATAATGATAAAAAGTTACCTGACTTAAGAATAAGTGTTTAAAGGTGAGATTAAAGTGATAAAAAAAAGTAGATCAGCATTGTAATTTAGACTGCACTGCACTCTACATAAGCGGTTAATAAATTAACCCTATACATGTACTGTACTTCCTTCTCTATGCGCGTAATACAAACTAGCTGCTAAAAAAAAAATATATTTTATATAATTATATATATTTCAAAGCGTTTTTTTTTTTTACCCGTTTCCTCTTTATATATATAGGGTAATCTGACTCCAATTGTTTTGTATACAATTAATTAACTTTAATTAAGCATGCTGACAAGTCGTGAAAGTTCAAAGTTAGACATATATGGAGGGTAGTTTTATGATGATCAGAAAAACGAGACTGAAAAAAAAAAAAAAAAAAAAAAAAAGATTGCTCGCCGAGATGTTCTCCAAGGCCGGTGTTTGTTGGTCCATCCGAGGCCCGCGGGATACCGGTCCATCGCAGTTGGAGAATGCTGGCCGCGTCCGTGGCGCGAACGCTGATCTCACTCGCGAGTGAGAGAACACGCCGCGGGCCGGGAGCGGGGGAGGTGGGGACACGCACAGGTGCGCGGTAAGCCTTACAGTCAGGGAGGGCATTTTTTTTCTCTTCTTTTTGTTGCGCTTCAGCATCAAAGAACCAATTATTATTTTAGTTTGTTTCAGACGTGAGAACTGACAACAATAACATCAGATTCTAAAATAGAAAACAACGATATAATATGTAAGTTCAAATTACCAGACGGATACAAAAAACAATAGAAAAGAAATAAATTCCAGACGATATATAAAAATAACTTGTTCTATATAATTGTACACTAAAAATATTTAGTTGAGTTATTTATGCAGTGTTAATGATAAACAAAGGAGTTGTCCCGCGAAGACGGGAGTGGAAGTTCGACTCGCTTGCTCACGACTGCGCACACGGTCGAACGGCGAGGCTGGTGTGTGTTCTCCCCGTCACAAGAAGTTAGTATCTTGGCACAGTGGCATCACAGAGGACCCTAGTGCGTGTGAGCGTGAGTGAGAGTGCACCATGCTGTCAGTGCTCGTGATGGTGCTCATCCTCACATGGGGACCAAGACCCGCACCAGCAAACCCTGCCTCACCTGCGCCCGTCACAATGCAGGCAAGTAGTTCCCCCCCCCCCCCCCATCAAATTATAATATATATTTTTTATAATTAACCCTGAGTAATCTACCTGAAAATAATTAAACATCAAATGCATTTAATTTTCATTTTGCCTACATAAAAATTAAACTGAAGCAAAAATGCGGAAATTGATATAAAGAAGATTCTAAGCAAATAATATCATAATTCTATTCTGGCTAGAATAAGACCTAATAATTTTTAATTATATTTAGGCTATTTATTTTTACTTTACATCGATGCTTATGTTATCATCTTTTTTCCTATCATTGACGTAATAATAAAATAATAATAAAATCTGTTAAATGTCTAAGCAAAAAATAATAATAATTACGAGTGCGTTGCCTCTTCAAAACAACATCGATACACATAGGGTCTTCTATGATATACCCCCCTTGACTTGATTATAAGTAAAAAGGTGCCCACGCCTTGAGTCGTGAGGGCGGATAAAAGTAGTATAAAATGCAATTTAGTATGCAACAATCGTTCTATTGTGTACGCGACAAGGCGTGCAGTGCAAATAAAATAACGTAATAATCACTAAACAAAAATAGAATACTCGTCAAGTATATGGTAATAAATTCAAGAAAGTATCCAGTAAAACATCTATACGCTGTCTGCATTCCTGCTTAATGATTAATTGAAAAATTAAATCATATATAATTTTTGTTTGGTAAAAACTATACATTACATTTTTAAAAGATAACTGTGTTTTAAGATTTAAAACCAACATAATATATAATACAAAATTTATCTATAAGAATGCGATTTTTTTTTTATTTTATTTTTTTTTTAATATTTTATGGTCAAAGTCAAGGCGTTTTTGCATATTTGCTTGACACAAAATTTAGTGTTTGCAATAAAAGCTGTATAACCCAATGACCCAAGGTGATGGCGGAGAGATCTGACGTTACATTCTATTATCACAAAGTCACAGCCGCGGAATGACCAAAGTCCTCGGGTACGATATGCAAGCATAGATGAAAGACAAAAGAAAAAAAAAAAAAAAAAAAAAAAAATTAAATAAAATTGTTTAGAAAGAAGGGGGAAAAAAATTTACACAGAATTTCAAACTCTATACATAAAAAATTAGCGGATGCACATTAGCGAGTAAATCATAACAAATAGTCAAACTGCAGTCAGTTCCGGAGCAGACATATCAACATGCAGACAGATGAATGAGTCACTACAAAAGTCTGCTTGTTTTTGTTTGCCCAAATCACATTATATTTGTCATCTAGACGCTTCTAATAATAAATAACACTGTTTAATAACTTCCTTACGCAAAGTATTATATAAATAGCAAGTATTTTCCCCTAAACTATGTGAAATACATAACAATACGCCTGTTTTATTACTATTATTAAAAAAAAACTCTAATTAATTTACATAAAGGAATAAAAACTTTTAATTTAATGGCATCACTTCTACACAATGTGTGGGTTGAGCATGAGTTTTATTCTCTCTCTCTTTCTCTCTCTTCCCCCCCCCCCCCCCCCCAACTATTTTTCTGTATATTGACGCACTTTTTTGATAACTATGATTTTAACTCCACAGTTAAGTTCAAATTTTATGTAAAACAAATTTTTTTCCACCTCAGGCCAAGCTGTTATATTAGTAATGTATAACCATAATTCAACATGGAGTTTTAATTTCATAATGCCCAATTCTCGAATTACATTATAATTTTGTTCATTATGACAAGCTTGTTATATATGTAGTTGATGATATTAGTTTTTCTATAAGAAACGCATTGAGTAAAAAATCTGATCACTGTAAGTTTGCAACAATGAAAAACATTCTAATACAAGTAATATGAATTAAAGAAAAGTTGAGCACAATTTTAATAATAATGTAAATATTAATATACCCATCATAAACAAAAATATTATTATATAAAACATATTTATAGAATATGTCCTTATTGAATACATGTTAACTAGTTTTGTTTGTATATATAGGCAGTTCCTCAACTGCTTGCGTCCATTGAGGAGAAACTGCGTACCCTCAGTGAGTCCATCAACTCGGGTCAGAGCAGCAGCAGTCGAGGAGGTTCACGAGTATGGGGCGAGGGTGGTGTCGAGGCGCTTGCAAGACGTCTAGAGGCTGTAGAGACACGCCTCGGACGTCTCGATACGCTCATTGAGTTGAGACTTGACAAGCTTTCAGAGGTAAGTTAATAATACTAATCTTTTCTTTACCCCATCGCATCCTCAGTTTTTATTTGCCTCTATTTTATTTCATTATTATTATTATTATTTTCAAGATTATTTGTTGATATTTAAAAGTTACATATATCGCTCTCTTAATTTTTCCTATCTACTGATGCAATTTATAATAGCTTAATATAATTTTTATGTCTCCCCCTGAAATACTAAATCAATAAGCCAATAATCATAAAAAGATTTGACCCTCGTAATAATTTTACCAATCGACCTGGAGTAAACTTGAAATATAAAATTGATAATTATACGCCCAAAGGTGGAAGGTTTAATGATATAGTTATATTCTATTGTACAGACGGTAGGAGGACGTCAAATGAAGGACGAACTTGCGATTGAACAGCTCGGACGTAAATTAGATGCTACTGCCGAGCGTCTGAACCACAGACTTGGCTATTTGGAGGCTCGTCTTGATGTGGCATCTGCAAAAATCACCGCTCGGCTTGATGCAATGCCCCATGAACTACAGGTAACGGTACACGTACTTAACAAACGCATAGATTTAAATATTCAAACTGAAATATATAATATATGTGTACAGTACATATTTTTTCATCTAAAGTTAATTTGCATTTTACATGTGTATTTTACAAATTTATATTTATATACAAATTTATAGGTCAAATTTAATACTATTTTCCTGTAATATTTATGCATAAACACACAGCTTATTGAGCATTGAGCGTTAAAAAAAATAAAAAAAATACAACAATAAAACTGTTATTAAATATTCTTTTAGACCATATATTTTAATTAAAACATATAACCAAGTAGTTTCTACCACTTAAATTAATTCAGACGCACATCGCGCAAACGCCCATCCGCCTTGCAGCTTTATATAAATGATAGGGTAGAAGAAAGTAACGTAATAAATAACATTAAACTGTTGTTGTATGATTAAAATGTATGTGTCCTGTGCACAGTACAGTACATAGACTTTTTCGAGTACCACCCTATGTATTGATTGGTCAATTTATAGCAGACTTGTAGTATGTACAGTACATAATCAATATTACAACATAAATTCAATATATTTTTATATGCTTAAAAATGCGTTTAAATTTTATAACCTAATTTCAATACATTTCAAATCACTTAAGGAAAGATTGATAACTACAATATTTGAAAAGATTATTGTTTAAAATGGCTTGTTCTATACCTGTTTCAATAAATATTACTGTTAATATATAATAATCAGCACTATATAATAAAAATTTTATTATTCTGTATTTTAGAGGACAACAAATGCGGAACACTCTCCAACTCATACTTGCTGTCACCAATTACAGGTGTGTACTGTTTTATTTCGAGACTTGAATTTATTTTCAAACTAAACAATAATTAGTGTAGATACTGTATCAATGTTCATATGTTTATGTTATCAATTTTAAATGAGGAAATGTCAGTAAAATTTATTATATTAATTTTCTTACGTTTTATTTTTCAAAAAAAAAAAAAAAAAAAAATCAACTCAATGAATTTTAATATTGAAAATATGTATTATTAAAGCTGTATTTTTTTTCAATGCATTTTTATTATTTATAGACGCTAATTTAGGAAATGCAAATTTTGCAGATGACAGTGGGTGCCAGCGAGAGTCGCTTGAGATCACAGATTGAAAGACTTGGCGAAAATATGCGAGGTGCACAACAAGCTAGCTCCCAAAGTGACAGCAGTGGCATACGCTGGGATACAACTGAACATGCACAAAATCTTTCCCGAGCACTCAAAGATGTGCTTAAATCTAGCAGAGATAAAATGCTAGAATCTCTTGACATTGAAACGAAAAACATGGGATTAAAGGTTACTATTTTTCAAAAATAATTTTTAATACTGAATATTTTAGTTATTTTTTTTTTGTAGGTAACAGGCATGTGCAGTGACCTATGGAGACGAACTCAAGGTATAGAGGAACTAGTGAAACAAAATGTAGCTGTAAGCAATGTTACACAGCGTCAAATGCAAGAACTACTTCGCAATTTAGGCCGAACTCGCCATGAAACTATGTCTACTGCACCAGCCAGTAATATAAACAATAACATTAAATATGTAATACATACATGAATATTTATATTTTTTGATATATTGAATGTTACAGGTGTTGAAATAGAAGAAATAGGAAATAGATTGCAGCGACGCATGACAGATTTAGGGCGGAGACTTGACTCAAGTTTTCAAATGATGATGTTGGGTCAAAATATGTTCCTTGAAAGTTGCCATAGAATTCAACTTGGAGAACCTCAACTTGAAGCTCAATTGTCTCTGGTCCTTGAGCGTATGCTTGATACTATTACCAATAAGTAAGTAAAAATATTTTATATGACTTGGATTTCTAGTAATATTTTTGCTCACACAATAATGTACTATTATTTAAAGAAAATTTGACTTGGCGATACATACTTTATAAATAATAATAAGAAAGAAAGAAAAAGAGCATAGATAGCAAAAATTGGAAAAAGGAGTTGAGAGAGCTGACAGGGATACCTTGTGTGAGAGAAATTAATTCCTAGCCCAAGCAAAAATTAAACCTAAATGCATAGAGCATAATAACAAGTACATGTACACTTGTACCAAAAAAAATCTGAATGATTTTATTTTTGATTGTGACTAGTTTATGGCCACTCATATTGACTGATAAAGAAACAACACAACTGTTTTGAGTTTTGAGGCCGACTATAAGCGATTTTGCTCACATCCGCTTCCGTTTTGACTTACTATGCATGCCCCGTACGTCAAAACTGTAGCGGATAGAATTACATAACACACTCATATTAATTAGAGGGCAAGCATAGTGGTTGGTTGGCTTGCATTTGATTTAGATGACATGGATGCAACACACAACCAGTCATTTTCACCAACTCATGTATAGCCATGAACAGCCATTTCATCTTTCTTGGACTCATCAACATGGCAAGGACAGGGAAGCCTGCCTGGGTTTGAAATTACTTCTTTCACAAAGCATCTACTGTATATCAGCTAATCATTACCACTCTTTTCCCAATTTTCAAATCTGTGTGTTTTTTCTATCAAATATTTTTATTGAAATTAATGTAGGTATGGTATCTAATGTTTAAAATGAGTAAGTTAACACAGTGGCATATTTGTGTTACATGCACTATATGTGTGAAAGATAAAGTTTTTTTTTTTTTTTCTTTGGAGAACAGTTTTTAAAATATTTTTTGACTTATTGTAAAAAATAATAATAAAGAAAGTGTCATCAATTGGATTTTGCAAGAGTGCGGCATAAGTATTTAATGATTTAAGAAAGACTGTCTATTTTTACTATTTACACTGCAGTATAAATTTTGGAATGTTAAGAAAAAAATGGTAGCAATATAAATCAAACGATAGAAATGTTTCCGTACTAAAAATACAGTCTACTTGATGATATCATTACATTTATGAGTTTCAGCATAAGTAAATTATGTACCTTATTATCATTATTTTATTTTCATTTTAGGAGCAGTGGAATGACTAATGATTTACTAAGTATACGAGAAGCAATTCAAACTCATAGCACACAAACATCTCGTAGTCTCTCATCACTTCGAAACATTTTAATGCAATCTTCTGAACAGAGTATTTCAGACAGTAAAAATATAGCAAGTTCCATTCAACACTTAGGTGGACTCACTGAACAGCGTCTCACTAAACTTCATTCACATACACCTACAGCAGAAGCAGTAGCAAATCTTGTTGTTCAAGATTTAAAACCAATGTTAATTCAAATTCCTGAATTACGTCCTACTCCCCTAACATTTATCAATGAAACAGAGATCAAACCATTCCATAAAAATACAACCAACATTATTTCTACTGTGTCTTCTAGTGTAGGAAAAAATGAAACAACTGAAGGAAAATATGACGATATTGAAGACACTGTTTCTGAAGACAGTGAAGATTTAGAGGACTTTGAAACGTCAGAGCTAGATACTGAAACTGCGTCACCCGATAATGCTCTATTTGCTAATATTCATGACAAAGAATTTGATCCAGAAAAATTATGGAGGTCTATGGGAGATAATGTTAGTTTTGCCGATATTCTTCAGTCGATGATGAGTAAAGATATGAGTTCATCTTCATTACTTAAATTGGATGAAGATGTGGATGGAGGAAATTCAACAGAAGACTACACAATACTTAGTGAACCTGAATAATTATGATTCTGTAATTTACAATTATAAAACTGTATATTTAAACTTGTAAATACTTTCAACAATTAGTGTCTTGTGTAATGCTCTCTCTGTGCAACATTATTGCTTTAATTTAATAAAAATCTTTTTAAATAATTAAATACAGAGCATCATTGATTAATATATCATCACTGTAATTATTGTCAATTTTCTTCTCAGTAAAGGTACCTAGGTTATGAATTGAAATTTTAACAAAATATTTTCCCCTGAAGCCAAAATATATTGAACTCACATGCACGAAATGTCCACAAAGGAGTAAATACAATTAATTATAACTCACCTCTAGTTTTGCACTTGTTTGAAATATTGTTTGGGCTTTGTGTGTTAGCTGAGCAAAGCAAGAACTGAGGGTTGACATTTTCTGTCTTGCACTAAAAAGGGTTTCCGAGTCATCAGACTCTATGTCCGCTGTAATATAAGATGAAATACAAATTACCATATTATTAAAATTAATAAATATTAAAAAAAATCATCTATGCGATAGTTGATAATTATTAAAGATTTGGTAGAAAAACAAAGATAGATTAGGAAAAATTGGGGAATGGGAGATAGTATCTCTAGCCCAACAACCCAATAAGCTCATACCATCTCCCATTCCCCAATTTTTCCTAATCTATCTGGTTTTTTATTAAAATTAATTATACTTATTTATCTACAAGATATTTACTTTGATAAATAGTTAAATAAAATGAACACAATATAATACATTGATATTGTTGCGGCTAAACCACACATCTACTGTTGGCAGGATTATTACTTTCATGCCTACAGTATACATTTATCGTGATAGTCATAGAAACATGCATCTACACTTGTCACGACAGCAAGAATGAATGTAGATGAGTGTTTCTATGGCTATCGCCATAAACGTATATCATGAGATTAAGCAATCCTGCCAACAGTAGAAGTGTGGTTTAGCTGCAACAGCATCAACATGCAGTCTGTATGATTCTAGTGCAATTAGTGTATTCCATTTTTTATTATTATTATCATTATTTTTTTATGAACAAGATGCTCTTTAATTCTTGGCACTTGGATAATTATTAACTTGAAGGCAAATTTTATGTCACCATAGAGTCCATTACTAGACCCTGGGTATCCAAATTTTTAAGTTTCATCTCTCTAGCTGATTGGTTCCTGGGCTAATAATTTTGTTATAAGTTTTTATTAACTTGTCAACCAGCAGATATTTATTATCCTGTCATTAATTACATACGAACCATACTCTATGTTAGCATACAGTGTATGCAGACGTTAAGAGTCAATTATTTGCATGTATCCTACAGATATGATACAATACATATTGTACACATGATTTTTTTTTTAACATTTTTTGCCATTCAAATTTTGATTGAGAGTGAGGTAGGACAAAATTGCATAGGCAAGTGATGAGCTATTTTACATAATATATCACATACAAATATTTTGTAACCATTTAGGTGTCATGCAAACTCTCATTTAGTATGTCCAGCACGCCAGGCTTGCCGTCTTGCTTTTATTGTGGCATGCATGCACTGCACAAGATGACAGCCAGCCAGGTGTGCTGAACATGCTAGGCAAGGAAGAGCAAGCACGACACCTACCTGGTGAGTGATGACAGTTAAATATTTGTACTGTATTTTGTACAGTACTGTATTTGATATGTAAAATAATCTATCAACTGCCTATGCAATGTTGCAATTTTGCCTAGCCTCATGCTAGGTGTATATCAAAATTTAAATGGTTAAAAAAATATATTGTGTATCACTATATGTGTACAGCGTACATGGAATATTTACATTTCTATATTTACTCGGGTATATGTAGAGTAATCATTTGAATGTTTACATAATAGGTATGTGCAGCTCTGGACAAAAGTTCTCGAACAATTTGTATAGGCAACTCGCAATCATACTATGCTATCTTAATGAGAAAACGCAGCGGTTGCCGCTGCCCCATTCGGGAACTTTTGTCCAGAGCTGTACATACAGTATGGTATACATTAAATGTCCTATACATTCAAGGTCGGGATGGCTAAAAAAGGTCAGACAGGGATTGTTTTCTTATATAGAGACCATTTTTGGGGATGTAACTGAGCCAAAAAGGGACAAAACTAGCCTGAGGCCAGTCAGGGGTTGCTGGGTCAGCCTCATGACCAATCAGAATCTGTATGGTAATTGTACTAGTTATCAGCATGCTTGCCGCAATTATCAGCAGGTGTTTGCTGCTTTCTTATAATATGTTCCAATTATTTGAGTGTATTGAAATTTTTACACAAAACTGATTGCTTAAGAATCTCTTGTGTGCTAAAATTTCAAAGCCCTAAAATTAGTAAAATGTATTTAAAAAAAAAAAATAAATAAATACAACTGCCGATAACTATTACAATTACCATACATATAAATGTAAAGTATTTTTAAGATTGAGTATTATTTTAGTTTCTGTGCAATATAATGACTACCGTAGCGTTGTGTAACTTGAGACCATTTTTCAAAGTTAAAGCAATTTAAAAAATAGACCAAAGTTACACCCCTGGTCTAAAGTTACACCATGCTACGGTATATGTATGTAGTACATATGTGCATAATTATATGAATATTGTGACACAGTACACACAAAAAATATGTAGGTCACAGAAAAGAGTTTCAACTTTTTAATTCCCTTCTTTCTTTTGGCATTTTGTGTCTATCGTATCGTCTCTCATAGTCTTATAGTTCCACAAATCACAAATCATACATAATTATTATATACATACATTACAGTCAGGGCTTAAAGTAAGCCGGAGCTATCCGGAGCTGAGCTCCGGTAAAAAGTTGAAAATTTAACATTGCGCTTATGGGAGCTACCGTGAGTTTTTAGCATTGATAGCTCCGGTAAAAGAATTTTTCCACTTTAAGCCCTGCATTACATGTATGTATGTATGCACATATATTACATACATACATACAAAACTGAAAACAATTATGTATTTGCAGGCACCACGGTTCATGTTTTATGTACGTACGTATGTACAGTGTGGGTTTCAAGAATATAAATAAATATTGATTGAATAATGGATTAACTAATAGACTAGTTAAAAAATTACACATAAATCTTATATCGTGCTGTAAAACCACAACTAAACCTATTCACCTATTAAAATCTTTCACAGAGAAACCAATTGGGTTGAAGAGGGGGAGTTATGTGCCAAACTGCCAATACAATTAAGTACCGGTATCCTACAATATTACAAGGAACCTTAAGTCCATCAATTTATGTACATTTAAACCTACCAAGTGTTACATCCAAGTCTACAAAAGCTTTATCAAATTCTTTCTCCAGAAGTTCTAGCCACCGAAAACTAATACATGCTACTGCAGCGGCCATGGTTTTCAAACTAACAGCTGACGTTGACAGACGAAAATGACGTCACAATTTTTTGAAAAATCAGCCACATCATACTTAAATTTTAATTTTCTCTATAAATATACCTTTTTTTGTCAGTATTTACTATATTTCTGGTGTACTCAACAAACATTTATCAAAATAAAAAGTAATAAATCAATGTAAGTTAAGTAAAAAATGAACATTCCTAAGAAATTGTGATCCGATCGATAGTTATATTTTTAAAATTCGCGCAAAGACCATCGATGACGATCGATAACAAAAAGCTAAAAATCTTTGCTCGAATACCAAGCAAAAATGCAACTATACACGCGCATAGGCAACATTTTGCTTACTGCGCAACTATAGTTGACTTTATTGCTAAATTTATCATATTTCCCATATCGAAAGTTGATGGCATCCACGAGTGCGTCAGCCGATTGTGCGATAATATTAAATTCGATCTTGCAAGTGTAATTCAAGAATCTGCGGTAAATATTATTTATTCATTTATAAATATTAATTTTATTAAATGTAAAACATACTTAATTACTTAAAATTTCAACAGGTTACGCAGCTTATTGACGGCGTGAAATTGGATATTAACATGTCCTACACTACAGAGACTGAGTTACAACCGCCTGGCATTGCTTATTTACATAAAAAGAATAAGTCTCCCTCTGAAAGTATTTGTCTAACATATCAAAAACTTGTCGTTCCTACCAAAATGCGGAGTATTTACTGGAAAGGTTTTGGGTTCCCTGCGAACGAGAAGGGAGAAATATTGACGAGGCAAAAAATTGTGTGCTTGTTTTGTCAAACATCAATCGCTTATAACCGCAATACAAGTAATTTACGAATGCACTTGGAAAGCAAACATCGGGCTAAGTTGCTGGAATTTGAAGCTAACGCTCCTCCTAAACAAAAGTTAATTAAAGCTGAAAAAAGACCATATCACTCTGTATTTGAAATCGACCCTTCAGCAGATCATGAGGAGCACATTTATGAATCGTCTTTAACCGGCAATTTAATTGTACAAGACGAGGCATCAACATCTTCTACATCACGTCGTACATCTCAACCAGATCAAGTACTGGTGGGTGCAAACACAGGATTGGTTGAAATTGTTGTTCCGAATATTGAAGGCCCAGAAAATTCAGTGTTTGAGGGTGATGATGCAACTGATTTTATAGAAAGTGTAATAACAGAGTTTCTTGTAACAGATCTGATTTCTCCCTGTGTAATAGAAGGCGCAGAGTTCAAGACTCTAATTCAATGTTTACGACCAGGACTTCAATATTCTAGCAAGATTAAACTTGAAGATCAGTTGTTACCTCAATGTCATACAGCCCTTCGAGATAGTGTTATTGAAGAATTAAGTGGAATTAAGCATGTGGGCCTAAGTTTAGAAGAATGGAAGTCTGGAAGTGGACATGAATTTGTAACAATGTCAGTTCATTTTCTTAAGAATTCAGAAGACATAGAAACAAGGGTTCTTAGTTCATTTCAGTTGACATCAGATGCTAAGGAATGGTCACCAATGATCCTGGATTTATTTCTTAGATGGGGTATTACCAAAGAAAAAGTAGTTGCTGTCACTGTTGCATCTAAAAAATCAGACCAATTAATTTTTGAGTTGAAAAACTCTGATGTCAAAGCTCTGCCTTGCTTCATATACTCACTACAAGCTGCTGTAGAAAAATGCTTCAATATTGATTCTATACCGGAAATCTTATCAAAGTGCTACTCAATAAAGGACCTGTTAAAAGATGCACTTATCTTTGGGGAAGATGAACAAGAAACTTTTGGTGAAGAGGTAAGCATGACAAGTCAAAATATTTGGACAAGCACTTTTAATCTATTACAAAAAGTAGTAACCAAAGAAAAATATATCCAAGAACTTGCATGTTCATCACTAAATGTAACATTAACTAGTGATGAATTGGAAAAAATAAAAATGATTGTTAGTGTATTAGAACCATTCACAGTCATTCTTACTACTTTAATAGAAGAAAAATTCTCATCTATTTCACTGATCCGACCTTTCTTGTGTCAAATGATAAACTCTCATTTAAAAGACAATGACATCGATAGTGATTTTAAAACACTTCTTAAACTTACTTTGCGTGAAGAGTTGTCAAATAGCTATAATGAAGAATCAATTGATTTGCTGATCAAAATTGCATCGTTTCTTGACCCACGTTTCAAATCACTTCCTTTTATTCAAGACGATAATGAAGGAAATATAACAAAAGAGTTAAAGTTACTGTTAGAAAATATAATTCAAGAAAATGACATTTCAGAGTTGCCAGTTATTGAAAAAAAAACTAAGTTATCTGGTATTGGACTATTATTAGGAAATTTGTGCAGTCCCAAAATCTTAACTCCTAAATCAGAACGAGTTCAAAGAGAAATTACCCAGTATCAATTAGAGCAAGCTGCTTCATTTGACTCTAGTCCCTTACAGTGGTGGTCAGTGACACGCTCCAACAATCCCAACCTCTGTCAACTAGCTTTGAATTTTGCTTGTGTGCCAGCAAGTTCTGTACCCTCACATCTCATACCAACAAATAAATGGTCAATTTTTAGTAGTATGAGAGCTAGTATTGATCCAAATAATGTTGATAGAATTTTATTCTTGCATGCCAATCAAAAATTGTTTTCTTTTCAAGACAATTAAATTTGTTACTCCAAAACTTTTGGTGTAAGTTTATCATTGATATACTGTATATGTGCATAATATACAAGATTTATTGAAATTATATTCAAATGTTTAA
Source organism: Ecdyonurus torrentis (assembly GCA_949318235.1). Taxonomy (NCBI): domain Eukaryota; kingdom Metazoa; phylum Arthropoda; class Insecta; order Ephemeroptera; family Heptageniidae; genus Ecdyonurus; species Ecdyonurus torrentis. The sequence goes on along the minus strand of OX439130.1, from coordinate 18,964,756 downwards.
AATTAAAATTTATAATAGTTAATTTTCCAATATCATACCTAGATTAATTGATTAATTTGTATAATTACTAACAGTCAAACCTGTTTAAAACACTTATTTAATCTCATGTATTTTTACTGTAAATAAGCTACAAAGTCACATTAAAATTTTTGTGGAAAAAAAAATGCGTGCATTTTTAATTACAGTACAGTACATAATATATCTACAAAATTTACAAATTTGATTGATCCATTTTCCATAATAATGATTTTGAAATTTAACAGATGTAATAAAATTGATTTGATAAATACAAGACAATTTTTAGTTTTTATGCATACAGTGTTTATTTACAAATAAAATATTTCAGGAACTTAAATATAATCTGTTTTCGGTTTCCATGAAATATTAATACAGTAGTTAATAGTTATATTTAATTATTTTATTTGCCATATTTACAATAAATTTATTTATCAAAGGATTACAATGTAATATAGATCGTGTCAAATAAGACATATTTTCAGAATTAAAACATTAACAAAAATATTTACATAAAAACAAATTAAAAAAAAAAAAAAAAAAAAAAAACTTTGACTCGCAACAAACATTTAAGATTTATTGCGAAGCTCAAATCTTAAAATAATTTTAGATTTAAATGGAATGTGAAAAATTAATGTTAAACAATTTTGAAATTTGCAATAATATTATTTCATTTCAATGTTCTATTTGATATCAACATTAATATTTTGTAAAAAAGATTATTCCCGCATTAGTTCATACTTGCTACTTGTGTTTGCTAAGGTCCACAGATGACTCTGCTGTACTTTTAAAACTTTTTACCGCGAAGTTCACTACAATTTTTCAAAGTAATATGATCGATGCTCGTCTCGTCTACAATTATAGTCGGCATCATTTGAAAGTTAATTAGAAGCGTAGATTAGTTTTTTTTTTTTAATGAAACTATGGCATATAGTTAATTGTTAATTGTAAGCTTAAAATATTACTTTTTCTTTTATTTAAATTAAATTTTTTGACATCATCAAATACAATGCATACATTTAATGTGCAGTGTGTCACGTGGTTACATTTTTTGTGTATGCACAATTATAATTATCTTGCATTAGTAAATAATAGAGCCTGGTTACTATGGCAACCAAAGATGATTTTTTTCAAATGCACTAAAGTTCTAATCGTAAACAAACTGTCTGCGCTAAAAATTCGAAATAGTAAATTTTGTGCATGGTCAGCCAAAGTGGGGAAAAAATGAGTTTGAATGATGCTGATGAAAATTTAAAACTAAGTAAGTGTTATAGTTATTATTTATAGTATAGTTATCTTAAAACACATTTTCTATTATTATCTCTAAATTACAGTTTTTAGTAGGTGCATGCAAAAGTTGACTATTTTTTATGATATATATGTTAAAATCGCAGCAAATATTTGACAATTATATAAATAAAGATAATCGTAGAGTGTGCTCTCGTATACTAAAGTTATTAGTATATATTTTTTTTCTTACAGGCCAAATGCACGCTTCTGCAATATTAAAGGCAATGCGACATGGAACTTTTGAAGTAGAGTTGGTGAGAGTCGCAGTTCCACGTGATTACAAAGGTGAAATCGCGGTACCCTTCACTGATTGTCCAACCCCATTCAAGAATGAAGTTGAACCTTTTTCAAAAGAGAAATATAGAGCAGAACCGACGCTGGAGAAGAATCTGCAACCAGAGATTGAAAAGGATTTACAGTTGGATTTTAAAGAGAAAGGTTGCATTTCTCCTGTCTTGCCGACTTCACCTTCAATTTCGTCGGAGAGTAATTTGTCACCTGAATATGTGCCCAAAAAAATCCCTAGGAAATATACTAAAAGGACGCTATCAAAATTAGAAAAGTCATTACCGAATTCAAACTTACCAAAAGTTCCACGACCTCCAAATTCATTTATGATTTTTGCAAAACAGTATAGATCTGGTTTACTAAAAGAGCAGCCTGATATTCGGAATAAGAATATTAGCAAATTGTAAGTCAACATAAAAATACTAGTACTTTAGAATTAGAGTGAAAATTAATATCTATTTAGTGCAAAATCTGTCATTTCCGCGCTCGCATATTATTTATAGTAGAAATTTCTTTAGAGGTGTTTAGAGGTTATTCGATACATAAAAGTATAATATATGAATATATGCATACACGAATTTTTTCTTTGTATTTAAAATTAATTTTTGAATCCATTAATTGATTTATTTTTAAATGTTTTTACAGGCTAGGAAACATGTGGAAATCACTTCCTGAAGGGGAGAGAAAGGTATACGAGAAAAAGGCTATTGAAGCTGCAGCAGAGCACAAACGTCTGAATCCAAGTAAGTGCAATTTTAATATTGTAGAACTTGAATTCCACTCACTCGTCGTGACTACCATTGCAAATTTTGAGTTATCGTAGATGCAGCCAATAAATTCTGGCTAACATTTTGAGAATAGAGGGGATAAAATATCACACAATTTTTAACACCTTTGGTAAATCGATCGATTGATTTTTATTTATTTATAAAGAACATTATTAATTGAATTGAGGAATGACCCGTGGTTTGAGCCCCGTTACCGCTATATTCCGCCGGCGCCTTGTTACGCTTGCTGGCTTCTCGATCGACGAGAGATGGGGAGACTGAGATCAATAGAGATAGCGGCGGCACGCAGACGAGGGCAGCAGGAGCAGCGGCCGGCCTAAAGCTAAGAGCGGCAATAACGCCGGTTTTTCGTTATCAGAGAACAGCTAGATCATGTCACATATATTGTCAATTCTCAAAAATGTACACTTAGACATTGGATTTTTTTCACCCAATATTTGAAATGTTTAATTTAACTTGGGAACGACAAATTTAAGTGTTCGTTATTCTGTTATCCTTGCTCGTGTTTAAATTATTGCTATTTTCAATTAATACACGCTTTAATTATTTTTAAAGAGTTTAATTATTGACGATTTATAATAAAAAAAATTTCATCGTTGTAAACTGATAACTATAAGTGATAAAATTTTTTACCCAATGCTCATGTAAAATACTTGATCAAAAAAAAAAAAAAAAAAAAAAAAAATGCAAGTTGTGAAATTCACTATACTTTAATGTACAAAAATCGTCATACCTTCCACACTGTCACTGGTGCCATAACTTATAAAATAATTTCGCTGGTTCTGTCCATACGTCAAAATACTTTTTAGGGAGTTTTAGGTACTATATAATTTATTTCAAATATATAAATTTGAATTTATGATGATTTGGGTATGACTCAATCAAACGAAATTTTCGTTAACTTGCGATCAGATATATAGAAGGTGCGAGGCAATAGTTGTGGAGCACGAGCAACACAGAGAAGGGGTGTCGGGCGCGCAGGCATCGCTTGCCGGCCTCGTCTGCTGCTGCCTCAGGTATTGATTCGAGCTGACCCGCCGCCGCCACTGCCGCGCGCCTAGTGAGAGAGTGGCTCGGTAAAGTAACGACAACGAAGGCAAAGCAGAAACAGTCAGCGCGCTGTCGCGAGCTCGCACGGAGCACCCATGCCAAAGAAGCGAGACACCAGCGAGCATGAAAGTGGTGATGAACTGTTGTGATTATCTCACTGATCAACAATTACCAAACAATCGATCCTATTATAATAATTCACCTGCTGTGCCACAACATTATTCACCGAGAAATAATTTTGTGGGATACGAGAATCATTATAGTAACCATTATCAACAACAATATCAAGTACAACAACAAAATTCTATGATGAGTGCATCGGTTGGAGTACAGGCTCCTGTTAATTATCATAATTATTACAATCAGTATCACCAACATCAACAATACGGTGGCTACCAACCGTATTATCATCATTATAACAATGTTCACCATCAACAAGCGCCACATCCTCAATATATGCAACCACTTCCACCCTCCAACTACGGTGGGGGATCTCCAGGTAACTGTCAATTGATTCTAGGCATAATTTTAATTTAATGATAATGTAACTTTGCGCTCTTATTTTTTCTATTTTAGTATTTGTTGCGTAATTCTAATTAAATATTCATGCCCATGTTCACTGAATAATAATAAAAATAAAAGTTAATTATATACAAATATAGGTCAAAGTTTTGTGTAATAACTAATTAATTAGTTTCATTGATTTTACTTTAATACCAGTACGTGTCTGGAATGGAAATATTTATTGTTACTTTCAAGTTCACGCTAAAAAATTAACAGCTATGATCGCGATATTTGAAAGCACGTGTTCTCCGTTTGGTGATGAATTGGTAACGCTGTGTATGTAGATGCAAAACAATCTCTTCTCCTCAGCTCTTAACCGTGGTAGGCAGGCAAGTAGAGTTAGGCAGTAGTGAAGTGCGGTGCGGAGGCGGTGGGCGATCAATACCCCGCGAGTGTGTAGGCCTAATTATCCGCAACAATCGACGGCCGCATGCCCCCGCTGGCGCTGCCTCCGGTGGTGCGCGCCAACCCAATGCATGCAGCCACAACAATGCTTTGTGGCGTCGCGTGTTGGTCGATTTATTGACTCGCGAAACATTTTGTCAATGCAGACACCCAACATTTTGTTGCATGACGTCATATATATCAGCTGATAGAAACAAATAATGAAATCAATTTTATGACCAATACATAAATTTAGCATAATTTTTGTCCCTAAATGCAAATTTCCTGCTCGAAGAATTAAAATCGAGATGTCACGTGGCTGCATGACATTTGACAAAGCATGTCGATTTTGTTTCAGCATATGTGTACAACCCTCAGGAGGCTCGACTTCGAAAGGCGCAACGAGAGCAAGCTAAGCAGGCGTTGAGAGCTCAACGTCAGAGAAAAACGTCAGTCACTCCTGAGGAGGACTGCAGTTCACTGCCGCAAATGCAGCACCTCCCTCCGTTGCTGCGACACTCGCGCCACGCCGCCACGGCACTTGCTCCTTCACCACACAAGGTCAGTCCCTAAGAAACTTTCTTTTTGTTGAGGCAATTAGTGTGCCTTTTAAGTATTTAGTTTCACATTAATTAATGCTATGTGTCTCAAATAAATAAATAAATAAATAAAAAGGACTATTTTAAATATATTCGAATAACATTTAATATTTAATTTAATATAGATGTAGCTACTGTGCAGCATAATTTCATACTGTTAGTATAACTACGAGATTTTATGAATGTTCAATATTTCTTGAATAATCGTTCATTCAACCAAAAAATGCCATTTAAAATGGGCGATATCTGTGGGCAATAATGCAAACTAAAATTTTCTGGCGATAGTTTTTGTAGTATTTTTTATTAAAACACGACAAAATCGACAGAAAAAAAAAAACTTAATGCTGCCGTTTTAAACATTAACCTCAAGTTTGTATGAGTGTGTGTATAATATAATATATATATATATATATATATATATATATATATTATATATATATATATATATATATATATATATATATATATATATATAGAAACAGATTGGCATACATAGGGATATATAAAATCAAAATACTTCAATAATTGAAACATGACTATCAATGGATGACGGGGTCTTTCGAATTTTATGTCTTCTCAGTTTATAACTTTTCGCAAAGTTAAAGCACGATGTATACTACAGTTCTCGCACCAAGTAGTATGCCACGCATGCTATGTATGTTGTACTGGAAACTTAAATCAAAACATACTGAGACCGCGCGCACGACAAGTAACGTACCCGCCCGGGCGCCGCAATCGATCCCGCGCGCCTCCGAGGGCGGTGAAACCGGGTGAAACCTTAGGACGCCGGCAGAGCGGAGGCCGCGCGCGCCTGAGATGAGGACGGGACGAGGATCGAAGGAACGTAACATCCGCGCGAGCGAAGGCTACGGTGGCGCCCTTGCATCGATTAGCTCATCGCCGTCCGCGGCACACCCGCTGACTCGTGCTGCCGCGCGTCGTGATGCAGTGTTCGTTGCTTTGCTCTCACTCTTCTTTTTGCAAGGCCAAGGGGATTCCGTGTGTTGGAAAAAATCTTTGGCAACAATCCAAATTTCTTACACTTTCCAACAAATTAGGTTTTTATTAAATAAATAGAAAGAAAAAAATCAGCAATAGAAAATAATAGGAAAAAAAATAAATTTTATGCTCTTTTTATGTAAAAAAACAAACAAATGCAAATACAAGTTGATATTTATTTTACATATTTTAATGGATTGCAAAAAAAAAAAAAAATTGTATAGGTTCATAAAGATTTTTATTTTAACAAAGTTTTCAAAATTACAATAGTCATATTAGGCAGGCAGCTATTGCTTTATTGCAAACAACACAAGTGCGCCTGTGAAAATTATTAGTTATGCAACCAGTTGCGCCGATGTGTAGGCAAAGTTGCCGCGCTTGCAGGATGACGTGCTAGCTTGGCTAACTGCACTGTGAGCTGCGTAGTAACTGCTAGAGCTTACCGTTGGCATGACAACCGTTGTCATGGCAACTGCTATGAAGTAGCTAGCATGAGAAAGACACCGATCATTGTCCGACTTGCGCGCCAGAGAAAATTCACGTACGCACCTGCTGGGTGCCTGATATCCCAAGTTTGTTAGACCACTTGTTGCAAAGTCGCGGTATTGCGCGTACTCGACTTTATTGAGATGCATATTACCCTAAACACGAACGTCCAAGTCAGATAAGAGAAGAGAGAAATACACATACAAAGGAGGTGAATCATATTATTAAACCTCTGAACAGATGTTCACGGGAACCTGTTGATATTGCTTGGCATTCTCAGTTTTATTACATTTCATGAGAGCTTATACTCATTTCCCACACTAAACCATATATCGACCATATACGATGAAAATAACTCAATATATATACGCCTCTTTTGTCACTCGAGTTTTATTGATTTTATGATAGTCTTTTCTTTATTTTTATTCCAGCGGCCGATCATGTAAATTTAATACGAGCAATATAGTGCTTGTTGAATTTCAATTTCATAAAAAGGACAATTAATTTTTTTTTTTTTTTTTTTTTTTTATTTTTTCAAACACACAAATATACAAAGTCCAACCAAGGCATAGCCTTATCGGTTGGTTCATTTATTGTTACACAATCGTGTCTTATTATATTATATTACTACATATACATATTTTTTATTATATATATTTCAAAAGCAAATAAAGTACGTATTTACACAAAAACATTTTTTTTTTTTTTTTTTTTTTTTTTTTTTTTCATTTAAGAGAAGTATTTTTATAATACAAGAAGCAAAAATTAATCATCATTAATCAATACAAACAGCAAAAAATTGTTCAACATTTTATAAATTATCAAGAAAGAATTTTTTCATATTAAATTTCGTTTCATTTTTATTTGCAAAACTTTTTAATTCTGATGGAATTTGATTCCATAATTTAGGAAGTAAAAATTTTTTTGTCCTTTCAGTGAATCTATTTACAATTTTTGGTACAAATAAAGGATTGGTCACTGCTGTTCTGGTACTATAAATATGAGTTCTCGGTATACCATGAGAATTTTCAAAATAATTTTCACAAATAAAAGAACATTTAAACATTTCTTCTATTGGCAATATCTTAAAGTACTTAAAATATTCAAGATCACTTTTTAGCTTATTTCCTTTTTTTAAAATTTTTAATATTCTTATTTGCATTTTTTTCAATTCCCATAATTTACCTGATTTAGTACAACCATAAGATAATAAACCGTATAATATATGTGGATGTACAAAAGAAAAATATAATTGTCTCATCGTCTGTTCATTCACATATGATCTTACTGTTTTTAATTTAAAAATTGCAGATCTCAATTTATTTAACAGTTGCATAATATGCAAATCCCAATCAAATGTTTGATCAATAATAGCTCCTAAGTAATTATAATTATTTACTTGTTCTACAAACTCACAATTACAATTTAAAGTAAAATTATGTAAACACTTATTAGTATGAGCTCTTAATTGAATATTTTGCATAGTATATGTATACTTATTAAAAATGTGCATAACTTTTGTTTTTTTCCTATTAATTAATATTTTCCTATCATGCGACCATTCCAAAACTGAATCAAAATCATTTTGTAACATTTTATTTGCAACTTCAAAGTTACTATGAGCCGCTATCATAAGTAAATCATCGGCAAACATTTTTGCTTTACAATATTTTAGTAAATTAAAAATTTTGTTAACATAAATTATAAAGAATTTAGCACTTAAGACCCCTCCTTGTATTATACCGCATTTTATTATTTTAATTTCACTTACAATATTTTTAATTTTGACAGCAACTTGTCTATTTTTTATAATATTCGCAATTAACATTAATGTTGGTCCTCGTATTCCAATTTCTTCTAAATCTTTTAACAATAAGTCATGGTCTATAGTGTCAAATGCTTTGGAATAATCAACAAATAAACAAAGAACATGATGCCCTTTTTCTAATTCTTCATTTATAAAATTGGAAACATCATATAGACATTTTGCTGTACCCTTTTTTTTTTGATAGGCATATTGATATTTATTTATAATATTGAATTCTTCTAAATAATCAGACAATAATAATTCAATATGTTTTTGTATAAATTTATCAACAAAAGCAGATACAGCAACTGGTCTAAAATTATTATATAGTTTATGATCCCCACCTTTATAAATTGGCCTTATCAATGATAATTTTAGATTATCAGGATATACTGAGCTTTCAATACACATATTTGTTAATCTTATTAAATATTGAATTAATGATTCGCCACCAAATAAAATATCCTGAACACCTATATTATCATGACCTGGTCCTTTTTTCTTACTTAATAAATTAATAATATAAACTGCTCGTTTCTCATTTAATTTTGGTAGATACATTGATTGTAAATTACTATTAAATTTAAGCGAATTTTCACTTAATATTAAATTACAATTAATCTTTACATCTTCAATTGAATTTACAAAATGATTTACAAAATTATTAGCAATATCTTTGATAGAACTTACATCAGACATATATTTAATAATAATATTATCAATATTAAGATTTTCTTTCCCTAATATTTGATTAATAAAACACCAAGATTTTCTTATATCACCAGCAATTTCAACAAATTTAGAATGATAATAATTATTTTTTTCTTTATTTATTAAAAAATTTATTTTGTTTCTTAATTTTTTATATCTAATTCTATATTCAGGCATATGTAATGAGTTTTTAAATTTTTGAAAATATTTGTCTCTATCTTTCATAAGAAATTTTATTTCATCAGTACACCACACATTATTTAATCTTCTATTCTTGCTATTTAATAATTTTTCACTTTCACATTTATCACTTATATTTCGAAAAACTGTTACAATATGATATTTAATATTTAATATTTAATATTTAACAAAATATAAATCATCTTTCATGCAACAAGTTTAATATATATTTGTCAATTTATTATTTATTGTATAAACTGAGTTAGTTGTATATTGAAGTAACCTTATACAATAACACATACTGATTAGGTTTAAGGTTTGATTTCTGGTATTCCCCCCCCCCCCCTTGCATTGGAGTGCAGAAATGTTAAAATTTAATCAATGATACAATTTTGAAAGATGGATTTAACCATGATAGGAAAACAACATACACTTTTTATAGTACCACAAGGAAATAAAAAACTTGCACAACTAAAGACTGAAATGCAACACTAAAACTGCAAGTTATTCATTTCGTTTTGGTACATGTTTTAAAACCTTTTCTACGAAGTTTAAGATAAAAAAATGCGATCGATCGATGGTTTAATTCAATAATTTGAGTTCCTGAGTGTGCAGCACAAGTTTCGACAGTGTCTGCAAAATTTGCCGCCACAACACTCGAAAGTTTGCAAGAGAGAGATACGACATATAGACGACGCGCTTCAGTACCAAGAAATCGATGTTGAAATCTTGTGGCTCGAGCAAGCAGAGTAGATGTGTAATATATATTTATATATAGTGTCTATCTATATAGCGTTATATTTGACACCGTGCTCAGCTCTCCTTCATCCATTTGACAACATTATACCGTGTCTATATTATATATATAATAATAATACAGTAATATCTCATGCCAAAGGAACAAAAATGCAAATATACATTCAGAAAATAGTATTTACTCAACGTTGCCTAAGATTTTAATTTACTATACAAAGACTATTTGAAGTGATGAGCCATTGCCGGCCAAACTCACAATTTATAAATTAATACTAATTTAAAATATGTATAGGACCCAAATTTATAATTTTCAGTAAAATAAAGCGTGGAATTTTTTGAGAAAGAGAGATAGGGAGAGAAAGCGAGAGAACTGAACCGTATATTCATCTACTCTGTATAGTTGCCACTGCATGTGTATCGATTTGCAGTACCGATCGGTCGGACTGTCAGTTGAGTTGGCAACCTGGCATCATGTTCGCTAGTTCTACAACACTTGACGCGGTTATAATATACAGTATACACATACATACAAGCACCGCCTATCTGCCCTTTCCCTTGCCCTGGCTTTGCCTGGTGCACATATCAACAGTGCGAGGTAAATCGGTGGGTTGTTGGCTGCGGCAGGGCGCAGTACGAAAAATAGACCCCGCGCGAAGCGACCGGGCGTAGCTCGAGGCACACGCCGGCAAAAGAGAAGTCTAGCGAGGTGCTTTCTAGCCGTGTTCTGCTCGCACGATCGAAGCGAAAGGGAGTCGAGACTCTGAGATGAGAAAGGCGGTATAGCTCCCCTACTTACACACGCGGCTCGATCAGCGCTTGCTTAAGCACCCGCTAACAACCTTGACATTCAAAAGTTTTGCTTGTAAGCTGCGCTTTTCCCGCGGCGGTCAACCATCAACAGGTTTCACCCAGTTAGAAAACTAATAAGTTAAAATTTACTCAAACGACACACATTTAATTGTACATTTATTGATTAAATACTCTGAATCGTTCAATATAGCGCGCGGTGGAAGTAAAAAAACCGCGTGCGTGCAGGGAAATAAAATTTACCAACCGTGCGCGTCAATATTTTACTTTCATAACCTCTTAACGTCAGAGGTTCATGCAGAGCAAAATTTTAGCAGTTTGTCCGCAAGCATTCTTATCCCTTTCTCTTGTTTCTTCCCCCTTCATTACACACACTTGCTTTATTGATTTGTTAGAACAACTTGGAACGTTATTGCATTTTTTTTTCTCAGCGCGCTTGTATGCTGCAAGATATGAACTAAAAAAAAATGCCAAGAAAATTTGCACATTGTTTCAAAGGTCTCGTTTTATATATATATATATATATATATATATATATATATATATATATATATATATATATATATATATATATATATATATAAATATATATATATATATATATATATATATATATATATATATATTACGTGAAGGTGCAGGGTATATAGGTGGGGGAGTCGTCCTACTATATTCTATTCTTTGTGCGCCGTTATTAACCTCGCCACCCGCATATATGCAACGAGGCGACCTCCTGCTTTCACTCGATCTACATATCGTTCATTAGTGTCGTACACTTGGCAGGTGCTACATCACCATCACCATCACCAAGGCACTGCAGCCACGGCCGCGGTCTCGGCAAGTGTCCGTGAGCAGGTGATGCACGGGATGGTACCCCCCAGTCCACCACATCACGCCTCACCACCACCGCGTTTCTACCCTTCTGCGTATGAAAGTGAAGCGTACCATCAGAACCCGCAGCAACTATCACATCACCACTACCCCTCGCCACACCACTCCAACTGGTATCAATACCCACATCAGCAGCAGAATCAGGTAAGTGCTTTTCTTTCGATATTTTCACATTTTTTGCTTGTTTTAAACTTATGTATCATTATAATCATTATTATTTGGGTTATATAAAAATGTGTATTAAATACAATTTAAAATAGTTTGGTTTCATTTTATTTATTTTATAATTGTTTCTGTATGTGCTACGGTGTCAAATTCCCTTAATTGAGAGGACTACGACAGAGGCAAGTGGGAATGACATTAGCCCATTAAGATTGGGTATAATGGAAGTATACGGGAACATATTGGTTATATATGTATGCAAGTGCAATTATATGCACACTTTGTTTAAAGCAATTTTTGTTATATTTTTGGAGAATATATACATATAAAAATAGACATCAATCATTGAAAAAGAAAATAAGAAATTATGTTAGAAAGTTTGCAAATCTATATATAAATTTATGAAAAGTTTGTAATAGTATATAACTTAGTTATGAAAAGTAATATTAATTTTTTTCCTCATTGCATTGTGAATTTAGTAATTTTGAAATAATAAATAAATAAAAATAAAGTTAGATTTCATTATTATTATTTTGCATTGCTATTTTAGAGGGTGAACTGCATTCACATAATATTTTTTTATTGGCCATATATCCATTACCTTGATCCTTGACCCCACCCCTCCCCCCCAAAAAAAAGAAGAAGAGACACTTGAGACAAGACAAGAAAAAAGAAAGAACAAAATGGGAGGGGGGGGGGGGGGTTACAGACAAGCTTAATGAGAAATGATTATTACTTACAGAAGCTTTAGTTGAGGCGCACCCCCTTTGTTATATAGGCTAATAATTATTATTATAATAACAATTATACCTATTATTATACAATTTAATTATATAATAAAAAAAAAGCAATATATGACTTTTCAATTTACTGTATGATTTTTGTTAATGTTAAATAAAAGCTTTGCACTCACCATGTGTTTGTATCTGCTAAATTTTCAGCCTCTAACTAACGGCTGCAGCTACGGTAGTGCGCAAACTGGTCGCACCATGAGTCACCCTGGGTATGCAGGGTATAATGGATCTGTTGCAAGCTACATGCCACCTCAGCACCAAGGGTTACTGATGCCAGGATCTGGAGAAGAGGAAGAAGACCTAACAGCGATGTCATCACGTGCCGTCAGTCAATATGAGGTGGAGGGTGCAGTTCCTCCTACACAACAACCTCAGCAGCCAAGAGTAAGATACTTTAATATTTGATGATTAAAATATAATAATGACTTTTTCTTCTTCTTTCTTCTTCTTTATTATTATTATTATTTTAGGTTGAAGAGGCAGTCATTGCAGAAGAGCAGACGTCAAGTGATCCAGACTCCCAACCACTCCCACCCTTCCAGCATGCCTTTGGATCAACTGAAATTGGTCGTTTTGCTCATGAAGGATTCTCTGCACAGGTAACCTAATTAATTATTGCAGCTGCATCCAACCCCTTACTCTCACACAAACGTCTTTTTTGTGTAATATATATAATGACGTGACACGTCATTATATTATACAAAATATATGTGTGTTGACACACAGTGAGATTAAAAGTGGTCTAAAATTAAATTTAGCATACTCTGTAATCATTTTGTGCATTTCTTCCCAGAATGCATTTTAAAGTTTCAAAGTTGTGTGTATAGGTTAAAAATTAATAGTGACTAGTGGTTTACATAAGGACCTTAGAAGTGTTTAAGTTTTAAAATATGGCATGGCTCTGCTTGCAATGATTAGAGATTTTTTCCTCCACCTGTAATTTCTTTCAATTGAAAATTAATTATTTGTGCGTGTAGGTGACAGCTCGTCCACAAGCTTGTCTGCCCTCGCCACTTCAAGGCAGTTCACCTGGTAGTTTGCCATGGTCACCTCGAGGCTCTGCCACTACACAGCAGTTTCCCATCAGTTACTAATAAAAATGCCAAACCCACCTCCCCAATCAGTCTTCCCAACCATCCAACCCCCACCTTCACAGCTAAAAAGTAGAACAAAAATGGCAAGAAGATTATTAAACTATGTATATATATTATATACCTAGTCATTCCAATGTGTTGCCAATTTACATTTCTGAATTTTTTAAATTTTAACATTTTCTGATGTCTGACAATCAAATTAAAAGTCATCATCTCAAAGGAGTTTTGAAGTTAAATATATGACACTGTAATTAAAATATTGATATTTTTTTATATAATCAAAATTAATATAGGTACTTTATTGCATATGATGCAATTAATCTCCCAGATATCAGAAAAGCGTTTCTTTAAAACAAAGGGTGGGTACTTGATCCTTATTACCAATACCATGCACCCTTTCCCTTCCTGGTGAGAGTACAATCCAACACACGTGATAGGCGCATCTCCTGTGATGATGATCTCTTAAACAATTAAAATACAGCATGAACGAGGTCTAAAAAAAATTGCTGTTATAAATAAAAAATATATTAAAATATTATTATTATCATATAAACAAGTACTAAAAATATAATAACTTAATATTGTGTTCCCCCTCAGTTACAAATATTGCTATAAGCAAGTAAATGATCTAGTCATATTACTATTATGAATTATTATTAATGATACAATATATTTATATATATTGATATCCTTGCACGTATGTAGAATAGAATGGAATGCATGGTCCTGAAAAAAAAATAAATATATATACTAAACACCAGCCAAAAATGTTAAAATTAAGTCCCCCGTGCCCTCCTGTCCCTTTGAAGTCAAACTAGAGTTGCTGTATTTGACTAGCATAAAGTAAAATACAACAAATTTATTGAATTTTTGGCATCTATATTTTACATTTTGTGGCAAAGAAATTTTGAGCTAATATTGTGTGTTTTATTACACATAGGCTCCTGTGTGAAGTATGTAATGACATAATATATTAAATGTGTATTTTATCTTAGCTAGTCAGCAACTGTAGACTACTTGGTTTGCTAGTTAACACCTGTGCCTTGATCCACCACTGGAATGCCACATATCCAGTCAAACAAGCAAATCAAAATGCTGAGCACCTGTTTTAACAGAGGGACCAAACACCAAATAGAGCAGCATTGCAGTCCAAATCCATTAGAAAATATATTAAACTTTTAATTTCCCAAACAGTAATAAGACAAGAAAAAAGAATTATATTCCATCAGTGTGTTTATGGTTGTACGATTAACATTAAAAAAAAAGTCCCTCTTGCCATGTTTTACACTTAAAAAGTCATTTTGAATGAAAAAAAAATAATAATAATAATAACTATGAGGGCTATAAATGTGATACAAGTTGCTTAGGTACAACCATAACTGGAGGAATATGATTGACTATACCATATGCATATATATATTTTCTCCGAAATAGCATATTTAGAAATAATAATAGCCAATGACTGCTCTAAAAAAAAAAAAAAAAAAAAAAAAAAAAAATCAATCAAATGTAATTGAAAATGTATTTCTTTTTTTAAAAGCTCAGTGTTTGTAAATATTTTACTGTGCATAAAATAAAATTTCAAACAACATTTTTAAAATGTACAGCATATAATTATGTTATACAAAATTTCTGATATGTAAAGCATATATCTATGTTGTTACAAAGACAGTTAATGCATACATATAACTCATCATCACACTCATTCTAACCCAAAATCCCAATGGCTGTGATTGGCTACCGTAAAAATTGCTGGCACTGATTCCAGCTTGCTGTGTATACAAGATTCAATGCTAGCAAACCATCAGGAAGAGAAAAAAAATGAGGCCCAAAGCCATACAGCAATGTCCTAACAGAGTGCCTTACACAACTGTTAAAAATGATAAAATAAATTATTAAAAGAATTATTATAAATAACATAATAAAAGCTGCTACCTATAGCTACATAAAGGACGTACATTCATATTTTGACCTAAATACTTGAGGATTCGTTGTTAAAAATGCTGAAAATAACAGTTGGCATTATATAGAAATAAGTTCTCTTGCAAAACGAAATAGAGAAGTTATAATAATATTATAAGAGAGAACCTAAAAGGAATCCATCCTTTGAAAATTTGTAAAGAGAAAAAAAAATCAAACTTAGTTATTATAATAAACATTATCATATTTGTAGGAGTTTTTAGTATAAATATGTATTAATTTATTTAAAGATAAGACTGTTGACAGTGTTGACTATATGTGACATAAAAAAGTTGTCTGTTTGTCATGGTTCTCCCATCCAGGTGCAAGAATTATATTCCTATGGAAAAAAAGAGGCTAATATAATATTATTACATAGATATATAACCAAATTCTAAAAATGTGTTGTATATGGCAAAATATATGCAATGCAAGAAGCATTGCTGATTTATATAATTATTACAGTTTAAAAAGATATGATTATTATAAATATATGTTGTTTGTGTACATACGTAATTAAAATTTGCTGATTTTCTTTATGTATACAATAAGTTAAAACTTGCAGCATTATATAAAACATTAAATTAATAGTGGTACGTTATATTATGCATTGAATAATTATTAACAAACAACATATCTTTTGCCATATCTGCTGTATTTGGCATAATAAAAATTGCTGCACTTTTTTTATGTAATATAATACACATTTTATAGTGATTATGATGGTTACTCTAAATGCGGGCTTTTTGTTATTGTGTCCAATATATTACTCCATGTCCCATTTACCCTGTTATTGCAGTATGCAATGTCATACTAAATTTGTTAAAGCCCCATACTTCTTTCATATAAATTATAAAATCTCTCATTACCTATTTCTCATTACTTTTTATGTATTATGTTTATATTAATAGTTATAGTGTTATTTAGCTTTTTTTAAATACCACTGCGGCATGTTCACACAGAGCAATAAATTTGATTATATGGAAATTAACTGGTTTTAAATGGAGATTGCATGTAATTAAATTTATTGCATCATATGAACAAGCCATATGAAACATTTTTGGGTCCTCACATAAATAATCTTGACTATTAAGTTATCCTCATAGTTTGTTAAAATGCATGATATACCTACATTTGTTGTTCAAAATAATATTACAAATTGGTAGCATATAAATATTTGATGCAAAGGAAAGTCTGAAAATTATTCTCTTAAATAATCATCTTAATATAAATAAAAATATTAAGCACACAGCATCATTCGATAAAGTAAATACTTCAAATTTCCTCTTAATACCTTTTTGTTTTCTACATCTTAACTGGGTAGAGATGTTTTGCCCTTTCCATTAATTATGTGCCACAATGTTTAATTGTTATTGCTTCCTATAATATCAGTGTGGTACACCACTTACTATATGTACAAAATAATATGCAAAAAAAAAAAAAAAAAAATGTATCTTCTTATTATATACATATAAAATATTATATTACTTATTAAACCTTAATGTATAAACTTCCAGTTATATATAAAAAAAGCTTCCTGTAAAACTTAAGTTGGTATAATAAGATTTATCAAATTATTGTTAAATATATTATAATTGCTTGGCTTTTAAGGCCAGAAATATTGTATATAATATACAAAAAAAAAAATAATAATAATGTAGTATGGAATTTTTGCCAGAATATTTATTATTTGCAGGGGTGGTTAAAATTGTGCTGTCCAACTACAAAATTTATCATCAGACAGCACATTCACAATTTCCCTCCCCTTATTACCTAAACACTTTCCACTTCTCTCTTGCTCTCTATTCTCTGTATTTCTGCTGCTGAAGCCTGCTTGCTCGGAGGCCAAGACACAGACCATGAGGGAACCATGTGACATCCAGTCTGAAAGTCATGTTCTCTCCGTGCTCATGTGTAACCACAATCATATCACGTGACTTATGTTTGCGGAACAATAAACTAACCCTGCTAACAGTTAATATCATTTTTTGTACATTTATTTCACATTGATCCTATAATATTTTATCTTCTTTTTTTTTTTTTTTTTTTTATTATTAACATTTCAGGATTATACCTCAATAATAATTAAAGGAGAGCAGTACTACGTACATCCTTCCCAAGTAACATCATTTATTTTTGAGTGTTTGGTCAATGAAACTTCTGAGACTATACTCCCCATTGATGATGACTCTTTTCCTCTATATCAAGATATCGCAGGTCTTGACTGCTACATTGAAGAAATTGTACAAGCAAATGAACCATGAAATATCAATAATTTTAAGTTTAATATAAGTTCTTACATATATTCTCATTGATGTTAAATTGTTTGTTATTAACTTAAAAGTAAATAATGAAGCGTACATAGATTTTTTAAGTTTGTAATTTATTTTAGTATTACAATTGTGTTATTTAGTATTTGAATTGAATTGCAGCATCACTATTATAAAATGAATTTATTGATTTGCAGCACGCACTATTATGAAATGAATTTTTGAATAAAGTTGTTGACATCTAATGTACATTTTTATTATGTAAATGATTGCAATATTTGCAATACAATGCAGCAAATTTAATTTGACATCAATATACATCACACACATATATAAAAAAATGTTTACATCATCAAAGATTGATATTATATACATTATAAATATTTATCCAAGACTACATTTCATTAAAAACATGTAAATCTTTAGTTTAGAATGGTAGCAAAAAAAACAAAACAAAACAAAAAAACAAAAAAAAAAAACACACACGCTATATATACAGTATTTTAGCTTTTTATACATAGGTATAATATATACTTGATCCTCAATTTAAAAAAGTAGACAATTTGATTACAATAAAAACCTTAACTGTAAAAAAATGAGTAATACAATTTTTGTGTAATATTTTAGTATTAATATTTACAAAAGGAATGTAGTATAATTTCTAACCTTAGGGGAAAAAATAAAAAATAATAATAAAACTTAAAGGCATAGAACACCTTGTACAAAAAAGTTGCGTAATATCCTAACAAACCTGAAAATCAACATTGATTTGGCCGGAGTCATTGATTTCTAATTTATTTCCATTCACAAAATGACACTGGCGTCACAGCTCGCCCGGTTTACGCGCGCGTGGACCAGGCGAGCTGTGATGTCAGTGACCGCCAGCGGCATTTTGTGAATGGAAAATAAATTAGAAATCAATGACTTCGACCAAATCAATGTTGATTTTCAGGTTTGTTAGGATATTACGCAACTTTTTTGTTCAAGGTGTTCTACGCCTTTAAGAGTACACCAAATAGGCTAATAAAGTAACTTCTATAAATCTATAACATAATTGACTACCTGCATTGAATATTGGATAATAAAATTTGATTTCATTTAAAGTAACAAATTATGGAGATTAGTACTGCAAAAATTCAATTTTGGCAGAATCTACTTTTGTAGGTTGGCTTTTATTTATATCACAGAATGGCATTTCATAAGAAATTTCAAACTTTTGTAATTTATTTTATACTCAAAACTACCTTGCCTGTGTGTAGAACATCTTCTAAGATATGTAAAGCCTCGGGAACAGCATGGAGCCCTTGAACAACCTGTGCAACGTTGGGCCTGTAAGTGATAAAAAAAATATAAAAAAAAGGCACAATTTCTTTGTAAAGTTAAGTATCATTCACATGGAGTGAAAACCTAATGTCCGTCAACATACGTCAACGGGTAAACAAAGTTGAAAAAGTATTGTTGCAACTTGTTTATAATGTAAAAAAATGAACCCTTTCACATGGTTTTAAAACTGACGGATACCGACGGGCAAAGCTGGCAACAATCCGCTATCCGTCAAAACGACGGGTAGCGACGAGTGCATGTAAACGGTTGTATTTGTTTACATAAGCGCAGCTCCATCCGTCAGTATCTGTACTATCTGTGAACAATAGTGCATGTGAAAGGAGCGATATGTTTATATTAGCGCAGCTCGATCCGTCGGTATCCGTCAGTTTTCACACGCATGTGCAGTAATGCAGTAATGCGAATTTTTTTCTTATGTGAAACAAACAAATTCACGTAACCGTCAGTTTCTGTCAATTCCCGTTGACAGACGTTAAGTTTTCACTCCATGTGAACAATACTTTACTGGGAGATCAAATGCATTAGATTTCTTATTATTTTAAAACTGCACTTCATATGCTTACATGATAGTTTTTGTAGCAACTTTCTCCATGACGTCCATCAAAATATGTTGATATCTTCCCTGTTGGGCAGATGATAACATCCAAGCTTGTTCAAAGAGAAACCCAACACTTGCACAGCGCAACAACAATTGACGAGAGTTTGGTGGATCAAGCTACAAACAAAACAAAACACTTCTATAACACAATTATTTCTATCAAATTAAGAGAGAGAGAGAGAGAGAGAGAGAGAGAGAGAGAGAGAGAGAGAGAGAGAGAGAGAGAGAGGGAGAGAGACAGAAAGAAAGAAAGAAAGAAAGAAAGAAAGAAAGAAAGAAAGAAAGAAAGAAAGAAAGAAAGAAAGAAAGAAAGAAAGAAAGAAAGAAAGAAAGAAAGAAAGAAAGAAAGAAAGAAAGAAAGAAAGAAAGAAAGAAAGAAAGAAAGAAAGAAAGAAAGAAAGAAAGAAAGAAAGAAAGAAAGAAAGAAAGAAATGCTGTTTACGGTGGGAAACAAAAAATAACTTCATTGTAATCACTTTTTCAGCAGACTTTGCCAAATGTAAAATAATAATAATAATTTACACATACCTGTAGATCAGCCTTAGAGGTGACCCATCGTCCCCCCACAGCAAGACATGAAACA
The DNA here is from genome assembly GCA_949318235.1 of Ecdyonurus torrentis. NCBI lineage: Eukaryota > Metazoa > Arthropoda > Insecta > Ephemeroptera > Heptageniidae > Ecdyonurus > Ecdyonurus torrentis. The sequence continues at coordinate 18,944,337 of OX439130.1, read as the reverse complement.
ATTTCATGTGTACTGGGTCCCTTGAATTGTCCTCTACCCTATGTGAAAAGAACAAAAATGCATAATAATAGAATGAAAACAGGATAATGTCTCTAAAGTAAAATCTACCTGGTGGTCCACAATGATATCAGCTCCTAAACTGCCTGTTTCCAACATGAGACCTGCTTTCATGTTAGGGCCTAGTTCAAGTATTTGTCCTGCAAGAGATAATAATTCACAGCACAAAAATAGGAAGTTGGGATTATTGTGATTTATTGTTTTCCTTGTGTGTAAATAATCTAATCAATATACTGAAAAAAAGTGAGTCTACTAGTTTCAAAAAGCACTTCTTACAAATCCAACAAAGGTGATATTATACCGGATACTGATAAGAAACTCACCTTTATTGAAAATGTAAGAAGCGCTTTTTGAAACTACAAGTAATAGACACAAGTATTAATAGTATTTTTACAGCATATATTTAAATATATGATACAGTATAGTTTTATATTTATTTTATTATAATATTTATATATTGGCATACATTTTTACTTGGAGAATTGGTACTTTTCTTCCCTTAGAATAAGAAAAGAAAAAAGAAGCTCCTTTAAAAAAATACTGTACCTGTTTCTAGACCTAAACTACTAAGGTGCTGTTTCTCCCCTGCAGCAGTGCTAGTTGTGGTTAAAACTCGAGCTCCCCAATGACGAGCTAGCTGAATACACAGACTTCCAAGAGAAGTAGATCCACCAAGAACGAGGACTGGAAACACAAAGTTTTCATTGATAAAGGAAGTATAATATGTAATGTTATTTTATACACATAGCTTGTGTTCAAACATTTTCTTAATTATATAAATAGATGGAAAAATGTGCACATATTCACCTGTATCTCCAGAAACAAGTCTTCCAAGATAATGAAGTGCTGTATAAGCTTTAACTGCATCTCCAATACATGCAGCAGCATTTTCAAAGCTTACTCCAGTAGGTTTTAGTGCTGGGGGAAAAAAAATTAAGACATTGAAATTTTTAAATGCTGTAAGAGGTCGAGTATTTTTATTATTAGATATTATTATTAAAAAATAATAATAATAATACAGCAAATAACTTTTAACCTGCAAATAAATAAATGTAAGTTTCTTAAAAAACCTATGAATTTTATTTTCTTTTTGTAGGAAGTTGTAGAAGAAGAGGAACATGAATACTTTTTAAATTTTTTTTTTTAACTTACACAGTAATTTTTTATTATTTTTACATACCAACATCAAATTCCTGGAGAACAACATATGCAGAACATCCAGATTGACTGTAGTCTAGAGGAATAATACCTGAAGGGAATTAATTACATTAAAATTAGACTGTTATTTCATAGAAATGCCTCACACCATTATAATAAGTAAAATTAAAAGAAAGGATAGAGGAAACCAGCAAGAGCCTTACTGTAATAAAGATATGTCTTTTAGTTCAGTGAAAATCTTGCTAGCACGGAGATGATAAGCACATTGGTAGCTTGGCACAATATTCCAATAGAAACAGAGCATGTGTGTGTGCTATTCGTCTACCTTTTCAGACCTAAAGAGAAACTACAAATGAACGTTATCATAGTTTTTGGTAGTTCAGTTTATAGTTTCCCGTTTCCCTCACGGTATTGTGCTGAAAGCTACCGTCTCTACTTAACTCTGTGCTAGCAAAATTTTCAGCACACTAAAGCATATCTCTTTACTGCATTAAGGCCCTGCTGGATTCCTCTGTCCTTATTTATTATTTTTTTTTATGATATCTAATTGCAAATTTTTACTTTTCTTAATTTACGTCACATTATATTTAAAACAATGTCTTACCTACAACATCATCCCCCACTTGCAAAGTGCTAACATCTGAACCAACTGCTCGTACAGTGCCTGCAATATCTTGTCCTAGGGATATGCGAGTTATATTATCTCCATTTTCTTTGGTGCATACTCCCTTTAGCAAATCACGGCTAGCCTTTTCCTCTAACATGGATGAAAGACCACATGCTCGTACTTGAATAAGGATATTAGATGGACCAAGAGACGGAAGTTCTTCCTGTAAAAATAAATCACAGGTAAAAAAAAAAAAAAAAAAAGTTGGCATATTTCTGTTTTTTATACCCATTAGGATTTCATTCAGAACGTATGTATAGGCCTATAATATGCATGGAATGCATAATAATATTAAACATCTTATAACAGTTACATGTCTATCCAGAGTAGAGTTACAAGGTATGTATATGAGCATTGCTTATTTTTCATCGAATGATGAGGGTATTATGGCAAGGGAGCTTGAATGATGAGGGTGAGGAGGGGTGATGCTTTATTTCCATCCCCAATCATGTTTGAATGATAATAATATCACTATCAATAGGCCTAATGATAATTAATGGCTTTTATATTTTATATTTAATGCAGGGGTATTATAGAAGGCCAGGCTGATATCTTCAGTTTTACTTAGTCTATCCTTAACAAATTTAATGTAATTATCTGTTTTTAACAATTTAAATTTCACTTGTAGTTCCGTTACAAATAACTCCTCCCCTGCTAGCTCATAAACCAGCCTTGACGACGTAAATTTTGACAAGCAAAGTATCCGTTTTAAGTACCGAGACTTAACAGATTCTAGATTTTTGAAGTCTGTTATAGACATAAATGACCAGAAAATTTCAATGCCGTACGAAGCAACTGGAGAGATTTTCAGGTGAAACAGTTTAATAGCTGTTTCCAAAGATAACGAATTTAGATTTGAAATAGCGAATGAAGATGACAATGCATTTCGACAGCGTTCTTTGACATGTTTAGAGAAAGATTTCCCCGTCTGTTGCATAATAACCCCCAGATAATTAAAAGAATTTACAAACTCTATCTTTTCTCCATTACAAGTTATTACATCTGACTTTGCTAAAGGGCCACCTCTCCTGAATTTTACAATTTTATATATTAAATTTATACAAACAAAAATTTCACTACCTATGTTAATATTTTTTTCTCTTATTTCCATATTATGTAGCCGCAAGCAGGCTCGGACTGGCCGATTGTTTGGACGCCCGATTGTTTGGACGCCCCTGAGGCCCTAAAAGGGGCATAACTATGGTGTTACACCCCCTTTTGTGGCCCCCTTAAAGAGTGCTACGCCCCTTTCACGGACGTGGCCTCTTGAGTGCCAGTCCGACCCTGGCCGCAAGTGTCATACTATTGTAATTTTTTGTTATTAAGGTGGTTTGCCGCTTATCTTATTGTAATACATACTGTACATAATATTTCTCAGGTTTGACTTAGTAAACCCAAGTTTCCAGGAAATAGTTTTCTGTTCCTGTACTAAAAACATGATATGCATTTAATCACAATCATGAGTAAACCTATTTATAAATCATACAGTGGAATATTCTTAAATCGATTTTTGACACTATAACTAGAATTTTTAGTTCATGTTCATATATATTATTGTATCATGATATATATGGTCATACAAGTAACCTATGTAGTATGTACATTTATAGTACAGTACTAGTGTTGCTCATAAACCCTGTTTACTTGCACCAAAAAACTGTGCATTCCATTTGAATACAGGTAACCAAAGTTGATTGTCATTTTAGAAACGGAGAGCAGGGCTTACAAACAGCATTACTGTAATTTATATAAACCAGTACTACCCTCTTGATTTTTTAATTTCAGTTCTGCCCAATCTCTACTTACAAATTGCACTGAATACTGCACGCAGCACAGAGCCTGTTTGCTCTCTTTCTTTCTATCAACGTTTCTCAACTTTTTTTTTTTAATTGTTTGGAACCAGAAGCTGGGTAGAGATCTCCTATCCCCATGGTATGTTTGTATATGATACTTATAACATATTTATATGTTTATGAAATATCAGGGATCAGAACTATTTCCAAGAACTATGGTTTTTAAGAGCTGCTTCCAAGAATTGGTTCTTAGAACCGTGGTTGGTATTAAGAACCTTTGCTCTACTTCACAAAACTTGTGATGGAGGGTACAGTATGCATATTTTATGCTATGATTGATATTAACTACAGTGAAAAAAATCATGAAAGAATGAAGAGTGCAGCGCATTAGATAAATATCATGGATAGACATTCAGAATTAGAGAAGTGAAAATTTTGAGTTATATTCAGTTATTCACATCACAAAAAAATGCCACAGTGCAGGCAGTGGGGTGCTTCATAAATATTGCGATGAGGGTTCAAAATCAAGGTATTTAGTGATTATTTTGAGTGATATTTATGGAGGCTAAAGTGCAAATTAAAATTGAAAACAGTTCTTGCTAGTGGGTTTTCAAGGACGGAAAGAATTGGTTCTTAAGAACTCAAAAATGGATATGAAATAATAATACTGTACAGAACCTAGATAAAGATTCTGAATTTGCAGTGAGTGTATGGGAAATCCAAATAAACATACACTAGTTTATTATGTACTGTATAGTGTATGATTTCTCTCCCACCAAAAATTTAAGTCGAGAAAGTAGAAATTTTTGTCACCGGCAATCCACATGGTTTTAGAAACCAACGAGTGGTTCTCTTCCTCTATGTTCACTTGAATGTTGCATGCAGGCAGCTTGGGAGCTCACGTTTGGTTGTTTTGATGCTGCTGGACCAACATATTAATTATAAACATAAGACTATAATGGCATGCAGTGTCCTGCATTGTAATGTAAGGTCAGGGCAGGAGGGGCTCATTAGCAACTGTGACGTCCCGCATTCCGGTAACAGCAATGTTAACCTTATGGGCAAAACAATTCACGTGACGTCACAACAGCCTTATGAGGTCCCCCCCCCCCCCCCCAGGTCAGGGTGCCTCTCACGATAAGAGCTCCCGAGCTGCCGCAGGTGAACATGGTGTTTGGTCTTTAAAAAACAATACGTATATATGCACTGCTGGTGACAAAGATTTCTCCTCTTTTCTTTAAGTTTGTGCGTACATATCATATATGTATGTCATATCTGCACGTAATTATAGATATGTCATATCTGCACGTAATTATATAGTTCACATCTGTACATATATACATATATGTATATCATATCTATATATAATATGTATGTATATAATATATACATATGCATGTTTTGTGCATGATGGAAAAGGTATAGAGTCCCAATCACCAATACATACACACATACATATTAGGTGAGAGCTTTTTCCTTTTTTGATGCTACCATTGAGTCCAATCCTATACTGATCCTATAACCTGGCCTGGATATCTTAATTTTTAAGTCTCTATTATTGGTTGAGGAGATACATACTAATACATAATACATACATACACATCTGCCCACAATTAACTGCATGGTTGTCTCTGTAACCGTCTCATGTAACACACATATACATACCTCATCGTTTATTACGATCTTAGATGTGCCATCTTCCGCGTTCACTTCTAATAACACTGACTTGGTCACGCTTCTTTTCCTGTGCACATTAATCATTATAAGTTCTTAATTTTAATTAAACTATATAAACAAATACTTTTTGCAAAATCTTCACACTTTAGAACGCTTTAGAATACCACCCACCTCCACACTCCACCTTCAAAAACAAAAACAACCATATGATTTTGTGACGTCATATCTTACCAACACGAAGAAAATTATGGGAATAAAATATTTTTTGTTTTTCTGATAGCTTAAAAGCATACTTTAAAATTCTTAAGCATTTGCAATACTTAAATGAAATTTATGCATATTTTGAGGGATAGCTTGTTTTAAAAGCTTCAAAATTTACTTGAAAAGTAACTTTTTTATTGTAGATGTTGGCCTCCATGTTAAAATTTTATCAGCTGTGCAAGTTCAGAGTTGGTTCAGAGATCATGATTTATAGTTGACTTCGTTGTGACCTAATCAACGCTTCTAATTTGTGATTAATCAAGTGAAATACTTGTTAAATGAAAGGTAAAAAGTTTGAGCTTGCTAACAAATACAAATTTAATTACTATTCTATAAACGCAAACATGAATTCTGTGGATGAGAAAGTCAACGGCAGTAGCGATGCGGAGAAGGAAGAAGATGCAGTTTCACTTGCTTTTTCTGATAAACGCCATACAGAGACCATCGAAGGGGTCAATGCCATAACGCAGACATGGCGCATGAAAGAAAGGGTAAGATTACAAAGTTTAATATCCTGATAATGTAGTACATATTTACATGCAAAGCAGCTTATGTGGTAGTACAATATGATAAAGGGGGTGGGTCTGCATTATGTTATGCAGTGCACATAAGACTTATACATTAGACATTGAAATATACATATGAACTTAGGTTATTACGTATGTGCATTAATTGTGTCAAGTTTGGCACTTATCATACCCTATGTTTACACATACTTAATGTATGTATATACAAAAATACATACATATATGTATATAGTCTACATATATATTTTTTTTTTCTGTTCTAGATGAAAACAGTCAGCGTTGCTCTTGTTTTGTGCTTGAACGTTGGTGTTGATCCTCCAGATATTGTTAAAACACAACCCTGTGCAAGACTGGAATGTTGGATAGGTAAACTTTATAGCACATAACTGCAGTTCTTTATATCATACACTGTACACCTCTGGACAAAAGTTCTTGAACTTGGCAGCGGCGGCCGCTGCGTTTTCTCTTAAAGATAGCATGATTGCGGGTTGCCTATACAAATCATTCAGAAACTTTTGTACAGAGCTATACATATAAATATTTACTAGTTTGTTTCAACTATTGTTTTAGATCCTCTTTCAATGAGCTCTCAAAAAGCATTAGAAACTATTGGTTCTAATTTACAAAAGCAATATGAAAGGTGGCAACCTCGAGCTCGCTATAAGCAAAGCTTAGATCCTACTGTAGATGAAGTGAAAAAACTTTGCTCTTCTTTAAGAAGAAATGCCAAAGAAGAGCGTGTGTTACTACATTATAATGGACATGGTGTTCCAAGACCAACAGCAAATGGTGAAGTTTGGGTATTCAATAGGACCTATACGCAATATATACCTTTGTCTGTATATGACTTACAAGCATGGATGGGATCTCCTTCAATCTACGTTTACGATTGTTCAAATGCAGGAATGATAGTTAAAACATTCAAGAACTTTGCAGAACAGCATGAAAAAGAATATGAGGTATATATCAACTCTCTTTTGATAAGTAGGGTAATGCATTTTCAAAACTGTTAATTCTATTTTAGATGAGTATTGGTAGGGGTGCTACTCCACCTCCTCCATCCTTCAAAAACTGCATTCAATTAGCAGCTTGTGCAGAAAATCAGGTTTTGCCTATGAATGCAGAACTACCTGCTGATCTTTTCACTGCCTGTCTAACAACACCAATCAAGATTGCGTTACGCTGGTAAGTTCAATATTATTCAGGTTAAGTTCAAGCTGTACTGATAGAAATCTAATTATTTGCTTGTTGTAGGTACGTCATGCAAAACACATCAAGTTTGGTGCCCAGTGTTACATTGGATCTCATAGAAAAGTAAGCTATATTTACATATAAAATGTTATTCCACAAGGAATAAATAGGTATATGTAGTGACCAACACAAAAATATTAATAAGAGAATTGCTTTGATTCTAGCTGTTTTTAACAATAATATTAGCATTAAAGAATCATAGAGTTAATACTTTTTATTACTGCCAATGTATTGAGCGAAAGCCTGTTTTTGGTTGAGAAATAAATAATAATAATAATAATAATAATTTTTATTAATTTTTTTTCTTAAATTCATAGAACACCATGAACAAAAAACATGTCTAGTATCCTAACATACCTAAATATCAACGTTAATTTGACTGGAGTCATTGAGTTCTAAGAAGCTTATACGCGGCTTAAAAACATGGTTGAAAACAATAGGACAGCTGAGTAAAAAATCAGGTGTGCAGTGGCGGGGGCTGATGTTGTTTTCAAAAGAAGAAAATAAAAAGGTTCAAATTAATAATCAGAGATTGAGATTTTTGCTATTTTCCAGCATTATAAACCACATTTGGCACTTCCTGAGATCATTTATTTCCTTTATTTATTAAGTTAAATGTAAGTAGAGCATGAACATGAACAAAAAACACTTTTCACAAGTTTTTTTTTCTCTTTCTTGTGGACCCTGTGCATAAACAAACCGTACACAAATGTTCACAGCTGGCTATAAAAACATAAGCTGACCCATCCAGAGCAAAGACGAGTGCTACCTACTATCACATAAAACCAATGAGAATCACGGAATTTGTACCACGTGTTCAATTTAATTTTACCACGCGACCATCTTTAATAATCTTTGTCCCTGTGTAAGCTTCTCTAATTTATTTTCCATTTACAAAATATCAGCTGAGGGATTATGACGTCACAGCTTACTAGTCCACGCGCACAGAAACAGGCGAGCTGTGACGTCATAAACCTGCAGTTGACATTTTGTGAATGTAAAATAAATTAGAAATCAATGACTCTGCCCAAATCAATGTTGATATTTAGGTATGTTAGGATACTGGACATGTTTTTTGTTCAAGGTGTTCTATGCCTTTAAAATATTTGGTATTTTACTTGTAATATAGGATACCAGGGATGTTGAATGATAGACGTACAATGTTGGGTGAACTAAATTGGATATTCACAGCAATAACTGACACAGTAGCATGGAACACTTTGCCAAGAGGTAAGCCATACATCTACTTGTCTAGTTGGAAATTAAAATGCAAATTGCAGTATTATATTCCTTTTTGTGACAGATTTGTTCCAGAAACTATTCAGACAAGATTTATTAGTTGCTAGTTTATTTCGCAACTTCTTGCTAGCAGAGAGAATTATGAGATCTTATGACTGTACTCCTGTGTCATCTCCAAGCCTTCCTCCTACTTACCAGGTACCCTAATATTACTTTCCAAAGTATTACTTTTCTACATTATTTTATAGTTTTTAATTTAAATCTTCAACTATAATTTTGTTTTTAGCACCCAATGTGGCAAGCTTGGGATCTAGCCTTGGATTTGTGCCTTGGTCAACTGCCTGGAATGCTTGATTCAGATGAACCCTTTGTTCATTCCTTCTTCTTTGAAGAACAATTGACTGCTTTCCAAGTATGGTTAGAACTTGGTTCAGAGCATAGAAGCCCTCCAGAACAGTTGCCAATAGTGTTACAGGTAATTCTACAATGTATTTCGTTTTGCAGTTAATGTCATAATGCAAGAGTTACCTGTACTTCAGTATACAATATTTTTTTTACATATTTATAAATTATTTTATGTTCCAGTAAATACATTATTAAATTAGAAATATTTTAAATTACAGGTTCTTCTGAGTCAAGTACATCGAGTTAGAGCTCTAGATCTACTTGGCAAATTTCTAGATCTTGGACCTTGGGCAGTAAATTTGGCATTATCAGTGGGTATATTCCCATATGTACTCAAACTTCTGCAAAGCTCAGCAAAAGAACTAAGACCACTTCTAGTTTTCATCTGGGCAAAAATACTAGCCGTTGATAGTGTAAGTTATTATTTTTTCATGTTTAAAATACTAAAACAAGGAAAAATTGAATTAATAATAATTTATTAATTACATACTTTAATATAATTTGGACAAATAGTACATAGTCTGTGTTAGATACCTTACATGGTTATTTTGGCATGGTTTAGAAATTATTTTCCCTTTCACACTCACAAGATATACAGTTTCAGACAAGTGAAAGGTTACCATTTAAACTTGGTGCTTTTTGGCATGCCTCAAACTTTATGTAGAAACTATAAATTATTACGTCATATTCACATTATCACAAGACGTGCTTGGCTTGCTGGCTAAAGCAACTCACCTGATAGATAACGCTGCACAAAACACGTGAATGTGGCATAACAATATCGTTTCCACATAAAATTTGAGGTGCACAAAAGCAACTTGTTTATATGGAAACCTTTCATTTGTCTGTACATGTCAGCTTAAAGCTCACTATCTTCTATTTCTCAATCTTTCCTAGCCTATCTTTGTGATTTTACTACCAAACAATTATTTATTAGGTTTGTAATACTGTTTAAAAACTTTACAGACTTGCCAGGCTGACTTGGTACGTGATAATGGTCATAAGTACTTCCTCTCAGTACTTCAGGACCCTACTATGTCTGTAAGTACTAATAGATGCTAATCTTTCACAATACTGCATGGACCGTAGTCTGATCCTTTTATTTACTTGTGTAATTTGTTCCACAGAGTGAACACCGTACTATGGCTGCATTTGTCCTAGCATGCGTGGTTCAAGGCCATCTACCAGGACAAGAACTTGCACTTCAAGGCTCACTTGTCTCCATCTGCCTAGAGCAACTTGGTGATTCACATGGACGTCTACGTCAATGGTTAGCACTTGCTTTGGGACGACTTTGGTGTGGTTATGAAGCAGCTAGATGGTGTGGAGTAAGAGATTCAGCACATGAGAAACTGTATCAATTACTTAAAGATCCTCTACCAGAAGTAAGAGCAGCTGCTGTGTATGCTCTGGGTACATTTGTGGCAAGTGCTGCAGAGCGTAGTGAACATGCTAACAAGATTGATCACAGTGTTGCTGTCACATTGATTACTACAGTTGGCCAAGATATGAGTCCGTTAGTTAGAAAGGTAAAATAATAATAATAATATATATATAAAAAAAACTTAAGTAAAGTAAAATTGCATTTTATAAACTTATATATACATCATTTTAGGAACTTGTTGGAGCACTTCAATGGTTAGTGCTTCTATTTGAAGGTTCATTCTGTACTGTTGCTCAGCAGCAACAAATTGAAGAAACAAAGTCTTTGAGAGACGGAGCTCTTAGTCCACAGTTAACAGGTACTTACTTAAGATAATTCTTATCAAATGCTACACATTTTACCATAATTAATAATACCTCCCATATTCCCATACTAAAATGTGAGGTGCATTTAAAAAAAATAATAACAGCTTTTGTTTGTTCCCAATTATTTGCATCTAGTTCAGTGATGTGAGGTGACGGTCATGTTATAACGCGTTATATAACGAGCATCCGTCAGTAACCAAATTGGTTAAATTAAATTCAAATTTTGCCGTTCAATATAGTGCACCCTCCTCAAAAAAAAAAAAAAAAAAAAAAAAAAAAAAAAATCTGACGTGCAAAACAATTCAAAATTTTCACTACCCTGATTCTGAACGCCCATCGTGAGATTATTATATTTGCAAAATAATATAATGTGAAATAATTGTAAAAAATTTAGGTACACAAATCTGTGTTTAATAAATTAATTAAGAGGAAATATGACATGACCTTGAACAAGCGATGATATGTTGCAACTATAACCATAACGTTACCGTTATATAACCGGAAGGTTACGTTACGCATAATTTTCACATCACTAATCTAGATATGTGTTTTGAACCCCAAACTTTTATGTAATTTTAAATTCTTTATAGTTTAAATGTGAAATAATCCATTCATACCATACATCACGTTTGTGTTTGTAAAAAAAAAAAAAAAAAAAAAAAAAAAAAAAATGCACAAAACAATATTATTACAATAATTGCAGTACAGTACTCTTAAGTAACCTTTTATAGTTTTTATTTTGATACTAGTTGTTCATAATTTAGGCTAGAAATTTATAATAGCTATTGTGGAGGTTGAAGGAGTGTTTACCCAGCATGTTATGATTGAAGTGTGTGAGGCTTGTTGGATGTAGCTTGGGGTGTTACAGGAGATCACAACAGCCTTCTTTCTCCCGTGAGTGGCATGAGGCGTATTGCCTCACGAGATCGTCTCAAAATGCTTTCTCCAAGCAATTTATTCAGCTTGGATACAGCAGTAGGAGGTATCTCTATAGGAGGAGAAGCAACAAGTACCAATACTTCTTCATCTGGTCCTTCATCAGAACGAATGAAGAGAGTTTCCTCTTCTTCCTCCATCAGCAGTCTTGGCAAGTAGAGCTAGAAATATAGTAAGCTAGCTGCCACTTTCTTATATCTACCAGAAAATATGTCCATTGAATAATTAAGTTGGGGAATTTCTAAATAACAAGGCAACTTGGATTTTTTTTCCCTCAAGACTACATGGGAGGTACTGTACCAAGGTGTTTATATGTAAGGTGAAGAAGAGGTGCCATCTTTGGCAGTTTTTGTAAATCTTAAATTTTAATTGATTTTTAACATCACGGAATATTCCTATAAATCCCTGAATGTGGGTGGAAGCACTTGGTTTTAAACAGGTCTCTCAGATGTATAACAGAGTACACTTGTTTCAAAAAAAAAATTAATAATAATAATAATAAAAATAATAATAAAAAAAACCAAAAAAAAATAAATAAATAATAATATCAGCGTTTATGCCTCCAAATGGCATATTAATGGGAAACTTTAATGTAATCAGCCAGATTTATTTTCTGTACAAGGTACCTCAGTTAGAGTTTTATTTTTAATTATTACTTTTATTAGTATCTATTAAAAGGCCAGGGAATGGATTTTTCTCCTCACATGTACAGCTCTGGCCAAAAGTTTAAGAACGGGGCAGCGGCGGCCGCTGCATTTTCTTATAAAGATAACATAGTGTGGTTGCGGGTTGCCTATGCAAATTGTTCTCAAACTTTTGGCCAGAGCTGTACTATTTGTGGCACATGTAGGGATTTTTAATACCTTTTATTTACCAGTGCTGGTAAATAACCTGATTATTGTACAGACCTTGCAAGGTACGTTTTAATATACAGCATGTTTATGTGGCAAATGGAATAGTGTTATAGTGTTAAAAATCTGACTGATTGCATTAGTGGTTCTTGTTAGTCAGTGGAAAGTGGTATGCTCTTTATAAAAATAGTATTTTATTTTAATTTACCAATTACCATTATCAACTCTAAATTTAAGGTAAGCGTGTCTTTTTGATAGATTGAAATGTAATATGTCTGTTTTTGCTTTCCCTTTTCATTTCCTTTTCTTCATTGTAATTGTTTTCAAATCAATGACACTTCAATACTTATTGACTACTGTATTCATTATTAATTAATGTAATTGTTACTATTACAGGCAGCAGTACATCTCTGATGTCTAGTGTTCCCAGCACTTCAAGTATCTATGTCAAGTTATGGAATGTTCTGGTTGCTTTAGAGACTGATGCACATCCAGAGGTATCAGGAATGGCTCGTAAAGTTACAGAACATATCAGAGATCAGGTATGCAAAGTATTGTAGCATTTTAGGTTTGCACTGTTGCTAAAAAAATCTTAACCTATATTTCTCATGCTTATTTTATATACTTAACTTTGAATTTGTTTTAGGTACGAGATATCTTGGCACATAAAGAGTTTTCTTCTTCTCCTGCAGCGTCTCCTTCTGGCAGAGTCTCCTTCTTAGTGTAAGTAAAGTGCAAGATGTAGCTTATGCTCAGTAATGTATTTTCATTTACTTAGCTTTTTGTTCAGCTAGTATCAAAGAATTTTTTATTCTCAAATTTTAATTACAGGAGTGAGTCTCCACCTACTAGTGGTGAACATGGTCCTCTTAGAGCAAGGGGTAATGTCAACAGAGCTAGGAAGAATGTCCCCATTACTGTAAGTATTTTCTATCTGTTATATTAGTATATTTGATTTACTTATTTATGTTAACAGATTTCAGAAGAAGGTGTAACAGAATCAAGTGGTGGTCTTAGACCTTTAGTTGGTACTCAATTTGTTGAGTGGAGTGCTCGTTTCTTTGCTCAACCAACATTACGACAACGTCCAGGAGATGGAGGAAGTGATATAGATTGTGAGATAGAGTGGAGGTAATCATTACACAAATTAAGTTCAATATAAATTTCTCATAAAGTATGTATTGTAAAAAAATAAAATCTAGTTTAATATGGAATTAATAACAATAGAAATTCCAGTTAAAAAAAATTAGTTGCAGAGAATTGAATGTGCCTTATTTACAATGCTACAGGCTTGCAAGGAATGCAGAAGTTGAACGTGAGGCTGAGGAGGAATGTGCTCGTGCTTTGAGTGTTCGACTAGAGAGTCAAGTGTTCCATGGACGTAACCCCAGTACACCTACCACGGTAGCTCTTCATCCCTATGAACCTTTACTTGCTGTGTCAGGAAAAGATTACTTTGGGTAAGTTTTAATACAGAGTCGCATCACAAATTTCTTTTGTTACAAACTGTGCAAGCATTAACAAAAATTGTTATGGACTTTCAGTGTGTGGGATTGGCAACAGGGCTCAAAAGTTTGCTACTGTTCAAATCGAAATGTTAAAGGAGCAAGAATTACATCTTTACATTTCTTAAATGGTCGTGAAGCTCAAGCACTGTTACTAGTAGGTGCTGATGATGGGACATTGAAAGTGTGGCGTCAAGTTTGTGGAGGAAGTCGTGAGAGCAGAGAACCTATTCTTGTTGCTGCCTGGCAAGGGCTTACAGATACTCTGGCAACACCATCTACATCTCACCATAAACACAGTGGTGGTAAGTTTTTCACCCAAATGACTGGAACGTCTTAAAATATAAATGGTGAAATAATATTTTCTTTTGCAGGTACTGCTGGGGTAGTTGTAGCATGGGAACAGCAACAGCAGCAGTTGGCAGTCGCAGGTGATTTGGCACCAAGGATGATTCGACTGTGGGATGTACAGAGAGAAGCAAGGATAAGAGATCTTCCCACTGGGGCAGACAGCTGTGTAGTCACCAGTCTTGCTCCTGATACAAGTGGTCAGTGCCTAAATTATTTAATCAGTAACATTCTCAAAATTTAACCATTAATAAAACATAACTAAAGTGATATTACTCATCTATAGAATAATTATTTTATTATGTTCTTTTGTATATACGATGAAGATACTTAAATGTTTAATTGGGCTTTAAAGTACAGAGACTAACGGAATTACACAAGTAATAGCAATTATGGTTGATGTAAAAAATAAATAATTATTTGATGATATGTTTCAGGAGGTTGTCTGCTTGCTGCAGGATGTGCAGATGGATCTGTACGCTTGTTTGATCGTCGACTCGCTTCACAAGAAGCTAGAGTTATGACTTGGAGGGAACATTCTGGTTGGGTGGTTAATGTTCACTTGCGTCCGTCTGCTGGCAGTTCAGGGCGACTTATTTCTGGCTGGTATGTGTATTAATAATAAAAATACTGTGTTGCACATTTTATTTTAAAGTGATTTTGCTTTAATATTTGTTAAAATTTAAATCTATATACTAATACATTCTTTTCTTCTTTTTCTTTAGTGTTGCTGGGGATGTTCGAATGTATGATTTACGTCGTCACTCTTCTACTGCACAAATGCAAACTCCACAAGGAATGACTGCAATGGCCGTGCATTCCTCAGCAAATATTTTCTGTTGGTGAGTTTGGAAAAAAATGGATAATGTATTTAATTACATACCAATGTTATAATAACTAAATAATATTCAAATAAGTTTTAAGATTTATTAAGCTAATTAGCTTTATATTTATATGCATTTACATTTAAAATTGCAAAACATAACGTATGACTGATATACTTGAATATTTTATGTTCACAGCGGATCTGTTAATCAATTTATCACAGTTTATCCAATACCTGGTACTGCTACAAGTGGATTGGGTTCAGATATTGGATCTATTAGATATCAAGAAGGTTTCCGAGGACAAAGACTTGGTCCTGCTGCATGTTTGTCATTCCATCCGTTACGTGCTTTACTAGCAGCTGGTTCTATGGATAGTTCAATGCGAGTTTATGGGCAGGAAGTGCCACGTAGGTGATCCCTATCTATTGGTGAGGTAAATACCACCTCAATGGTAAGCGCTTTCACTGCACATCTGCGACCTCTAGAACTGCTCAGAGCCTCATCGTGGATACCACTGTGAATCAAAAACCAACATCAAAACATACTAGCCAAATATAAACATCTCAATACTGCCTTTAAATACAACTTAAATAAATAAATATAAATAAATAAAATGGAATAACATTAAAAAAAAGTACAGAATTAAAAAAAAGGAATTTAAAAATATTGTTATAACATTCCTTTTTATTATTTTAATTATAGTTATTTTAGTGAATTATAATAGTCTAATTTGATGTTGGCATTATAAACATTGCATGGTATATAACAAAACTTAATTGTGGCATATTAGTTTGTAAGTACAGAATTATTACAATTACATACTGTGTTACCATAATACTAATTCACAGTTTTTATTATCCCACAAAAATTTATACATAATATATTGGCTATTTTGTTATTAATTTAGCTATGTATGTTAAAAGTTATTACTGTAGTGTAACACCCAGATCACCATGAGCAATATTTCCAATGTGCAATCAATTTGATTGTAAGCAATCTCCATTACAAACCATTAAATTGTCATTATGACAATAATTATATTGCTCTATGTGATAAGGCCTTAATGATTACCAATGAAATTTAGAATCATATTGTAGAAAATTGTAAAAATTGTAGATTTGCCATAGAGTAAAATCTTGGGAGGAAATGTACATTATTTTTAAATTTATTTTAGTCAGAAATATCATACTACTTATTTAGGTATCATATTTTTTTTTCTTTATGATAATATGTATACTGCCTTAACATGCTGTGTGTGCAGCATTAAATATGTATATTAAATATGTATAAAACTGGTACCTTAAGGTGTCAAAATCTAGTGAGTTTATTGGTAATGTTAAAAATAATTTTTGTCATTGCCAGGTGCTAAAAAACAAAAAGTCCATAAGACTTGGGCAGCTTTAAAAGAAAATTAATAATAAAATATTGCATGTTCAAAAACACTGTGGAGTGATGACTGATGACCAAAGAGTTTTTTGGGCTCCATCTCTCTTTATATCTCTCTTTCTAATTCTAAATATTTGAAATTCACTTCTGCATCTAATAAACTTAAAATAATATGGCACAATAATATTATTTGTAAATTAAAATTAATTGTGCAGTGATTATTATTTTAAATCTTCTATTATGTTTTGTTTTTAATTTTTATTATTCTGATTATATTCCAGATTTTTTACTATTGTGTGTGATCGAGTTTTTTGCTAACTTCTTCACCTTTTTTCAAAATATTATTTCTCCATGAGATGGTAATCTTTTTTCTAATGTATGTCAACTGCCACTTTCATCGTGCCCACTTTTCACTTTTCCTGATGTGATTGCCAAAATAATAATACTATATAATAAAACAATCATTATAAAAACTTGGGACTTTTAGATGTATAATATTGTATATGGAAAAAAAAAAAAAAAAAAAGCAATATGTTAATTGTTTCAAACAAATTTTATTTTGTGATTATGCTATAAAAGTTATTGCAAAGCAAATTTAAATTTGTAATCCTTTTTCTGTAATGTGTGTAAAGTTTAAAATAATATTAATGTTCTATTCATCACCCATTACTGCCTTAGTGTTGTGAGACAAATTTTTAATGCAGCTTATATTATATGCATCACTGCATTATTAAGAAAATATATAATACAAAGTAAAAACTTATAATAAAAATCTGTTTTAAGCAGCTTAAAATAGCACACACTCCTACAATTAAATATAATACTGGTTAGTATTATATAATTATGTATGTATTCATTGTTAGAAAATAAATGAAAAAAAGAAAAAGTGGTTTTATGATTTCATTAAATTTGTTACTATTTTAATCGCCCCCAAATACAAATCATAATAAATTTTTCTAATTTTTGTTTAAATGTCAAAATAAACGCTTAATTCAATAATTCACAGAACATGGAAAATACACAACAAAATAATAAAAAAGGGGTTTGTAGAATTTATTTAAAACAAGTAAATATTTTTTAATTTGATAGTTATATTTTTAATTTGATAAACTCTATAATGAAAAAAAAAAAATAGTAAGTCCGTGCATTTTTTTTTTTTTTTTTTTTTTTTTACGGAAAAAGATTATTAAAATGGGAAAAGGAAAAATATCAAGAAAGTAATAATAAACACAGCTTATTATATTAGTGACAGTCCAC
The DNA here is from genome assembly GCA_949318235.1 of Ecdyonurus torrentis. Classification (NCBI taxonomy): domain Eukaryota; kingdom Metazoa; phylum Arthropoda; class Insecta; order Ephemeroptera; family Heptageniidae; genus Ecdyonurus; species Ecdyonurus torrentis. The sequence continues at coordinate 18,926,443 of OX439130.1, read as the reverse complement.
ATTTATTGCACTTATTAGATTAAGAGAGAACAAACCACAAATACATATTACACATTAAATTTATGTATATTTTATGGTTGGTTTCTCTATGAGGAATGTGTTGGCAGTCATTGTGCGATACTCTAATATTACAACAGCGAGCTTTTAAGTAATATTCATTATTAATATAATCCGTTTCTTTGGCATATATTTGAACAGGAACACGCTTATTTATTTAGAAATAATAATATTTTGCTCACTCATTATTGACTAGAAAAAAAAATGTATTTTTATTACATATTTATCTCTCGTCTGTTGTTTTATTAAGATCGCGAAAGTAGAAACAAGAGGGAGGGAGAAGAGGAACACAAAACAGATAAGGGACGGTGGAAGCAGAATGATTGATTGACGCGCTGGGGAATAGATATTCAGCATATTTATAGTAGACTTAAAAATTTTGTTTCATCAAAAACATTAAAAACTTTGTGCCATTTAAGTCTACTTTATATAAATATGCAATATAAGCAACACACTTATGTAATTACCATTGCGTTTACCAAGCGCCGTCTCTAAATATATGCAAATAAATTTAAACCAGTTTAAATTTTGATAAAGTTGATTCAACAAAATAGTTTTTCAATACATTTATTATTATTATTTTTAACAAATGTTTTAAATTCTTAAAACTTCATAAAAATACTTGTATGATACAAAAACAGCTAGATGATCAATAAAATATGTTCATGACATTACCTACTGTATCTTGAAATGTTTTTAAAAAAATACATTTTATAGCGTACACTTAATTTACATATAGAGTATAACAAATTTTCTAAATTTTTAAATGTAGTAGAGGTTCCAGTAAAAAATTATTTTCCCAAATCTATGAGAACAGTATTTGACAAACAAAACAACTTTTGTAACAAATGTAAAAAAAAAAAATTATCTAAAAAAAAATAATAATAATACGGGAATATAATACTGTATATATTTTTTAAATATATAATTTATATTTGCCATCCGTATTTTTAGTTCTTTGCTCATAAAAATAATATAGATACTTTTTTTAAGAGGTTAAACAATAACAATAAACTAAAATCTTTATATAAACTTAAATCTTGAGACGGCATTTTTTTATCAGTCTAATTGCAGATCAAGAAAGGGTTAGAAAGCGATTTTGTAGCTAAATATACTGATTTCTAAGGAAGACACTAAGAGAATAATTATTCTACTAACACTAACACATTTTTCCAGTAAATTAGCTATTACTCCATCGCTTAATTTTATTTTACGCAATGGTTTTGTAAGAGAGTGCAAATAGAAAAATTCAGAAATATGATTTCTACTCCCCATTATATAAGAAATACCAAGATTGAGTCTCCAGCTACCCTAAAAACAGATTTTGGTACGCTGGGAAGACACACGTATATAACAACAACAACAATCATCTAAGGCTAATAGTGCGTTAATGTCAACGCTGTGTGAGAAATGTCGTACGAGCCGCTACGTTTCAAAGTCGATGAAGTATAAACGTGTCTTCATATTACGGTGCCTCTGAAATAAAAAAATAATAATAAAATACAATTTTTTACATACCTCGTTGATAATTTTCAAAATACATTAAGAATATTATTTGTTTAAATAATTTATAAAAATAACAATAACGCACGTACAAAAATATTGAGTTTTTTTTAATAATAACAATTATTATTATTTTTTGCTCTATTTTTATTCTGGGATATTTTTCAAAATAGGCAAATTTGTCTTTTCAAAAAATCATTTAACTCATTTACATAAAACATACAAATAATAATAATAATAATAAAACTACACATAAAAGCTAATGCAAGCTAAAAAGTTCAACAAGACGTTAAATGTTTTGATGAAAAATTAACAACAATTTCCTTCAGAATAAATTTATGCATTATATGGATCTCTCATATCTCAAATATTTGCCAGGCATTAATTGCATCATATAATTTCATAAAATATTGCAGTTAACTTTCAATCTATTATATAATGTAAAAACAGGTTAACAAAATAACTTCTACGTAAAATTGAATTTATTTATAAAAAAATCATTGATATAAAAATAAACCTCACGACAAACAAGCAAAAACAAAATAAATAATTACAGGCACAGTAGGTATAGGGTAGACGATCACAGAATAGCAGAATTTATGAACTTGTGCATGCAATACAATATGTCATGCTATCATGCAGGAACGTGTGTCAGTGCTGGAGACAAGACTAAATCGTGTGCGTGCTTTGCGTGCTCGCTGCGTGGCACTACCATGCCCTCGTCGCCTCCGCAGCTCCACTAAATCAGCTACAACATCTGGCACACCTTCTGCTTCTTCAGGTGTTTCAGCATCGCTAGAGTCACGTCGACTTGCCAGAGAACTTTGCTTCACAAGATGACGCCGACGTGGAGGTGAACGTTTGTTCCACAACGCCTCCAGGTGCTCGAAATGTTGGGATTGTGCAAGAGCAGCTTGTTCCGGTCCAGTCTGTGGGTTTAATTTAAAATTTATGTATGTTTTAGCTATTTTTGTTCATAAAACGTTTGAAAATAAAAGTTGCATGTAATTTTTATTTTTAAATGATTGATGGATCCATACATCAATCACATATTATTGATCGACGTCTGAACAAAAAACATATAGATATTATTTATTATGATTTATACATCATCATTTACAATTCATACATTTATAATACAACAAGTGAAAAAGTTGTAGTAAAATGAAATATAAATTTTAAAAAAATACTGAATTAAATAAAACCTATAATAATTTTGGTCTGACTTGTTGCATAACTTCCAGGATACTTAAAGATCCAAAGTAATTGTAACTACATAACAACAAAGTTTGAATATCAATAAAGCAATGAATTTTAATTAAGAATAAATATATATCACAAAAATAGTCAAAGTTCTTATCTAAATCTAAAAATTTAATATTAATACCAAAAAAAATACAAGTTATTTGTAAAATTTAAGATTTTACACGTCATAATTAAAATAAGAATTTGATATAGGACTGTTGTATTCTTTCAGATTAATGTAGGTTTTAAAATACGCATGTAAAAATTAACAAAAATAAAAAACCAACAGAAAATATAAACATATACGCCTTTCATTAAAAAATTGTCCGACTTGTTGCCTACACTCAAGGATACTTTTTTTTTTTTTTTTTTTTTACCTGAGATATTTCTTCCATACTGGCCGATACACTGAATCGTCGCTTAAGTCGTTCATCTATAGCAGCAATCATTACTTTAGAGGTAAGATGTCCATATTTACGCTGCCAAGTGTATGTGTCCAAAGATACTTCCTTCTTTAAAAGTCGACGCATTGGACGTCGCGGTCCTCCACCACTTGTTGGTCGTAGATCTAAAAAAATTACATTTTAAAAATCACCAAATAAAATCTGATTCATTCAATACAGTTATTATTCAATAATTCAGCAGTATTTAGAGGTTTTATTGTTATTCTCTTTTTTCTTTTATTTAATAAAGTAAGATGAATTAAAGTCAGCTCACTTATATTACGTGATTATTTATATAGATTTTTTTTTATAAATATTACCCTCTGGTTCTTTAGCTGGCACGTAGCTAGGAGGTGGTACGAATGCTGCGGGCGTGTTGTGCAGACAAACTATGGGCAATCGTGTACAGTCGAGTAGTTGTACGGCGAGGCGTGCCGCATCACAACTCATCTGTAACGCTACCACGGGTACGTGCAATGATAACGAGCAACGAGCACGACCGAGCGCTAAATCCCACACGATTAAACTGCGGTCTTCAGAACCTAAGAAGAAACAAAGATTTTTTTTCTTTTTCTTTTAAAGCAATAAAGTGAAAGAAAATTGAAAGGTTAAATGTACAGTAAATTTTGATGTAGTTACTTTTACTTTTTTATCCATGATTGCGGTATATTATATACATTACCTGAAACTGCTAGAGTGCCATCAGCTGAAACTTGGACGCAGGTTACGTATCCCAAATGACCATTAAGAGTATGCAAATCTGCACCAGTTAAGATATCCCATACTATAAGGTTAGCGTCCCTAGAGCCTGACACGACGAGGCTCTTGTTGGCAGCAACGCACGTCACATGATCAGTATGGCCAACTAAAACCTGTGCAATAAGAATGAAATATTAAAAACAAAGGCAATCACGCCAATCACCTATAATAAATAAAGTTTCAAAATATTTTTATTATTACTGCTAGATCGTTTCGTATTACTTTCATTTAATATTAAAAACGTCATTGAAACTAATATTGGCATATTACCTGTGCAAGTTTTCCACCAGCTAGTTGCCAGACTTTGAGTGACATATCTTTAGATCCAGTAATTACGTGTTGTGAGTCATTAGTGAGTGCGAAACATGTAACTTCTTCGCTGTGTGATACTGTATAACGTTCATCCTCGCGGCAAAGTGCCCAGATTCGTAAGCTGTGAGAAAAATGCATTAGATTTTCAGGAATATTAGGATGGATTGTATTTTCTGTGCTAAGTTTTATTTTTACATACTTTCAATGTTAAATCTAAGAATAATAATAAAAAAAAAAAAAAAAAAAAAAAAAAAAAAAGCTAATGTATGAAATTTTGTATTCATTGCAAAAACCAATATTACATTTGCTTTGTTAGTGTTTTTCTTGAGTGCACCATGCTTACCTTGTGTCTCCAGGACTGCTGAACACCACGTGTTGCATGCTCGGAGAGACCGCGAGCCGTTGTCCAGGTCCCGAGCAGCTCTGAAGTAACTGACCCGAGTCTGCCAGCCACACGGCCAACATCCCCTGGCGATCACTCGAGATTGCACGTCTGCTGTCACTCATAACTGCTACTGCAGATACCGTGCCTTGGTGACCCTGCAATACAGAGACGCCACTAACGTAAGTAAAAATATCTATTTTTTACACTCTTTTCCGTTTGTATACAGTATTGATGCGGTTAAAATAATATTAACACTTTTCATTTATTTGTTTTATTAAACAAATACTGGTTGGGAAAATTGATTATTATTGTATAAAAAAAAAATCGAATCCTATTTTATATTTGTTATCATTGCTTCTATAATCTATATAATATATTTTGTTGTTATTTTTTTATTTTAATATTAGCATTAATAAACAAATTACTATATGAGAGAGTGTATAGTTTTCGACGATAAAATTATAATTATATTTGCTTATTGAATATTTTTTGATCATGAATTTAAGTTATTTTTATTATTATTTATCCAAAGGCTATGCGGTAAAAATAATATCACTACAAAGTGCCTTATACGTTATTTATATTGATTTTCAATATGTATTTTGTAACGTAAAAAATAAATACCTTGAAACAACAGACGACGAGACTAAGGGTGAGTCCCCAAACTCGAGCTGACTGATCTTCGGAACCAGACACAGCAAACAAACCATTCGGAGCAAATGTGACACAGGTTATTGGTGCCGAGTGACCTTCCAACGTACAATGAAGGTCATGAGAATTCAGCTGCCATAAGTTGACATGGTTGTCCAAAGAGCCTGTAATTTTTTTTTTATTAATTGTTTATTTTTTATATGTATTAATTAAAAAACCCTATCATTTCAATATTTCCTAAATTATTTAAGTTAATATTTTTATTTTTAACATGAGAAAACAGATATGGGTAAAATATTATGATTTATGAGTTTTATTAAAAGAAGAAAAAAGAAAAGTAAATATTCATTAGGCACCTGTCACCGCAAGTGATCCATCACGTGATATCGCAAGACAGGAAAGCGGCGCTGTGTGCTGTTGTTTTACAGTACCAGAAGAACTACGAGATTTCACACCAGGAGCACCGTTAGGCCATGCATCTTCCGGACGGAAACTCCAAAATGTCAGCTTATTACCTCCTGCAATAAAAAATGTATATATATATTATGTATATCTCATCAAGATGCATGAGCTGTAAGTTTTTAAGTATCCCTTTTACAGACCTGCACTAAGAAGAAAGTCATCATCTTGAGTAGCACGTACAGCGGTAACTGCTGCTCCGTGTCCCGCTAACGTGCGTGTCATTCTTCCACTATGCATGTCAAACACGTACACTCGGCCATCACTACCACCCACAGCAGCCCGACAACCGTCTCTAGCCACGCACAGTGACCGTACCTGTAATCAAATATTATTAACGAAATTATTTTTTCTCATCTACAATTTTATTGTTGTCATAAACAAACAAAACTTATATATTTTATCACAATCATATGTTTTATGGTATTAAAAGTTTAAAAGTGACCTTACCTCAGCTTTATGTCCACGTAAACAATGTACTTCAGAGCCTGTAGCAAGTGAACGTAAATATAGCTGGTTATCATCGCAAGCTGCCAATAAGAAAACGGAGTCTTGAGAAATATCAAGAAAAGTGACAGCAGAAGGAAGAGGGATTGAGTTGAGCAGGGTAAAGTTTTCAAGTGACCACAAACATACAGTCGCGTCTGCAGAACCTGAAATCAAAGCAACTAGAATTATAAAAAAATAGATTTGTTATTAAACTTCTACGAATCTTAGAGTTTTTTTTCCGATGGCTCAATTTTTTTAAGTAACATGGAAATATATATTTATTTATTTAGCCTGTTATAACCTACAAACTTTGACAATCTAAAGTAAACACAAAAAAGAAGAAAACACGATTTAAAAAAATCCTTTTATATCAATTAAAAAAAATACAACTTAAAAATGTAAAATAGTGGTATCTTATTGCAGCTTAAGTACATTTAATTATACAAAAAATTATCTATATCAAATATCAATATTAGAAAAATAATGCAATTGAAGTGATTATTTTTGTAAAGTATATAAACTTACCTGAAACGAGCACGTCCGCGGCAGCAGTGAGAGCCACACAAGTAACGGGACCTCGGTGATGGTCAATGCGTCCCGCCACTTCACCAGTCACGAGCGAAGAGACAATGACACGACTGTCCTCTCCACCACTCGCCACGACCCCAGGGGCAGCCACCACGCTCAGCACGGGAGCAATATGTTCACTGTAAAACATTTTTTTTTACTATACGTGATATATAACCTCTTTTTAATTTAAATTCTGCTGTTTCAACTTTATTTTCTCTCTCCTTTGATACAAAACTCTCGTATATAATCTGCATTTCCTTTGTACTTTTATACGTGCTTACTTTTTAGAAAAGAAAAAAAAATAAGATAAAAGGAGAGAATCAACTGATTGCAAAAAGCTTTATCTTTTACGTGGTTTTGTACTTTTTGCTGCATTGCAATATTACTGGAATTCCTTTGTCTCTTGTATGGTAGAAACACAACAGATCAATAAGATGACGAGACTTTAATATTGAATAATATACATTATGTTTACTATATAAAAACTTACTGTATACGAAGTTTTATTTCTCTAGTTTTGAGGTCCCACGCAATGACGGACAGATCCTCGGCTCCGGTCAATAAAACTTGGGCGGTAAGAGCGATGCAAAGGATTGGACGACTGTGACCGCGGAATGTATGGACTAGTGTTCCGGACATAACGTGCCATAATTGAGCCTCCGAGGAACCGGAAGCAACGAGTACCACATGTTGTCCGGATACCGTAGGTTGTGCCAAAGATACTCCTCCGGGTACTGTTACACCTACAAGCAAAGGTATAATATAAATATTTATGTAGCAGTCTTAAAAACTTGATTAAAACGCTATCATAAAAATTATTAGTCATAAAAGATTTTGAAATATTATATTTATTTAAAAACAATAATTTAAGAAATAAAAAATTATTATAATTTTAATAATTATCGATACAAGCATTTTATTGTTACTGACTTTTAAATATAGTTATTAAAATTTCATTGAAAATTAAAAAAAATAATATGTACTTACTTTTAATTTGCAATGGCAGAGGTGCTTGTAACCAGCCAGTAAGTGGTACTAAAAGCGGCTCAGTAAATCCATCACACCAAGCCATTGCTGATGTCACGAGTGATTCCATGAGCGTTCCATGACGATCTGAAAGTTTAAAATAAGATATAATTAAAGCCATAGACTACATAAAAAAAACATGTGCTTTTTAATGAATAAACACAAAATGGGATCTTCAAAACGGTTGACAATTTTTACCAGAATGTTAATGTAGCCCTACGAGAGAACGTGAAAATACTGTAAAGTATGCAATTTCCGTGACTATTCATGTTTATGACGTCAGAAACATGCAAAGGTTAGTATGAAAATGTTGTGCGGGTTGCATAAATCGAAATTCTGATCACTGCTACGGAGCTACAGGTGGGTTTTGAGACAAACTAAAGTTATTTATGTAAGTACCATCAAGTGTTTTGTGATATAAATGCTTATGTTTTTCTCTGGTCTATTCCTTTAAGTAAAAAATTTTAAATAAAGAGAAAAAAAAACACGAAAAGCTCTTACCATTAGCAAGCCAGCTTATAACTTGAGCGGCAAGTTGGAGTGGATCTCTTGTTAAAATATCACTAGATTTTCGTACGGCATAATAAGCAAGCTCAAGATGCCTATCTAAAAGATAACATCTTACGTGTTCAAGTACACATCGCAAGTAGCTAACTGAAACTGCTTGTACTGCCGCAAGTAAGAAGTCAAAGTTACAAACTGTTAATCTCTTCAGTCGATCAGGATCACCTAACAAAAAATTCAAAAAAAAAGTATTTTAGATCAAGTTGATACGTTATATAGTTACTTGTTATAATGTTAAATTAATTGATTAAACTTACCCGCCTTGAGCAAATGCAACCATGATTCCTCAACGTGACGAGTACTATACGTGACATCTGAAACTGCAGCAGATTGGAATGGTGTATCTTTTGAACCTTCTTCACCTTCACCATCACCTTCATTATTTGAAGTTGTAGTTTCTTCATTAGAATTTTGTGGTTCTTGTTGAAATTCACTGAAGAAAAGATTAGCAAGTTCCGCATGCGTTGCTTTAGCAGTCTCAGGTGCTGGTTGTAAATAACGTTTTCTTGCCACCTCCCCCATCTCTGCGTGGCGCCATCGTAATAATAAATGACCACTCTGGTACACCTCACGTAATAGTGGTTCTGTATTAGAGGGAAAAATGGATGAATTATTATGGTACATAAATCAATTTATAGTTAATCAATTTGAATTTCACACGTATAAAATTTTATAGTATGATTTATCTCAAAAATATGAAAGATAAATTAGGAGTCATAAATTTCAAAATGTTCAAACCAAAAGATAAACTGTTTTGATTTTTTTTCCTAGAAATTTACAATTTTCATGATTTATGTGACTATAACTAAATATATAAAAATAAAATTCATAAACAAAAATAAGAAATAAATTTTTAAATAAGGCGTTTTATTTTCAAAAATTAAACTCGCACTATTTCGTTGTTGTATTTGATCTAAACGCTTAACATGCAAGTTATTATTATATATTCTACCAAAACAATATATATATAATATATATATATATATATATATATATATATATATATATATATATATATATATATATATATATATATATATATATATATATATATATATATATATATATACGTTTATATGAAAATTTAAAAAAATTAGAATAAAAAGTTTCAAATTAAGATCTAACGTCAACAAATTAGATCACTTTTATTTAATTAAATATTGAATAAACAAAAGAATGTTGTATTTTGTTTTTAATAGCTTTATATTCGTTTTTAGCTTATTTTCAAACAACACGAAACTTTAATTTAAATTCATGAAATAAAAATTTAATTTCTATTTATTTAATTTTTTTATTCAGAACAAAAAAAAAAAGTTTTAATATAAATGTAAAAATAAGAAAAATATATATTTATATCTTTTCTTTCGTTATTTCTTTTTCTCTTAACTTTTAAGCCATTATTTTTCAAATGATAAAAGAGAAAAGTTGTGCGTATTGGGAAGTACAACATTTGCCACAAAAGCCTTGCAATTACATAATAATTGCTGGGTTTGAAAAGTTTCATGGGAGTTCTTTCATACGGCTCTATCTTTGTGGTAAATGACGCTCAGTATTATTTTTAATGTTTTTTTTTCTTTCTCTCTCGCAACCATAGAGACAAATATAGATGCAAGTTCTATAAAATAAAAGTTTGAGGAAATAAGTTAATTTAAATGTTATTTTAAATGACATTTCAAAAATTAAAAAAAATTCTATATTAATTTCTTTATACAGGGTATTTATTTATGAAAACAAAGATATTGATTTAAGAATTATATACAAATATTTTTATTTTCCTGAGCTTTCAAATAATATGATGTATTTATTTCGGGAAAAAAATATTTTATACACAATCTGTCAAAAGTTTTGTATCGCATGTAATAAATTCAGTTGTTTTATCCTGTCAAAGGTATATTGATTTATGATAATTATAATTTATCTGGCTAAAAAGATATGGTTTTAATCTTATATATAAAGCTTTCTCATATGGTTGCGTATTATACATACTTACCAAGTAGATTTCTTACTGCACATAACCCAGAGAAGCTGCAATGTCCTTGATCAAAGTTTGCTACACCACCAGTGGAGTGATTAGCAGGCATTGTCAACTCAAGTAATTCCATCTCGGTAAGTCCAAATTCTGCACATGCAAGTAGAGATGCAATTCTTGATACAACGGCGCGTCCTAGAGAGCGTTCAGCAGCTTCTAATACACGTGTAACGCCGCCTTCTACTGTATGCTCGTCCGCTATTAAATGTATGATTAAACATTAAAATTAGTAATAACAGTTGACTTATTAATGATTAAAACAATTTACAGAATTGAAGAATTACTGTATGCTAGTTTTTATTTTTTTGTCTTAAAAATATTACAAACTGTTTCAAATACGTAAGTGTAAGTACTGTATACTGCAGAGAAGAAATTACGTCATGTCATATATATATATATAGTAAACATTTTGGCACAAATTCATATAAAGAAAAAGGAGCTGGCAAAAAAAGTTATACTCACGATGTAACACTGCGGCTAATGGTGGTGATCCTGGCACCTCGTCACCTAATCCCAAATAACAATCAGCAGCTCTGAGTCTCTCTTTCTGCAGTGGCGTAAACTTGAGTAAATCTGGGTGTGTAGCAGTGGCTGCTAATACGAGAACTCCCGGGGGTAAAGAAACTGGTAACCATGATAAAGGTGCAACAATATCTGAATCCAGTGGTTGTAGACGTTGTAAATCATCCAGTACTAATAAGATGGTAACACCATTGGCTTGCCATGCTTCTCCAGCACGACGAATTAAAGTTCCAAACCAGTTATTTACATACAGTGGATCAAAACTGCAGTCTTTAGGTAACGTCTCTGCTCCTAAAATAATTAATTTAAATAAATATTTTATTTAAATTTTCATTTTTTTTTAATTACAGAAGCTCTTTAATGATTTGTGATAAACTTTTTTTTTTCATTATTATTTCAACTCTTTTTGAAATATGAATACGCAGTAAAACAAAATTAATAATATAAAATTGCTTAGTTTGTATTTTTTTAATGAACATTCATTAAATCATAGCTTTAATAATATAATTATTTAAAACTTGTATCCTTTATCAATTAAAAAAGCTATTTTATACCATTTAGCTTTTTTTATTATTATAAAGGAAATGCCATACCACTTCCTAATAAATAAAATCGATATTCCAGGTCAAAACTTATAATTTGATTATTTCTTTTCCAACTTTACAAAAAAATGAAGGTGTTTTTATTAGAAGAAAATTTACTGTTAATATTTCTCAACCTTAATTTACTTATTTATATATATAAAATAATATATCAAATTATCATACCTTATAATCGTATTGGGTGTACAATTTTACGTTTAAATGGCTCGTTGATTTAATTTTTATTTTACCCTCCAGAGCTATTTAAATAAGCTTTTTTCCGTATATACGTATAACTTTTAATGTTATATATATATATATATATATATATATATATATATATATATATATATATATATATATATATATATATATATATATATATATATATATATATATATATATATATATATATATATATATATATATATATATATATATATATATATATATATATATATATATATATATATATGTTAGAGGCACAAAAAAATTTGTTAAATAATTATTTCCAGGAAAAAACTTTTAAAATGAAAGAAAAATTTATTCAGAGCAAAATGTTATAAAAACCATTATCGTTATTATAACTTGTTAAAAAAAAGTGTGTTATTCCTATTACGAGCATTACGAAGGCGTTCTGAAAAGTTTTAAATCTTTACTTACGTTATGTATAAAAATGTTTTCTTGCTCTTTCATTTAAAGTGTTAAAAGGTGATTTTGTAAGCTCAAAAGAGATATTTGAACAATGGAATTACAAACATATCCACGTTTTAAAACATTTAACCCATGTAGTGTATGTACTCTCTTTTGCTTTTAATGCTAATTAGTATTTACTCTTTAACATAAAATATTAATAACTAATGTGATCAAAAAATAGCAGGTAACAGAGTATAAACATCTAAACAAAGTAGTAATCTGAATAACAAATTCTCTTTATTAAGGATTGTTTAGTTTTTTTATTATTTTTCTTTTCTTCTTAGTTCTTATTATTTTTTACATTAAAACATCACAGATATTTAAATTTTAAACGTAATTTAAATGTTACTTTACCATACCACAATTTTATTTGCACAGATTGAGAATATTCTTTTGCGTGTATAACTTGAAAATATAATATAAATTTTGTGCTCTCGTTTATTGAAAATTTAAACGGAAATGGCATTTTTCCTTTCGATTACATAATTGATGTTTCCAGTGTGTACGTTTTTATTATTCGTGGCTTCATGATAGGAACGTATCGTGGTTAGTATGTTTCCGATTAATATCCACAAAACTTTTATATTTTTTTATCTTACCTAAAATAAGGCTGAGGTGCTGACAAACGCCTCTCAGTAATTCTAGACCGTAAGCAGATCGTGGCGTGGCCCCTGCAAACCGGATGACTCGTGCCAGATTACGTGGTGCCACCCATGACTCCGCCTCACGAGCAGCAGCACTGAGAAGTGCACTCTTGCCTCGTCCTGGCGCACCGTGAACCAAGAGAGGTCCATGACGCTCTTGGAGTGCGGTGTCACAATGCGCACGAATACGATCCATCAGAGGGGACTGAATCCACGCGTCAACTCCTGCACCGTTGTGTTCTGCAAGATGTTGCCGCCATAACGACAGGTGGCATGCAGATTCTTGAAGTACATCCTGTAATCGAAAGTTTGTCATATGTCGATCATGTGTTATGCGTCAATAGAGGTTATCGGTGATGCGCGCGGAAAAAGCTTATAGGATCCCCTAATTTCCTATCCTTAAATTGCAGAAACATATTTTTAGCGTTTTTCGAGGAAACTTTTGCACCAAGTTCGGAAATATTTAAACAAGATAAACACACTTTTACGTGTTTTAAGCTAATAGAAACATTTAAAAGAAATCATCACCGATAACTTCCCTTACAATAAACTGTTCGTGAAGAAAGTAATTTAAAATTACTAAAGAGATTAAACTTTAAAAATTAAAATTATGAGCTATTTACAAAGGTCAAAGTCAGTGGCGGTCCTACGAATTTTGGGCCCGGGGACAGAAATCTGACAGGGCCCCCTCAATAGATGCGCGAAGCGCCAATAGCCTGCCGCAGGCGCGATTTTTTTACCACGTGACTATACAGGCAATTCCGTGCATAAATTCAGTATACTTGTCAGTGCAGATAGCTTTAAGAAAAAAAAAATCTTTTTATTTTATATATATTTTTTTAAACAATTAAACTTTAATTTAGAATGAAATATTTTTCAAAAAAAGTGTACAAAAATTCATAATGCAAATTAAATGATTTTTAATTACTTTGCAGATTTAGGCGAGATTAAGCGCATGCAAAAAATTCTCAAAAAGCTAAATTTTAGTTTTTTTTTTTTTTTCTGTTGGAATTATTTTCAAATTTCCGAAACAAAAGTGATGTTCGTAAACGCTAGTCTCTTGCCCAAAAAAAATGCACATATTCTATTTGAATAGCCAAAGTTGATCGTCATCATCATTTAAGGAGCAGAGGACAAGCAGGTCAATTTGACGAATACAAATGTTAAAATTTAGGTAGATCGAGCTTTAGTGTTTATTTATCATTGAACAATTTTTTACCTACGCCAGGCCAATGAGGAAGACTAAAAAAGTTTTCAGGGTAAAATTTTATTTCAAATTCTAAAAGAAGACATTGTCCTGAATCGATTTATTTGCAGAATTGTAAATTTTAAGTTCAATAAGCATTTCTATTAAAAAAAAAAAAAGAATCAAAAAATGTCAACACGCAATACCTCTATGCATGCGGGCATAGGAAAAGTTACCGTAACGTCAGTTTAAGAATTTTAAAAAGAATTAATACTCAATGAGCTCAAAGCTTATAGAAATGTCCATATCTATCGACTTAGGCATTGCCCTCTTTTAGAATGAAAATGCAATAAAATAACACCCTGAAACAGGGTCGGACTGGCAATGAAGGGGCCTCGTCCGCAAAAGGGGTGTAACATTCTCTTTAGGGGCCACAAAGGGGGCGTAACATCCTAGTTACGCCCCTTTTTGGGCCTTAGGGGCCTCCAAACAAGGGGGGCCACGTCCGCAATTGCGGACTTGCTCTTATGGCCAGTCCGAGCCTGCCCTGAAATTTTTTAAGTCTTCATTATAATTCTAGATAGTAAGTATAGTTTATTTTACCTTTTTAAACCAGGGAGGCCCTTGTTTAAAAATATAAGAAAATACTGAAGTATTATTACTAGTAAATTAAAGAGATATTGTATTTTTTTTCTGTAGATTTATATATGCTTTAGTTTTTTTTTTTTTTTTTTTTTTTTTTTTTTACATTATAAATTTGTTTGGATAATTTGTTTGCTAGGAATAATTTTACTAATGAAAATCATTAAATTGGTTCTTAAACTTCTCTCTCTCTCTTCTTCCCGTCCCTTAAGTTCCTTTTTTTTTTCTTTTTTTTTTAGCTTATTTGAATTTTTTATATGTAGGCCTCGTCCCGGGCCCCCCAAACCCCCCAAACCTAGTGGGCCCGGGGATATCCGCCCCTCAATCCCCCCTGTAGGACCGCCACTGGTCAAAGTAGATTGATTTTACTTTTGACAAAAAATTAAGTCAATATAAAGTTTTGAAACTAATTAAAAATTAATTGATTTATTGAAGACTATAAATTTACGTCAAAATTAATAATTAACTTCAATTAAACTTTCTATATAATTAAATAACGTAATAGCTTTATTTGAAATATTACTCCTACTACATTTAAGTTTATATAAAGTTAAACTAAAAGTTGCTGCTGGTATTAAAAAGTAATACGAAGTATTTAGTCTTTCATTACCTGCGTTGCTTTGGAACGTCCGTGAAGAGGATCTGGTTGTTCATCAAGATCTGACGAAACCATTTCTTGTAACCTCGTACCCACAGTATCTCTTAGCTTTGTCAAGTAATTTTCAAACTCATCACTCTCGGGATCAGGGCCGTCAGCACGCCATGGTACACTACACACAAGACACAGTAATTGCAAGCTTTAAGCTTTATACACTGCAGCTTTTGTTTGAATGTTACTTTAATAATCACAATTTTCATTTCAAACCTTTAGTTTCTAATTTAAATTAGAATACAATACTAATAATATATATGATATACGAAATGAAAAAAATTATCACTAGTATAATATTTAAAAGTCTATTTATTTACAATATAAAAGTACTTACCCTAATGTAATGATATTTTCTGATGGTAATGAATTTGTTATTCTTTTTCTAAAGTTATCAAGATGTTGACATTTAATGGGATCTGTATCATAGAAACCTAATTTTTCAGCTTGTGTGACGTCAACACCTTCCCAGTTACGTATTATAGCTAAAATGCTCTCACCGTCTGGGACCAGCCCTAAAACATAATAATAATAAAATATATACATTGACTTTATTATATTCTACGTATATAAGCTTTAAAGTAAACAGAGAAAATTTCTATTATGTACATAAATCTACATTATACTATAACCCTTAAGGGATTTTATTTTATATAATAAACTATATATATTATATATATATATATATATATATATATATATATATATATATATATATATGTTTGAAAATTTGAATATCGAGCGAGGTGACATGATGATAAAAATTTCATTTTTGTCTTACCTTCTGTAAAACAACTGGGCTTTCACTCGCTGCTTAATTTGATGATAAAAATAACACACAACACCAAAACTTGTCACTATATAAATTAATAAAATACTCAATTCACAGTTTTTAAAAATCTATATACATAGCTATGTTATATTCACACACAATTGTAACGTTTTCGAGGGCGTATATAAAACTATATACTTGTCTGCCTCTCTTCAAAGTAAGCTGATGAAGAGAGGCAGACAAGTATATAGTTTTATATACGCCCTCGAAAACGTTACAATTGTGTGTGAATATAACATAGCTATGTATATAGATTTTTAAAAACTGTGAATTGAGTATTTTATTAATTTATATAGTGACAAGTTTTGGTGTTGTGTGTTATTTTTATCATCAAATTAAGCAGCGAGTGAAAGCCCAGTTGTTTTACAGAAGGTAAGACAAAAATGAAATTTTTATCATATATATATATATATATATATATATATATATATATATATATATAGTAATATACAGCTTTTATCACTTTATATAATAATGTAATTAATATACCTTTTGATACTGTATATATGTAGTTTATTACTTACCTAATGCGCATGAGAATTGAGATTCTACTGTTGATTCTAATATGATTTGTGGCAGTCTGCCTGTTGTGTCATCTCCTAAACTTTTTGCAGCATTTTGTAAAGTTTCTTGAAGTTTTGGGAAGATATTTTCTGACCACTGTAGGATCTCCTCTCTATACATATTATAAAGAATATATCAAAAATTGGGAATATATTATATGGATGGTAAATTTTATAATGTAACTTATTTAAAAGTAAAAGAATTTCACAAAATTATAAAATAAATTTTGTTATAAAAGTAATATATTTTTTGGAGATATAAATAATAAGTATACATATTATGAAAAATAATTAATACACGGAATAAGATATGTTTCTGTGTATAAATGATATTGAGTTAATAATATTTGATAGAGTATTTGATAGCAAACGGATGTTACGTATTTTACTATGTAAATAAAAATATTCAAAAAGAGAGATAAATAAAATTATCTAAAAAGATATAAGACTGTACAGAAACTGTATTGAAACTTTATTATTGAAGTTATAAATTTATTTATTTATTATTAACATATAATAAAGAATACAGAATGGTATTATTATGTTAATGGTAAATAATGACTAGACCAACGCTTTTTGTAACAATGCTTTTACCAAAAAAAAAATTAAATTTTTTGTATGCTTTTTGTATAAAATGTCTTATTTCTTATTTTGCACTCATATTAATTGCCAGCACCGATTTGAAATTTGCGTAGGACTTTTCTGTTTAATAAATTATACGTATACATTTTTTCTATTTTCATCCATTATTTCATGAAATTTTTGTAAATTTCAAATATTCTCATAAAACTTTACATAAAAGTTAATATTTTAAATCCTATTTGTAATAAAACTTGTTAAAAATTTTATACAAAAAGAAGTATTATACATTTGAAAATTTCAAGCATCATTTTTCTCTATCACATATTGCTATTATATTGCTTCTTTAAAATATTATTGCTTTGATTTTTATTTCTTGCCTATTTGTCAACAAAACATAATAAATAAAAGATGGGGAAAAAAAAGGTATTGGTTTTGACATAATATTTTTGTTTTTGATTTCATGCAATGTAAGAGGATAAAATAGAAATATTCAATATTTTATGGTTTCCTAGTTATGATAACGTAACAAAATAAAATGAATTGTTACAACAGAAAGAAAAAAATGATAAGTCAAAATCAATGATAACTTCTTTTTTTTTATCTGTTCAACGTTATACTTGCAAACGATCACGATAGTATGTGAGCTTTGTAAAATTTAAATTTAAAAATGAAATATAATATTGCGATATGTTTTTAATATTCATATGTTATCATATTTTACGTATATTGTGGCTTTTGGTTTATCAGTATTGTAAATTCAACATATTTTAATACTACATTCGAAATGATGAAAAAAAAAAAATAATAATCTATACATATTTTGTTGTTGTTAAAACAAAATGAAAATGCCTTGATGTGGAAAATTACAAATGCTAATGTAAATGCACTAGATTTTAGATTATTGTTGTTTTAGTTGATAACATGCAGGAATGAGGGTATGTTTGTGGGGGAAGGGGAGACAGAGAGAGAGAGAGAGAGAGAGAGAGAGAGAGAGAGAGAGAGAGAGAGAGAGAGAGAAGAGAGATCTATATTATTCCCATATACATTAAGTAGTGGCTTATAAATATACAATCTATAATAGCAAACAATTCTTCCACTAAACAAAAAACAAAAAAAAAAAAAAAGTTTTGAAATAATAATAATAAAAGTATTTCATAAATAGCAAGGTTTATACACCATAAATCTTGAATGTATAGTGTTTGAAAGATTTTTAAATTTCTAAACTATATACTATTCAGGTACATGAATATAAAAATATATTATACGCAGTAGTGGGAATTTGCATCGATCTTTTTTAGGTTCACACCATACATTTCCGTCTTAAAACCTCTTGAGAAGGAGCTGTATAGTAAAAGGCAGCAAGTCAGAGGTGTCAGTATAAAAAAAGGAAACGTGTCTTGGCTTAAGAGTTAAGATGCTTTCTATACCGCTCTGCAACATATACATCCTAACTGAGGATATAGTTAGTTCTCTATAGGAAACTAACAGCAAAGGCTTTTACATTTTGGATAAGAAAGTTATACACGAAGTGAGATAAATATTTAAACAGGAAAGAAAATATATGCATAAAGATCGTTTTTTTATTTACTTTATTTGCATACATTAGATATTTGTGGAAAAAAAAATACATATATTGGATCTAATTTTTCCTTTCCGTTTATGTTTATATATATATATATATATATATATATATATATATATATATATATATATATATATATATATATATATATAAGATTTTTCAAATGGGGGCAAAAAAATCTAACATATTTTAAAGTATAGTTCAAAATGACATTTAAACTGACTTTTTGATAATGTTTGAATGATAATGAGAAAGTGTGATAGTCAAACCATATGTTACAAATTTTAATGAAAAGTTAATTAATTATTATAATATCTTACAGCTTTAAAAGTTTTAATTACATTCTACTAGAGGACACTAGTGTATACAGAGGGGATGTAAAAGAGTCATTAGTTTATTAGGCCTGAGAGAATTAGTGTAGCAGAGGAATTAGGTAAAGAGAACTCAAGTGTGAAATGATGCACAAAAGAGCTACACGGTCAGTAAAAATACAAAAGCCGAGTATAATAAAAACCCACTCTAAATAATAATTTTTAACCTTTTAAAAGTCAATAATTATGTATACATTTTTTATGTGAATAGAATTTTGTGTTATTTTAATTTTTGTTAAATAAATAATTTTACATTTTACACTAAAAGCTGTTAAATGAATAAATGATTAATTAAAGTAAAAACAACATAAATATTATACACGATCTGTTAACAAAACTTTTAAAATATAAATAAAATATGAATTTATTAAATAATTTAAAATGTAGAGTTAATATTTAATTTTTTAAATTGTAAAACTTAATTGCACTTATTTGTTGTTTAATATTTAATTGTATATACTTAACATCTACTGTATGTTATGTTTATACTAATTATATGATACTTATTATTTTACATAATATACCAGTTCCTCATTTTCCTTATAAATAAAGTTATTTATTTATAAAATAATTAATGCTAAGTAGATATACGTAATTTTATTATACTGTTTGAGTTAATTAGTACTAATATTAAATTGTATATAAATCGTTAAGCTCTGTGTATATATATACATTATATATATATATATATTATATATATATATATATATATATATAGTATGTATGATACTTTCAAGCATTTGAATTTTAATTAATTTTGTTATATTGTGTGAGTTGAAAATCAATATTGACAGGTTTTAAAGCTTAAAATTAGTTATCGTTCTCTCTCTCTCTCTCTCTCTCTCTCTCTCTCTCTCTCTCTCTCTCTCATTCGTTCCTATATACGACGCACTATAACGACATGAACACGTGACATATTGACATTTGAAATTAGTAGCTATACTAATAGTGTTGTCGTGATTGTATCAGTTTCAAATTTACCGTTTGTTAACACCTAAAACATTATTGATTTTTGTAAAATATAATATAAAGTTAGAAAATAATATAATAAATTTGAAACCTTATTTCTGATGCTTTGACATTTTATTAAATATTGATTTATTTTAACTTAGTATATAAAATGTATCCTAAAATCTTCTTATCATTTTTTTTAAATAACAATGAAAATATAATTTCTCTCCCTCCCTGCCTTTTTTCATTGAAATTCTACTTAAAGTAAGAATATTTTAACTTCAACATTTTTACGTGATCAATTTTCACTGCGAGATGATAAAGTTTCAATTATTTACTCTGTTGAATAAGCAATAAAAAAAAAACTTGATATTTAATGACGTTCATTTTCTATATAATAATATCCCTCAGTTATTAAGTTTTTTTTTAATACAAAAATTGTGGAGAAAGAAGAATGGGAAGGGTTCACGTTATGATATTGATATAATATTATTTGTTCAGATAATAATAATAAAAAAAAGTATTTTTGTTTACCTGCTTGCGGGCATGCTAGGATCAGATGAGGGTTGTCGTAGTTTGAATAGTTCTGGACCATCGTCGATGTACCACTCATCAAGAAGAGAAGGGTCTGCACCAGCTCCTCTCAACGCGGTTATCTCTTCGGACGTGAGTTGTATGGGTATTGAGCTCTCTCCATATGTCTCTCCTAAAACAACCTGCGGCCACAAAACAGAATCCCATGTTTTGAATGATAAAAAAAGGAGTAGTAATCTACTTATATATTTTCAATATTATTCTATACTGCAGAGCAATTGTTTATTTATTTATTTTGAGCCCTTGGTTTTTATAGTACTTATTTTTACTGGTGAAACCAATCAAAAATTTCTCTGTTTTTATAATTTTTTTTTTTACTGAAAAATTTAACAACTGTAAAAACACAATTCTTTAAAAGTATCGCTTTAACAAATTGTTATTAAAAAATGGGAATTTATCTTGTAAGAAATTTGATGCCTTTTTTTAAAGTTTCAAACCTTAAGAAAATAAATAAATAAGTTAGAAAATTTTAAAATATTTGAAACAATAACGCACATTCTGTAAAGCCGTGAACAACAAAGTAAAAAAGTGACGTTAATAATAGAATACGTATAAATTACAATTTGACATAAATATACAGAAAGTAAGAATAAACAAATATCAAAATGTGTCTTGCAATATTTTTAGAAATTACCACCCATAATTTATAAGATATTTTATCAAAATGTTCCCAAATGCAAAATAATTATTTTTTTACGTACGAAATTCTTCAACATTCTATTTTACACACATATAATATAATTATATATATTTAATATACCTATATAGTAAACTTTTAGTTTAACTGTGCACGTCAAACCACAACCAAACTCGTTATTCAACTGTTTTGAAATGTAAATTTATCACACGCAGTACGTAAAGCTTGAATAACTTATGAACTGAGTTTTGCATCATACATTATGTATAGTTTGTTTTCGCTTGGCTTATGTACGTACAAAGCAAATTTTGTGTACTTCTGTAGGGTATGTAACTGTTTAAATTTAAATATCCCGTTGTTATAATTTTTTCTTACTTTATAGTCTTTAAAGTTTCAACATCTGATTTAAACCATTTACCCCCGTAAGCTGCAACGCTAACTAACTAGTTAAACCATAGTTAAGTTGTTATTTTGATTGTCTCTCTTTAAAAGTTTCAATGTAATTCGAAATTTCTATTTCTTGCTCATAAATAAATAAACTGTATTGAAAGAAAGTTAAATATTCCATGATACTTCTGACCATGGATTAATATTATGCTTCACCTTGAACAAGTATTTATATATTTCACTTTGATTTGAGCACCAAGTTCGCGTTGCTGTTACTTCACCTGTTCAGTACTGTGGACTACATAGAATTTGCCGTACAAAAGATTTTACTCATTTTACGCACCCAATATGAATTGATGCATGACAATAAGAGAGATGTTCACTGTTTCACTTCTCTGCCTTTTATTTGACTTAAATCTCAAAGCACACCAAAATGCGCTCGGCTCGCCCATCTACTCGTCTTCTCTCTCTCTCTCTCTCTCTCTCTCTCTCTCTCTCTCTCTCTCTCTCTCTCTCTCTCTCTCTCTCTCTCTCTCTCTCTCTCTCTCTCTCTCTCTCCCTCTCCCTCTCCCTCTCCCTCTCTCGTTTGCATGTTACTCATCGCCTCCTATATGGTGTATGCGGATGACGTCATATTTATTGCGCTTGGAGGCCATACTGGAATAGTGAATAACATTGCTCAGCATAGGACAAACTTCATTTAAGCCAAAAAATTTCTTTGGAAAATCTGTTAATTTTTTGTTATTGTTATTTTTCTCACATACTTGAGATAGTAATTCAACATATTTACAGCATCAATGATCTCAAAAATATTGCATAGTGTTTTTAAACTGGCAAAATGATTTTTTGTCCTATGCCACCCATGTTATTGAGTTATCCAACATGGCGTCGACTTTAATATGAATGCATAGACCCTATACGACTCGCATCCTGTCTTGTTCAAATCAACCATCACAACATGATGTGAGTGAAGTAAAAAACAGAGAAATGCAGCAGTGGACACCTCTCTTATTTTTATTATATTGGTGCGATAAACTTACAGCATCGAGCATTTGGTCTGCATCCTGTTTGGAGCAATACCAAACGTTGACTTGACATACTAAATGGTACACTAAATATATACACTTTTTATTATTATTTATGTGCATTGAAATTCTTGTTAAATGTTTAATATTTATTTAAAATTACTTCAAAAAAATGATAATAATAATTGACTGTTTTAATAATCTAGTTCATTTTAATATTTAGAAACACATGTCTGTATTATATTTTCTGATTTTTTGATTATCTGGATATAAAAAGATAAAATATATCCAAATCAAATGATCTAGATTTCTATCCGGATACAAGCATGGATAACGGATAATTTCATCCAAAGTTCAATATCCGGATTAAAGATTTATACAATATTCAAATGTGCTAGCAGTTTACGATTCTCGGTGAGTTTCGAATTTTATTTTGTAGTTCTTTCTTATAGATTTTTTATTTTATTTTTTCCAGTAAATGTTATATTTTCAGACAAATTCGAACAATCTCATCTGTAGCAGATCGATTTAGAGTTAGGATCAATGTGGTCATATTGTTTTAAACCCTAAAATAATTGTTCTTTACAGTATGTTACGATATGAGAAAATAATATATTATCAACAAATATTTTTAATTTGTATCGATTAGTATGATGTTAATTATTAAATAAACTGGCTTATTTTTCATTATAAAAGTATGATATAACATTTCTTAAGTAGCACACGTTATTAATAAGGCTCTAAATTAATTAATACTTACTCTGTTTCTATAATATCGATTTTTAACTGAATGAGAGAAAAAAAAAAGTAAACTATAATACCAACATATTGTTTAGAAACATATTACATTGAATTTATGATGATATAACGTACGATTATTGTGGTATGCATATTATATTCATTGTTATAATTTCAATACGAACTATTAATAATAGATGCATTCATATAATAACAATGCTTATCTACAGATAATATTATGTATTGTTCTGTACTTACTGACTATATGGCAAACATACATTTCAAAATATATTGTAATTCAGAGATATATAGCATAGAATAATTAAACAACTTTTTTGATCAATAAAAAAAAAAAAAAAAAAAAAATCCAATATAAAATATAATATTTCCTTTCCTTTTTTTTTTCTTTGCTTTGCAATCATGCTACTTCTAAAATGAAAGAAAAAATATTAAATGAGATAAAAAAAATAATAATGACGTTTGCTTCATACACTTGTTATTAAACTAGTTCACCTGTAAAAAATTGATTACTTTTAGTCGGTGTATTCATATTCATATGCAATATTCTACTTTGAAAATTATGAGAAAAGAGAGAAAAAAATGTTGAAACCTTCAATATTGTAATAAAAACAATTCCATGACTTGTAGCGAAATGAAATGAATAACTTACAATTTTAATGTTGAAATTCAGTCTATAGTGGTGCAAGTTTTTGGTTTCCGTGCGGTACATGCTTAATATGCTTATAGTCGAAATTTACTTTACCACACACTTGTACAACAGAAAAGTATTCTTGGAACTCAGCATTACTTTTAACGTATCAATTTAAATTATAATAAATACATATATAATATTTTTATTAGCTAAATTTATTGCTGAACTTTTATTGGTATAGAGAGTTACTGAAGTTTCAATATTTTTTTTTGACTGAGCATTTAGAAAATTTTATTTTCATCGCTTTTTCTTATATATTTTTTTTATATTGCCAAAAAATAAAAGGCTTATAAAAATAGTAATAAAAATATATAAAGTAATGCATCAAAGAAATAGAAAATTGTTATTGAATTTTTATTTTTATGTATAAGAACTAAGTTTTGTAATATGGTACTTCCAAATCTAAGAAAACTGTAATAACTTTTTTTAGTTTTGCGACATTAAAACGTGAAAAGTCTTTATTTTGACGAAAATTTTGAACTTTAAGCCAAAAGAACACTCTAAAACTAGACAATTTTCAGGTTATTACAATATTTAGTTCATTTTATTATATATTTTAGAATTTCATTAAAATTTATTTTATATTATATTCATTATAAAGGAATCTTAAGTATTCTATTCATGAAACTATAGAAATATATTATATTACATTTTAAATGAAATAATATCTAAAATTTTATTACTTAAATCGCATCATCGTGTTATATCATTAAAATATTTGCTTTACATAAACGTTTATAAAATAGATTTTAAACATACAAATTTATGGGTTGTAAATAAAATTTATATGTTTTATTATTACGATTCCACTATACAACTATACTGTACGTATAAATCACAAAGCTACAATTTTGAATGCTTGAAAATGATTTTATTATCTGATTTAAATAGAATAAAATAAATATATTTTATATATTCTTTCTTTATTTTAAGCTTACGTAAACTATAAATTTAGCTTTTATATATTTGTTCATTGTACGTGTTCGCATCACTTTTAGAACAGGAAGTATCTTGGTTGGGGGTTGATTTTGTTGCTGACGTCATTTAAATATATAGACTCTACAGGAAGTTAGCTCGCATCCCCTAGCTTGA
Source organism: Ecdyonurus torrentis (assembly GCA_949318235.1). Taxonomy (NCBI): domain Eukaryota; kingdom Metazoa; phylum Arthropoda; class Insecta; order Ephemeroptera; family Heptageniidae; genus Ecdyonurus; species Ecdyonurus torrentis. The sequence continues at coordinate 18,900,965 of OX439130.1, read as the reverse complement.
TGACGTGCAGGTGAATTCAGAGAAAAATAATAACGTAAGGGAAAAAAATTTCACAGCCTGTTGTATGTAAATTTATGTTTGCGACAAAATACGAGGGGTAGTGAGATTTTATTTATGCATAGGAAGAGAAAAAAAATGTAATACGTCAAAAAATAGAATTTTTGATTTTATTATTATTTTATTTCAAGCAGTAAGAAATTGTTTTTAAAGAAAAAAGGAAAAAAATGGTAAAAATCACTTTTAATCATCTTTTTTATGTAATATGTTGATATTTTATTTTTTGAAACATATATATATATATATATATATATAATATATATATATATATATATATATATATATATATATATATATATATATATATATATATATATATATATATATATATATAAATAAAACGCTTCCTTTTTACTTTCATGTCGTTTGACTTTTCTTTCTTTCTTTTTTTTTTTTCTTTTTTTACCTAAAAGATAAAAGTAAAAAGTCAAGAAAGACTTTGAATCTTTTATTATTTATATATAAAGCTTTTAAAAATGAAACAAAACTTACAATGAAAAAGCATCCTCTTGAGGTGGTAAAACATGTTTTAATTTCTCGTTCATGTTGTGCAATCAACCATGGATCACGTGATGCTTCTTTGTCTGCACAGTAATGCATATCATCCAGTTGAACCTGTAGAAAAACAAGTGAAAACACAAGGGTATTAAATGCACTTAACTCTAACTTTAGTTAGACTTTATGTAATAGGAAGAGGAGAAGGAGTAAAGTATAGAGTGTAGAATAAAATGACTCCTTAGGCAACGGATAATATTATGATGAAATATCCCTGCGGTATGAAAATTTCAGACAACTCTATGACTAAATGTCAAGATGAAAATATATTTTTACTACAGTTTTTAGAAAACTTTCATAAATAAAAGGAATTCATAACATTATTATTTTCATTTTGACATATGAGATTTTGCATCTTATAAACTGTCATGCGTCTTAATTAAAATATATTTTAAAAATAAAAATAAAGATATTATTTTGCTCCAAAGGGGATTTTACGAGATATGTTTTAAAATAATTAAAAGTTCCTAGTTTCTTTCATAACTTGTTAAGATTAGATGTTACATTATTATGTTGTTCTTTTCTTTCTTCTTTTTGTAACACCAACACCGGAATCCTACATGTGAAGGTGAGAGTATAGTCAGTACTAACTGATTATTATTATATTTAGTATAACTACATATACGCTTTAATTTTAATAATTTAATAAAAAAAAAAGTAAATTTTACGAAATTGCGTGCTTTAGAGTCTCTAAAGTTTGCTTAAAGCTCATGATTTTACACAATTTAATATCTATATGTCCAGAATGATTTATAACACAATCCTTCAAGCTAACTTAATAAGCCTTGTTTATTAAGTTATAAGAGTGATTGATATGTTAGGCGATATGATGAGCATCTGTTTCTAATTTTATGAAGTTGTTTTCAAGACAAGAAAGGTCAAAATACTATGTATTATTTTTCTTAATTTTCTTCTTTAATTAAAATATAATTCTAATTTTTAGAATAAATATAAAAAAAATTGTGAATACTATTTTTATACCCAATTAGTTTAATTGGATGAACATATTTTATAAAAATATTTATCTGAATGAACGAATTGATAATATTAATGAAAGACTGCAATGCCTGCAATATTTAATAATTCGTTATAATATTTTCATGAATAAAAAAAATTTAGAAATAAAAAAGAAAAATGTATTAACATGATTAAAATATTAACCTTTCCAGTTGATTGCTTAGATTTATCCTATTTCTTTTAGGTACCTCGTTATTTTTTATTCTTATTCTTTTTTTCTTTCTTTAAGGATTATTTATTATTATATACTCTTGTACATTGTAATCATTTATTCTCTCATATAGTGAAGTTAAAATAAAGGGAAAGAGTAATGATTTCTGACGCTTTACCACTATGAGAGCTACAGAGAATCAATTTTTCAAGTCCCCTGCTTTAGCGGTTTACGGTGTTTCGCGAGCAACGTAGCGGGCGGTGGTGTATGGGGCACCAGAATGGCGCTGTATATTAAAGGTCAGAGTTCATACGAGGTCACGCTGACTTACCTCAAGGCCTGTAGATTCAAATTCACTTTGGAGTTCAGGTCCCACCTGCTCAAGTAACTGCCTCCTCTCCTCAACAAGATCTGTAAAAAAACAAAACAAAAACTAATTAACATGATTTTTTTTTAAGGCTGTAAAATTTAACTAAACCATCAAGGAAGAAAAAGGTAGAAAAAGAAAAACAGAAAAGTAATTTGTGAGATAATTTATGAGAATTTCTTATTTTATTGTATTCAGTATGGGAGAGTTTAGTTTCTTAAAGGATAAAAGAGGGTTGAAACTCATTCTTCTTGTTTGCTACAAAAGCCACACTAAACATTAGCATCAACTAACCACAACAAAGTTGTCTCGGGTAACCAAACTTTAAACAATTAATCTAAACATCAACACAACCTCAATCTTACTGCATGTCATTATGAATTAACAAAGATTATTGTACATGTAATATATTACTTACTGATCAATAATAGTTCCTATGACAACATTATGCTGATAATAATCATAAATGGAGTAAATATACAATGGAGAGAATAAGAAAAGTGAATGTTGAATAATTCTTGCAAAATATTTTTAATTTAAGTCCATACATTGCAATAAATTTTATTGCATATAATTTCCATTTAATAACTTTAAATTTCCATATTATAAAATTTACTGGCTGTGCCCGATTGTAGACCATTTATTACTGAACTGAATTTTACAAGAAATTTCGGAAGTGACATATTTGTGAAACGATTGATATAGCCAAATAATCAAATATGATGTCCGACGCCAGTTGCACGTTTAAAAAATAAGTCACTATTAGAAAATTGTGTAAAATTTAATTCTCAAAAATTGATTTGAGACTTTTTATTTTGTAAATAAAAGATTATATAGAATAAATATTTTAGTATTTATAATTGCAAAAAAAAATATTAGTTCATTTTTATAATAAATTTAAACCACTTAAAATTCCTATATCAACCAGGACAGAACAATTCATTTACCCCTTTCAGATTAAATTTACATTATTTATATCCAACTCATAATAAATTAAATCTGTCAGTTATTAAATATACGCTATATTGACTGAAATATGTCATTCAAAATAACAGTATTATTAAGAGACTTAAAATATATATATATATATATATATATATATATATATATATATATATATATATCGACCCTTTATAAAATGGCTTCTCTTGTTATCATTATTATTAGTAATTATATATTTAAAAAAAACATCTCTTGACATGTTCAATTATCACAAACAGTGATGTAATATTAACATCATATTCATATGTTGTTATAACACAAATATTGTACACATTATACTTCATCATTTATATTGTTATATTAGTACTATTACATCGATCCTTTATTGTAAAACACAAATTGCCCTAACTCGTTTTGTTATATTATATTATATACATTTTTATTAGATCAAATTTCCGATGACGTCATATTTGTGTTATATGTACGTCAAACATGATTTTTTGTAATTTATAATAAAATAATGTATTTTTTAGATGATAATGAATGTTTTCATTTTTCTTTTGTAATAAAATAATCTGATGTTATTAATAAATGATGATAACAATTTTAGTTCTATGGGTACACAATATAATTATATATATATATATATATATATATATATATATATATATATATATGATAAAATAATAACATGTTATTTCCTAAAAATATTATTTTTGTGATAATTGGAAATATATAGCACAAATATGCACATATTTGCACGTATTATTATATTCAAAATTATTAACGATATTATAGAGCAGTGGTTGGTTTGTATAAGTTGTTTTTAATGTCTGAGACTTGAAAACTTTTAAAGCTAAACTTTTGACACAGAATATACTGAACATGCAACAAGCTGAATGTTTGTTCACTTGACGCAAAATGTCGTCTCTCTCTCTCTCTCTCTCTCTCTCTCTCTCTCTCTGTGTGTGTGTGTGTGTGTGTGTGTGTGTGTGTGTGTTTCTGTCTCACTCTTCCCTTAGGGAAATGACAAAAATAAAAATTAATATAACATTTTACTTGGTTATACGTTATTTCTATATTTTATACAACAAACTTTTAACATAATTGCAGAAATGTTTGCCTGAAAACATTGAAGGAAAAAAAAAATAGAGAAAAGAAAAGAAAATAAAGAAGAAGAAAAAAATAAATAAATAAAAAGAATTTTCAAGTGTATATCATGAAGTTTTCATGTGGTATATTTTATGCTAAAAACACAATATTTTAAGTGTTCAAAACTTAACTTAAAAAAAAAAAAAAAAAAAAAAAAAAAAAACTGTTCATCTAAAATCTAAATTATTAAAAATAATGAAAAATCCATTCACACTACCTGTGTGTATACTCACGGTTAATAAACATTGAAAATTTTGGTTGTAAAGCTTAAAATATTGTTCTTTTTATTTATACTAAAAATATATTAACAAACTTTTTATCCCTTTTATTATTCTAAAATTTATATACATGAAAATATATTTTGTATTTCGTAAAACTTTATTCAATGTTGTAAATATTGTTATTCAGTAAATTGTTGTGTACTTTTCAAATTAAAAATCACCTAAAGCCTATAAAGTTATTTGACTTGATGAACGTTACAAATGTATATTGTGAAAAAAAAAAAAAAAAAAAAAAAAAAAAAAATGAAAGGATTACAAAGACTAGTAGTTTTTAATTATTTTTATATTAAACTGAATGCCGTCAGTGTTCTGTTTTGACATTTTTATTTAAACATTAATTTAAAGAGAAAAACTTTTTAATATAATCGACAAATTTAAAAATGACAAATATAAATGTGAAAATGACATTAAATGAAAATTACAAGGCAAAAAACACATTTTACAAACATAAAATAAAAAATATGCCATGTCACATTTATAAATGAAGGCACAGGTTTTTTTAACCAATTTTTTCAATCTATATTTAATTTTTATAATGATGTTTTTGTATATTATATTACTACAATTATTACGAAAGTAATAAATTCCATTCTCTTCATTTAACTACTTTTGTTCATAAAGTGCTTATTAATGTTTTTACCACTACTTCTAATGAGAATCGTAGAGATGTTTACAAAACATTAATGCCTGTTGCTTGAACAGTAAAACCAAGTATTATTATATATTTTTTTCACTTTTTTCTACTTAAGTTTTTACTGTTACCACATATTTATTTTTGTAGAACAAGATCTTTTCAAAATTTTTCACGTCTAAACAAAGATTAAACTCTGTGTGTGTGTGTGTGTGTGTGTGTGTGTGTGTGTGTGTGTGTGTGTGTGTGTGTGTGTGTGTGTGTGTGTGTGTGTGTGTGTATATCATATACATAATTCTGACTCATTATTACTTCATATTAGTAAAGACCGTATAGGGCATGTGCGCATGACGTCATTCTGAATGCTTTTCGATGTTCTTCTTGAGCAATGAAAAACATTGCACAGCATAGAACAAAAGTAATTTTTGACCATTTTCTTTGGAAAATTAGTTATTTTTTTGGTGATTATTATTTTTCTTGCATACTTGACAAACGAATTCAACCTGTTAACAGCATCAATGCTCTCAAAAATATTGCAAAGTATTTTTAAACTGGCAAAAAGAGTCATTTTCCTATACTTGGTCCATGTTATTTAGCACTCACTTATGGCGTTGACTTTAACATGAATGGAACCACCCTATAGTTTTTTTATTGATATAGTATAATAAACGTAATAACATATATTGCATATATTCTTTAACTCATAATACAATGTCCAACCAAGGCACTTGCCTTATCGGTTGGATTAAAATAAAACACAATTATTTTTTTCATTTCAAACAAAAATAGCTAAAAGTAAAAATTATTTTTCAATGGCAATAATCAAACAAGAAAACAAAAAAATTTATAATGAAGATATACATACATTTATAATATCTATAAAACAATTTACGTAATATATATTAACACAACTTATGCTTTTTATATATTGCATAATAAAAAATAAAAATAATAATACTTTTTTTTTACACAAAATTAAAGTTAAAATACATTTGCTTTCATTCACATAATAATATAGATTATGACAAGCTCAAAAAATGTGATTTTAAATCTTTTTTTAAAGTATTTTTATTCTTTAATCCTTTTAATTCCATTGGGATTTCATTCCAAATTTTTGGTAAATTATAATTTCTAGTGCTTTCCGTAAATCTATTTACTACTGCTAGTACTGCTACACCCAGCATTAGCAATATTCAACTACAGAAACTTTAAAAACTCTTATATTGAAATCATATCACTATATAATTTGATTTGCGTCATGAGCTCTAATGAAAGAAAAAATCTCTTTACCAGCATTCTCTTTGACGATGTAAAGGAAAAGTGAACTCAAACAATTTTGTTACGTAAAACATGATCATTTAGATGCCCTTTCATAACAAAAAGTTATGAATATCTACCGTTAATGCATGAACTCAAAGACTCTTGTAAGGCAAGCATGATACCAATTTAAATGTAAAATATTACAGTTACTCCAAATACTATTCATATGTAAAAAAAAAAAAGGCTTTATAAATATCCAGCAGTTCATAAACATATGTCAAACAACAAAAAATTAATAAAATTAAAATTATATGCGTAAGCATTTTAACTGACAGTTGATCAAGAATCTTAATTATAGTAAAACACTTTCCGACTATAATTTATGTATGACTTATTTTACGATATGCCTGCAAAAATTTGTGCCCATTGATGTTTCATTGATAACTGAAAAGTCTGAATTTTCTACTATCAAACTGACAAACTTAAGATAGGGAAACACAGCTTCTATAATCAATATCAAACTTAATGAGTTTAAAAACAAGAAAGAAAAGTATACTACAGTATATATACGTAAGAGACATCTATTCAATTATTAGAAAGGAAACCTATTGACGTAAAAGAACCGTCTGAAGCAATGAAGCTATTAAAGCACATTCACGTCACAAACTTCTGAATGACATTTTAACTTACCATTATTGGTAGAAGCTATGAAAGCTTTGACAAGTCTAGGGACGGGCCAGGGTGGCGTTTCTCCTCCCACCTCCGCCAAGCGGCCGTGAAGCACGCTTTGTGCCAGCTCCATGCAAGCAGGCAACAAGGTAGACCTACTTAGCCACGCTGACCCGCCGCATTTCTCGCCCACCTGTGAACCAAACACGTCAAAACTAATTAATCCAACAGACACAAATATATCATTGATTTATTAAGCCACAATTTGATGCATGCCTATTATAAAACTGGCAATAAAAACAGTCTGGTAGAATTTTAATTGTTATAGAATTATAACCCATTCACGTTATGCAAATTTTAGACTTTTTTTTTTCAATCGTTATTCATCCCTCTAGTTTTCAATTAAAAATATTTTTTTGTTTTTAGAATTGAATAGTAGGGTATTACAATAAAAAAAAATTAATGAATAGTTAAAATGACCAAGCTTCGTGATTGGTACGTACTTCACTTTTTGTTTGTACAATCTCGTACAATACAATCTCATTAAGAGATAACCATCATACATTTGCATATGAGCATTAATTTGCATGATATCAAATGAAAACACTTGTAACTCTGACACCCAGATAAAATTTCTGAATTATACAAACACGTAATAATAATAATAATAATAACTTTATTTCACGCATGTGTATTTTTTCATGCTGTTTTAGCAATTTCGTGTCTAAATTTCATTTCTAAGCAAATATAGAATACACACACACACAAACACACACACACACACACACACACACACACACACACACACACACACACACACACACACACACACACACACATATATATATATATATATATATATATATATATATATATATATATATATACACAGAGAGAGAGAGAGAGAGAGAGAGAGAGAGCGACTACGCCCTTAGTTATCTTATACATTCCCCTTTTAATTTTTTACATGCTATTGTAAATATCATAATTAAAAGTTGATGTAATATTATTGCTCTAATAATTTTTTAATGAAAAACTGTTTTTAATAAAAGTATAATGTTTTTTTTTTTTTTTTTTGATTTTTTTATCCCTGTTACTGTATTTTGAGTTACTTCTTGTAATCTCCGGTAGTCGTTTATATGTTCACACTTTTGTTCTTGTGTCCTTTTCATTTCCTACCTCTATGTAAGTCATTCAAGCCTGCTACTGCAGAAGAAAACATCGAAGCAATCTCTTTTTCTCTCTCATTCAATCTTACGCTATGTCATAGTGTTATCATCCATTTACTCCTTCAAGTCATACTTTTCACTTCATATTCACACACAACAAATTTCAACATTATAAAATCTACATAAATTCTACAAAATCCAATATTTCTCATGTTTCTTTATAAAAAAATAATCAAAAGTAAAGTAAACATGTGAACTTCTTAGAAAAAATAATGAGATTTTTTTATAAAATATAAAAATGTATGTATGTATTATTTTTTTTTAGAAATACAAGTGTCAGGTAGAAAGAAAAAATGAAATGAAATGAATATTTATTACAATATTAAGTTCTAAAAATGTGGAAATCGTTTCATGTTTTTAAAGTTCAAAAAGTAAAATAATAATTTGTGTATTAATAATAAATGTCATTCGTATATATAAGCTTGTTTCTTGCATAAGATATTTGTTATATCATGATTATACATACTCTAACAATAAACAACGAAAATAATTGAGCTAGCATACATATTTGTATTTATATTGCAACATTTTCAGAACAGTTCATACCTTAATATTTTAAAGATTTTACAGAGGAAAAAAAAAAAAATCTTGCTCGCAGCATGCTATATTTTGTGCTGCTTTTCTGACATGTCCGACATGTTGCATAACTTTCAGGATAGATGTCAGTTACTAGAAGAACATATTAAATGATTGAATTAATTATTACAAGTCCTATAGCCATGAAATAAAGTTTTTCAAATGAATATTTATTTAATTAAAAGAATATGTTCTAGATTGTTGTAAACTTATTAACATAAAGCTATACATTATATAAAACTTTATTTTTGAAATTCCATGCAAGTAAAAAATGTACCGTTTTTAATCTAAAGAATTTCCTATATAAAATTTTTCATATACATGAGACAACTTATTTCCTGCGCGCTTAAAAAATTCCTTAACATAGCCTTTCTTTAACAGAAGGAATAATGATTTTTTTTCTTTTGTTCTTATGTCAAAATTAAAAAAAAAAAAAAAAGTTAAGACAAGAAATGTAATGTTATAGGAAAAAAGTTTTCTCATATTTCATTCTCATATAAAGTGTAGTGGTCAATGTGAAGTGCGTATTTCAAAGAAATAAAAAAGAGGCGTATTTTTTAGGCTTAAGAACATCAAGTTCTATGGTTTGTAGGAATGAACCTCATCACATTCTTTAAGATAGGAGAAGCTGCATCAAGCAGTTTTATATATCATCCAGTGAAAAAAAAAAATCCATCAACTTTATCCATTATTACGTCATCTATTGTTAACTTGGGTGTGATTCAATCTGCTCTTACTGGCAAAATGCTGAGCTTTCAACCCTTACTTTCTTCCATAGGTTGTTATATACAGAAAAGATATGGCGACCCTATATACATGCCTTCTTTTGTTGTGCGTTAAAATTTTTCTTCTTCATCATCTACTGCTATATTATACTTTCACTCAGCTGCAGAATATAACAGAGTTAAGCTTTGGTGGTGATATACGTCAGCGAAAACCCACTTGTTGCAAGAGAGAACACTATGTGCGTGTATATGGGAGAGAGTAAGAGAGAGAGAGAGAGAGAGAGAGAGAGAGAGAGAGAGAGAGAGAGAGAGAGAGAGAGAGAGAGAGAGAGAGAGAGAGAGAGAGAGAGAGAGAGAGAGAGAGAGAGAGAGAGAGAGAGAGAGAGAGAGAGAGAGAGAGAGAGAGAGAGAGAGAGAGAGAGAGAGAGAGAGAGAGAGAGAGAGAGAGAGAGAGAGAAGATAGCAGGGGAGGATTGATCGAGGTGGATCACGCGAAAGCCGTGGGGCTGTGGGTGGAAAACCGGGGTATAAAACAACAACACTATAAGATCATGAAATCGCAAGCCAATCTCTCTCTCTCTCTTTCTCCATTTCCTCATGACATAGATACACGCCCACATACATTACTAGGCATTGTATATAATAATTTTCCATGTTCCTTTCGTATTCTCAGACAGTACAAATATTTTATAGTCATAATTCATCATATTCTTTCCATATGTGTGTGAGTGAGTGAGTGTGTGTGTGATAATGTAATATTTTTAGCTCTACGAACAATTTATTATTAAATTCTATGAGTATATACTTTGCATGTGTAGAGCTATTATATATATATATATATATATATATTCAATTAAAAAATTAAACAGGTATTATTTTTTTAAATTAAAACAGGAAGTATAATAAATTCAGAAAGAGAAAACAAAAAGTTAATAAAGAATCAAGTGTTTTAGACTGTTCTGTACTGAATATAATGAAAGTTATTTGGTCAAAATTTAACCAAAAGAACTGTGAGATTTTAATTAAAGTAAGAGGTTTATCGTAGGGCAAGAGAGAAAAAAGCAAGAGAGAAGAAGCTCAATATTCCCCTAGGAGCTAAAAAGATGGTCACGGAGGAGTCAAAGTTATAACCTTATCTTTAAGCTCTTATCATGTTAAAAAAAAGTAGTTTTATATATATATATGTACACACAAACATGTACCATGTACATATATATATATATATATATATATATATATATAAATGCATTACATAGCTTCATGTGTTGATTTTGTAAAAAGTTTAAAGAGAATTGTATTGTGCAGATTTTTTTTTTAATAAAAAATAAAACTGTGTTTTATTTCCAACATGTTGAAAATGTCACAATTAAATGGAAAATTAAATAAACTTGATTTTATCTTATCCTTTTGAACATTTTTAAAAAGTATTTGTAAACGATGATACGAAAATTGGGTAACTATAATAAAAACTAATCCAATATCTTGGTGTATTGTATCATACTGATACTGTACATCATGGTATATACTTTTAGATTTTTCTTTATTTTATTAACGTAAAATATATTTTATTTTAATAACTTAACAATATGTCTACATCATCTATGCAGTTAAAGAATGCAATACTACTTATTTATGACTTTTTCAAATTATGGCTGTAAAAAAGAAAAAAAGTAAGGACTTTAGATAAGAGTCACGATTCTTACTTTTTTTTTTACTTGGAAAAAGATGAAGAAGAAAATAAATCTTCCTTTACATAAAAAAAGGGGGGAAAATATCTCACTTAGCAAGTCAATAGAAATTTTTGCTTAAAGAGCGCATAAAAAGTAAACAACGAAAGTCTTTAAAATACTTTACAGAAGCGTACACATCCTTTTCGTTGAAAAATATTATTATAATGATATAATAACATTCCTTGTAGTATCAGAATATACATTATACGTGTAGTTTTTTTTTTTTTTTTTTTATAATTTTTTTTATGTATTATCATTTGTGTTTACATCTTTGTTAGGTAAAAATTATTGATTGTCTTACTTCCTAGAGGTAATAAATCATTTGTTAGTTGTGTTTTACAAAATACTATAAAGAAAGGGAGAAACAAGTGGAGTCTAATCTATATGAACTGTTTGAGTTTGTAACAAATGGAAATGTTTCCAAACCAACGATTCAGTAAAATTCAGCAACGTAATCTTCTTTCTCTCATGCTACAAAAGAGAAGCAAGCACAGCGCAAATTAAACAAAACTTTAGGGAATGATGGAGAGAGAGAGAGAGAGAGAGAGAGAGAAAGGGCAGGATTATTTATTTTATGAAGGAAAGTGCGATATGTTGTGTGTTGTACGAGCAAGCTAGTATTTTATTTCAACTACTGTATCTCAAAAATAAAATAATAATAGAGATATATGATGTGTTTTTGAAGTTTGTTTTCATGGTTATTAATATTATTATTATTTTTTATAAATATACAGTATATTTTTTTAAACAAAAGAAAATATGTAATATGTAATTAAAGTGAGCAGTAAGTTTTTGGCAAAAAGATCCAAAACTTTATTATATAAGATAATTAAAATTATATTTAGGTATAACAGGTATGTAAAGATTTATGATTCACTGTTACCAAAATCTTACAAATTTGTATAATATTGTATATTGTATTTTAATTTTGCTTATTATGCAACAAAAGTCTGTCATAAAGACTTTATCCTGCTCAACCATAAAACGTGATGTAGACGCTTTTCCAAGTTTTGTCCTTTTAGTGTAAAGTTTGCTATTAAAAATTAGTATATAAAATCGAGAGAGGAGCATTATAAAGTTAGAGAAACACACACACACAGAGAGAGAGAGAGAGAGAGAGAGAGAGAGAGATTATATTTCTGTTGAAAATCAACTTCACTGCATATCTATAATCCTACTACGTATAGTTTCTCTTTCTATCTCTATCTTTCTATTGAAAATTTTATTCCTACGAGGCTCATTTGCATTTGACCGTTCAATCAGAGATTCAACATTATACAATGCGACAGGCTATATAACATACAAGTTACATACCATACAATTGTAAACCGCATTTTGTGATATATATATATATATATATATACAGTAGAAAGCAGAAAAATTGTTAAAGAGACACTATTGGTCCACGAAATTACAATAGCAAAGTGTGTCTGCTGCAACAATTCTCCGCCTTCTAAGGCTGGTTGTCATTGCAGTGGCCAACGACATAAATATAAGCCCACCTCCTTGAGTTATGCACGGTAAACACCTCTCTCTCTCTCTCTCTCTCTCTCTCTCTCTCTCTCTCTCTCTCTCTCTCTCTCTCTCTCTCTCTCTCTCTCTCTCTCTCAGAATCAGAGTATGATGCTTGCTTGCCCGCCGTCCACCCGTCTGGTGCACAACATCTCTCTCTCTCTCTCTCTCTCTCTCTCTCTCTCGCAGAACTAAAATATAATGCTTGCCTGCTTGACCAAACAAAAATACATTTTCTATAAACATGTTTGTTTTTGCATGTGATTTTGTTCTTTTCACAGGATGTAAAATATCATAGAGAAAGAGAAGGTGTGCACCGTGCATAGTCAAGGAGGTGTGCTTATATTTATGTCATTGGTTACTGCAATGACAGACAACCTGAGAAGGCGGAGAACTGTTGCAACAGAAACACTTTGCTATTGTAATTTCGTGGACCAATAGTGTCTCTTTAACAATTTTTCTGCTTTCTACTGTACATGGTACTAGTACCCTTATTGTTGAACAAGGAATAGGGGTCAAACAATGTCAGTCAGTAAGCTGACTGCGTACCGCATAGCAATTGTATTCTCAATAGTTTTAGTTGCTCCTTTGGTTTGGATATGTTACATTATTCATATTAGGAGAGGAAGGATATATTATGTGTCGGATTTGTGACGTATTAATATAAATTAACAACCAAGTAAAATTGTTATATACATTAACATGCTTATTAATATAAATTAAATAGGTGATAGTCATAAAAAAATCATGAATAGTCATAAAAAGTTCTTTTTTTCTTTATATATGTATTGGCTTAAGATAAGAATAAACGTGAAAAGTATTGATTTAGAAAAATTTTCAAATCTCTTTACAGCGTTTTCCAATAAAAAGCAAAACAAAAAACAAAACAACAACACCTAAAAAATAGACTTGTTTGTAAACCTGTTACCTTTCCTCCCAAAAATGCGCAATCCCATTTAAAAAGCGTCGTCTTTTCGTGTTCAAAAAAAAAAAAAAAAAAAAAAAAAAAGTTTTATGAACTAGCTTATTAATATAGAATAGGAAAGTAGGGATCGAGGGATCCCTTGCCTTTTACCGCGCAATCTTGATATATAAGTTACCACTCCACCGATAAGTCATATTAAAACTTATACACATGTATTTTTAAATATTATTATACAATTGTGCAATAATGACTGAATATGTTGCATTGTGAGTAAAAATTATTTTTAAGTATTTAAATAATATAACTTCAGTATGAACCTTTAATATGAAATTAATATTAGACAAATTTGATATTTCTTTATAGTATCTGAAAATTATTACCATGGAACACTGCGTAAATAAAAAGCTTTTACCACAGAAGTAATATTAAAATTGGAATAATGATAAATCTAATTACTTTATTAATTCACATAGTCATTTAATTAAATTAAATACTCCCTACTAAACCATTTACTTTAATGAATTGAATTACTTCAATCAAGAGAATGGAATTATATTTATGTCTACAAAAAGAAGAGTTATTCTCTATAGGTAACATTAATGTGGATAAAAAAAAAACTTAATCACTAAAGCATTAGCGATTGTTTGACTTTTTCAACAAAATAAAACGTGTTTGTTTTAACAGGTGAACTAAAATTTTTTTTCAAAACATGTTTAAATATTTAATATTCTGTGTGTAACAAAAATAGATTTGAAACAAATAAAAATATATCACATGTGACGCGCACTTAAATATTTTATATTAATAAACTTTAAAAGTCTTCTCTCTTATTATTTGATATAAAAAATAAAAAATACGTATAGAGTAAACAAAGTAAAAAGTCACTTAAATTTTCCATACATATTAGAAATTTCTACTTTATAAGTTTAAAAAGTTACGGGAAAATGTCAAAAGATGAGCTTATAATAAAAAAAAATATAATATTATAGTTTGAGGAAGTAAGGCAACACAAAAGAAACCACTTTAATTTTGTTGAAATGACTTTGATACATTTATATGATTATTACTTTAATAACTCCCTTGAGTTCGTGTGAAATAATGTTTTATCTGACCAGTGGTCATCAAGAAAGTGTGACATTTTGCGCACGATGTGCGGGTGGTGGTGAGGTGCAGCTCGCTTATATACAGCCTGCGTGTGCCTGCTGCAGTCAGCGTGCTTTCTGCCTGGGCTGCTAAACTGCCAACCAGCCAGGCAGGCAGGCAGGCAGGCGTGCTTAGCGGGCAATCGATACGACACGTGAGATATGCGGGCTGCACTGCGCCAGCATAGCTCCCATCTTCTCAAATCATCTGCACCACAATCTTTGCTCCACTCTATTGTTTTTTTTTCTCATCACCCTTGATTTATCTTTTTTTTTTATATACATAGATAACCATTTTTATTTTAATGGCATAACATTTTCATGAAAGCAACAACAACTTTATATATATATATATATATATATATATATATATATATATATATATATATATATATATATATATATATGCACCCTATATAATGATATTCATACTTAGAGAAGCTTTTGAATAAAATCAAGATTAACTCGTCTTTCAGAAATCGAATAAATTCATGAGAAATTCGTTGAAAACTTGCAAAGAATGTTCATTTTAACATAAAAAGATCACCAGATTTTTTCTCATTATGTATAAACAATTCTAATACCATTGAAAAGTTTTTTTTCTTTCTCTGTCTGTCTCTCTTTCTCTTTTATGTAGTGGTTTAATATCGATTCAGTAAATTTGTGGTTTCAATTTTATTTCATATAATATAACATGAAAATTACATTATATAATACTAGAGAGACTTTGATAAAATTTATTATCTGTGAAGTTAATTAGTTTTAAAATGAAATTTATGTTATATATTTAAAAAAAAAAAGTGATAATCTTTAATGCAAACTTAAACTGTGTAACTTTAATTATAACTTTACTTAACACAAGCACAGATAGATATCGACATACTAAATATATAGTGAAAAATTACTTTCCTTTCCTATTGGTTATACAATGTTTACACTGATAAAAGTTTTTAAGCTTCAAATACACGTGGCATTTGTTATTTTAAGCTCTTCAGTATACAGCTCAGATTATATTTTTATCTTTTGTTTTATCTATACCGTTATCGATAAAATACAAGTGTTCATTTTTTATTGAATTGCCGCGTAGATTTACCTTTCCAATTTTAATATTTATTTTTTCAATATTATATATAATCCTAATCTTATTTCATCAAGTTTAATTATTATTACTCAAAATATTATCTATATTGACATTTTAATTTTTTTTTATTCACAAATGTGAGGTTTTATAGTTTTAACGTAAAAAAAATAATTATATCCGATCAATAATGTTCTTTTTACATATCTGTATAGTATTTAATCTAACATATACAAAGAATTAAAATTTATTGTTAAAGCAATATTATTAAGTCAAGTTTTAAACTTCATACCTGCTTGAGAATAAATTAAACTTTTATAATGAATTGTAATTTTAATTAGAATTGGGAGATAAAGAAAAACGTTCTGCTGTTAATTAAATAAAGAAGAAGAGGAAAAAAAAGTGCTTAAATTGCAGATAAAATTAAGCAGCAAACCTTTATTCTTAATAAAAAAAAATTCTAATATTTAAGAATACACTTTGGTTGAAAGAACTATATTTAAAAGAAAAGGATAGAGCGATTTAGAAAGTTTGGAATCACCTCTTTGCGTGTTGTTTGTAGCTTGTTTTCTAACTCTTATACTACACTATACGAGTTCCTTTTCTCTCTCTCTCTCTCTCTCTCTCTCTCTCTCTCTCTCTCTCTCTCTCTCTTTTTCTCTCTTTTATCTTGCTGGGAAGTAATGAATTCTAAGTGATAGACGCCTTTAGAAGTCAGTATAAGAAAAGAAAGAAAATCTCAGCAATGTTGGGCGTCTACTCTACTATACTATTATATAGGTTTTTATTCAAAAGAAAAGAAAAAAGTTTCTATACAAAAAATAAATAATAAAATATGCCACTGCCAAATTTATTATTGAAGCTTTTAAAGAAAAATAAACAAATAATAAATTTAAAAGTAAAATTTCTTAAATAAATAAATAAAAAAATAGGTAGCAAAAATATTGTTTTGTTTAATTTACTCTGATATGTTGGATGATGATAATATTGATGAAGCACACGCCATTGTGAGTATTATATAATTTATAAACAATATGAAACATAAAATCAATAAGCTTTGTGTAATGAATGAGATATGGATAAATGAGAATATATATATATATATATATATATATATATATATATATATATATATATATATATATATATATATATATATATAATATCTTTTTGTCTATATATATATGATATACAATATAATATTATTGCAATAATAAATAATAATAACAGGATGATTTATATTAACTTAAAACGTGATCCTAAAATAAACTAACACAGTGACATGTTTTATTTATTATTCAAACTACCACAATAATGACTTTCTGAGTTATGTTTTTGGAAAAAAACAAACATGTCTTGCTGTTTTATTAAACAATGTAAAGTTATTGTTTAATATTAAAACCTTTATATAATATGCTATCTTCTTATGAAATTTTGAATTAAGTTCATGTGTATTTTGAAGTATACATGCTGCTGTTATAAAACGTACAGTAAAATAAATTTTTTAATGGTAGTAATTGTATGATGTATATAGCTGCATCATTTGCTGGTTTATATATATATATATATATATATATATATATATATATATATATATATATATATATATATATATATATATATATATATATATATATATATATATATATATATATATATATATATATATAAAATGTGTTTAGCCAGCTTTCTATCTATATAAATTTGTCAGTTTAGCAGTTGAAAACTTAATTGCATTGTCACACATTTTCTCTTACTTTTTCTGCTTTATATCTTGAAATTTATTTCTATTTACGTCAATATTTTATTCCCTATTATAAAGTCTAGCGTTTCAATTAATTTTGTAAATATTTATACTTTTTTTTTATTAAAGAAGATTGATACACCTAAAATATACAACATTATCTTCTGTTTTTTACTATGGTAAATCTGAAAAGCAAAAACATTTCATATATACGTGACTTTTAAGCATACCGTAGTAAAAACTTAATTAAATGATAGCAGTCAAATAGCTCAGCTTCATTAACGTAGTAAAAAAAAAAAGTTTTTTTTTTTTTTTTTTTTTTTTTTGCGCAGTGTAATATTTACGTTGATGTGGTTTCATTAGACTTTTTTTTTTCTCCACAGGTTAAATAAAGTACTATTTTTTTTTCTCTCTGATGTGGTATGGCGCACCTTAGATTATTTTAAACTTCATACTTTGTCAAAAATTAATTAAAATTATATAATATAGAAGAAAGTTAGTTGTTTCTTAACATGAACTGTAATATAATATTGTTTATATGCAAAATAAGGGATGTATATATACAAAATAAGCTTTAGAAATCTAAATCACCAACTTTGTGAATCTGTATGTTAGTCAAAACAAAACATCGAGAAGGAAAATTTCTAACACATGGTGCTCTAAAACAATATAAAGTTGACATACTTTATTCAAGAGAACTTTATTGTGCACATAGAAAGTATATACGTACCATAGTACTCAAATATAATACTTCCATTATATACCAGTCTTAAAATACAAGAACTTCATATAATATAAACTTCGTTAACTGGAATTTAAATTAATATAAACTTTTCTTTCTTAAAAAAGAAAAACTTTATGTTACAAAAAACAAAAACGCAACTACATGAATAATTCATTATATAAAAGTTAAGTAACATAATATAAAGCTTATATTAATGATAATTTGTATCTGATGTAACTTATTTTCTATAAGAAGGGCTAAAGTTCCTATTATGGTAATATTATATTTACAATTATTACAGAATTTGCAATTACCTGATCACTTCAATTTTAGGGGCATTTTAATATCTTGTTGCAATATGTTTTAGGAAAGATAAAATTGTTAGGGTGTATTTAAGTGAGAATTTAAATTATTAAAAGTAGCGATGAGCCTTAAATCTAAAATTTAAAAACATTTCAATCTGCACTTTTGCATTTTTTTTTTAAATTTTTTTATGTAGAAATTTGAACTTTTTTTTTATAAAAATTATCGCAGTGAAAAAAAAAAAAAAAAAAAAAAAAAAAAACCTTAATTATGTATGACGAAAACATTTTGCCATCACTACGTAGTCGTGAGTTATTAACGCGTGACTCAACCGTTGATAACTTTTGTAGACCATACATATAATATTTTGTATGACTCTTTAGTAGTTATATAATATTACGTAACATCACCATCGTATCATGCAAACTAATCCTATTAGATGTATGTAGGTTCATGTATAGAAAGTTATGCTTGGAAATTATAATCTGATTAATGAACAATAATGGAAGTGGATGGTGATTATTATTTGTATATATGTATAATTATAGTAGAGAGAGAGAGAGAGAGAGAGAGAGAGAGAGGTGGTTGTGTATTCATATAATATGAAAATTTGTCATGTGTCTCAACAAGAATGATAAATCTCAAATCACATTAAACTCCAATTATATTAAGCCACTAAACACAATATTATAGCCATGCTATGTATATTTATATATTAGGATGCATGTTTGCTAATATATTAAATGCTATTTGCATAATTATTTCCTGTCGTGCAAAGCTATTTTAATTTCATCTCACATCAGATTACTATAATATATTTTTAGACTTTGTGTTGTTACGTAACATTGTATCTACTACATAAACTCACATACAGTTGTTCTGTAAAGTATAGTGAGGCTTATTAACAGTGATTGGCTGCCTTAAAAAAATAAGACACATTCATTGGTTGATCTTTTTTTTTTTTTTTTTTTTTTTTTTTTTTTTTAGCCGATAAAAGTAAGTCGAATGTTGAGCATGGAACATTTGTTGTTGTGAAGTTTTGGTCATTCTTATCAGGTCCAAAGTTCTAAACGAAGAAATAACAATGATCAACCATTATTTATATAAACGTAGTAAACAGGTAATGACGTCATGATTAGATGTTTTTAACAAAGTAACAAATTTCGAAGCTGGCTCAAGAGTTGTGTGTAGTTTATAGAACGAACTATAGCTTGTTCTGTAAAGTATAGTGAATCTCATTAACAGTGATTGGCTGACCAACAAAATAAGAAACATTCATTGGTTGATCTTGATTTTTTGAGCCGATAAAAGTGAGTCGCATATTGTGCATAGAACTTTTTTTGTAAAGATTCGTTCATTCTTATCAGGTTCAAAGTTCTAAACGAAGAAATATCAATTATTAACCATTATAATAAACGAAGCAAACAGTTAATGACGTCATGATCAGATGTTTTAAAAAAAGGAAAAGTTATTTCAAAGCTGGCTCAAGAGTTGTGTGTAGTTTATAGAATGAACTATAATATACATAATAACAAAATACAGATAATTTTAAAATATATTATTGTATAATGTTTAGGCATGTTCTACTGACATGATATCTAATTGTAATAACATATTTAAAAGCTTAGTAAATTCTATAATATACTACTAATAAAAATATATATTATTCATTACTTTACATTAATTAGTAAATTACAATTAAAACAAATTAAGTTCCTGCGGTTTTAAAATGCCAGATAGATTACTAAATAAAAATCCAATTATTTTTAATTCCTAACGTGCACCACACGGAAATAAAAAACTTACACAACTATAGACTGAATTGCAGAACTAAAAAAGTAAGTCATTCATTTCATTTCGGTACATAAATTTATATAATAATGTTTAATTTATTTATAAATAAATGAAAAATGAGTGAGAAAAAACTGAAAATTAATGCATTTAGCTTACTACAAGGATTAGTTTTATTTGTCACAAAACAAATTTATTGTGTCATAATATTGTTTGATATACATCATAGACGTGTTTATTTTATTGACATACATGTACAAATTATCATGCCGTATGTGCCATTTAAACCACAATAGAGAACATGGTGTGGTTTTAAAAACGTGTTAATTTCTATGAATATGCAATGGTAGCTATAGTTTTTGTTTATAAATTCAACGTTGGCTTAACTTTTTCTAATCATAGTGATAGCCAGTTTTTTTTTTTTTTTTTTTTTTTTTGCAGCGTAATTTTAAAAGCACTGTTCAAATTGTGCTCACCTCTTGATAAAAAATGTGCACTTTATATACTTTATACACTTATATAAAGTAGAAAACAATAACTTTTGTTTAAATTTATAGTGACACAGTATGCTTCCCTGGAAAATATGTCATTGACAATTCTTTAGTTCTAAGTTATTTAGAAGAAAAACAGATATAATATTTCACTTTTTCTTTTTAGCTAATATTTTTCTTTGTATATATAACAAAAATGTTTTCTCTTCAAATTGTATTTTATATTTGTTCCCAAAGGAAAAAAATATTAAGTTCACATATATATTTCAAAAATCCATTTCAAAACTTTATAAAATAATTTATCATTTTTTTTTTCTAACTGTCAAAAGTTATATATTTTTTTGAAATTTATTGCTCATAATTCAAATGTACAAGACCAACACTCTAGTGTGAATTTTATTTTAACACTAAAATCACACATAATATATTAAAGTTTACATGTACGTACATAGAAAAAGTAGGTCAAAATGCAATGTCGAATAAAATTGTATTTTTATTACATTGTGCACGTTATTGCAAACAGCCTCATCACGTTGGTTTTGTATAACTCGTGAGTTTGTGCATAAGTGTTTTGTGCACTCTTCTGAATATAATACTATACGTATTTATATTTTCATTTGCATGGTATACTTTATAACTATTCTTTTCATAAATTATTTTTCCTCTGTACATTTTGCTACATGATGAAGTAAAAAAAAAAAAAAGTACATTTAATATCATTTTTTGTTCTTGTAATTATTCTCTTGATATTTAATTCGCAATGTGCATGCTTTTTTTTTTTTTTTTTTTTTTTTTAAATTTACAAAACACTCAACTGTAAGTTATATATATTTTAAGTATAAAATATGTAGTTTAAGTTGGAATTTCATTTCGTTGATTGCAGCAACGTATACAACATTTCATTCATTTTTGTTAAAAAATTTCATGTTGGTAGAAAAAAAAATGTTTTGATAATATTTTATATATATCAATTTTGGTTTAATTGAAAATTGTTATCAGTAAAAAAAAATTTAATTTTGAAATTCCCACTGCTATACTGCTTCATTGCAGCTTAACATCCATTAGGGAAAGAGAGAGAGAGAGAGAGAGAGAGAGAGATGAGATGAAATGAAATGAGTGGGTATTACTCTTGTTGTCTCTTTTGCTGCTATAGATGAAAATACTGAGTTAAGTACTCATTATGTAGCCACCTCACCTGCTACATTGCATAGCTTTTTTTTTTTTGGTTGACAAGCCACATCAAGAGGACAGGCAGATGAGGAAAAGCATGACACCATTAATCTCGACGACTTGTGTGCTCGTTTTTCACATTACGTCGAGAAATTCTTTTCAAAAAAGAAAGAAAAAAAATGCATGATCTATTGTGCTAACAAAAATATAGTTTATATATATATATATATATATATATATATATATATATATATATATATATATATATATATATTATATTGTATTATGCAGTATAAAAATGTTAACCACATTCAACAGAAAAAAACTTTTCTATTTTATTTGAACATAAAGTAGGAACACATTTCATATTATAATGCTAAAAAAAAATTATATAAAAACAACATAAATTTTATTTTTACATAAAAAGCTTTCATGTCTCTGTTTTTAACTTCTCTTTTACCTTTATAATTTCTTTAAATATTTTTTTAATTAACATCTTTCATATTATATTCTCATCTTAATTAGTTCTAAGTGCTCATATAGTTATATTATTATTGAATCCATTTTATTTCTGGAAGCTTTTGTTCTTATACATAAGTTTCAAAATAGCACTCTCTTTTTTTGTTATTTTTCTGAAGACCGGACTTTGGTTTAAAAGAAAGCGAAGAAGAATTAAGGACTTGCGCCTTTGGGTTAGAGTGGAAGGAAAGAAGGAAAAAAAAATAAAAGACGACGACTAGTAGGGAAGCTTCTCATTTTAGACAAGTTGAACACTGACTGAGCTAAACCCTTAGAACCTACTCTTAAACTATCTTCATCCAGAAAAAAAAGACAGAAAATAATCTGGTATAACGTTTTTTTTTTTAAATGACGCAAGCACAGAAGGTGAACATTAAGCCGTAAACATTTATTTTCCACTGTGATAGAGCTCAATATTTTTTGTCTAGTGATATTTACTTTTCGTTACTATAAATAATGTAATTAATTTTCAAACTCTTTTTTTTTTTTTTTTTTTTTTTTAATTGAAATTATAATATGCAATTTTCTTTCCATCTCTCCAGTTAAAAAGCAGATTAAAAGTTTACAAATTTATATTGAAATTAATTCCAATGTTTAAAACTTTTTCAATATCCATGTACCTAACTATAATAATTATATTTTCAAATTATTTGTACTCACGTCAGAGATATAATCTGCGCTGTCAGTTTTTTTCCCTAGATTAAAAATAACAGTGTATAGACAACGTAAATAATAACACAAATATTTTTTCTAGTTTTAATGATAATCTAGTCATACAAAATGTTTCATTGTTTACATAAGCTTGCTTGTCGTGTGACAGAATGGTACATGTGTACAATGTGTGATTTTACTTTACATGTAAAACAATCACCTGGGTAAGCAGATTTACATCTAACGTTGATAAAAAAAAAACTATCACGTGTTTGCTACATGAATGCTGTGTAAACTTTTTTTTTAACAACATTACATCATACTACTAAAATGTATACTCATTGTATATTCATGTTTTATAACATGAACTTCCCTTGGTTGAAAATTTACTTTATATTTTTATTTAATTTTTTTTTTTTTTTTTTTTTTTGCATTTTTTTAGAGCCTATAAGATTTTAAGAATAATTTTCTATTGTCGTTTGTTATGTATTTACAAGTACAAGTGTATTTATAACTAAATTTTACAGTAAAAATGGCACTTCTACAAGATGGCATTTATTTTTTTTAAACGACAAAGACACACACACACACACACATCGGGCAGGAACACATTTTTTTTTCGGTGTATAATATTTTTATGTGATTTTTTTTATGAGTCTGATGGAAAACGGAACCACGACCTTATACAGTATATAAAAAATTTGTTTTCGTGTTTAGTTTTTTTCTGCAATCACAAATGACACATTTAGGTCACTATAATGTCACTATAGCAGATAGATGTCACGTATTGTTTCTTAACTTATATAAGGGCTGTACTTCTGAGGCTGCAGTTTTCCTATACTTTCAAGATATAGGAAAAGGAATTGTATACTTGAGAAAAATAATAGGATGTTAAAAATTAAAGAGTGTTCTGTCAATCGCTAAAAAAAAAAAAAAAAAAAAAAAAAAAAAAAAATTGAATAGAAAATTGCAAAGAAAGTCAAGTCTCTCATATAATAAAGAACGATGGCTGTTCTAAATGGCTATTATTCTATATTAGCTGTTTCCCTCATTTATTTTTTAATGATTATTTTAAAACTTTATTTCACTCTAAATGTAATATTCTGTTCTTTCTCAGTCTGTTGAAATTAACAATTAGTTATAAATTAAGAAAGAAAATTAATAATACTCATATTATTTTTGAAGAAGGCATGTGATACTGTAGTATTAACCATCTCTCTTTGTTAATTTTGACTTTAAACATGTTTTTATTAACTTTCAATGTTTCATTGAAGAAAGAAATTAATTTTATGTTTTACTTTTAAAGAGGAAAGTCTTTAACTTTTTGAACATTTCAAGTAACAGATCAAAAGAAAAATAAGACAGAATTCAAAGAACATCTCTTTATATACATCTTATATAATATTATGAGAAACGGGGTGGAAAAATGGGTTTCTAATAAAATTTTAATTAATAATTAAAACTCGACTATACAAATACACCTTTACATATAAAAACATGCATGTGTGGTGATCTGTAAATGTAAATTGCGATGGTACATAAAAAAAAAAAAAAGATTTATATTATTAAAATTCGCTCGTCCACACTTAACATTATAAAATAATTTAAAAAAAAAAACAAAAAAAACAATAACATTATTTCCTACTATTTGGTCTTATATATATAATATCTGGTACTTGAATGATAATAATAAAAATAAAACTTACAGTAGTAATCAGATTAACTTTTGTAATGTTCGTAGATGTTTGAAAGTTAACTCTATCTGAAATGTCTGTCTTGGGAATTTTTACATCTGTTTTTTAAAGCAAAATAGAAGATATATAAACTTTTTTTTCCCATCTGTACTTTCAGAAATAGACTGTAAAAAGGTATGTAAAATAGATTGAAAAGTCTTTATTTGATTTTTATTCGTTTATATCAACTATACTGACTGTGACATTAAATTAAATACTTTAATTTTATTTATTTTCTTTTAATGTAACACAAAATACATTTTTTATATAACACTAGTTTTTCAAGAAAAAAAAGTTTTTTTTTCCATTTTTAGTTTCATTTATATATATATATATATATATATATATATATCATCATCATCATCATCATCATCACGTGATATAAATTGACGAACGATTAAGCTATATAATATATTATATGACTATGTTAAGAATGGAATTGCAAGAAAATATTTCTGGAGCTCAAAGTTAAAGAGTACATTACATCCTCTTTTGAGTGAACGAGTAAAATAATATCAAACAGATAGTCAAGTCTATACTCGACTCAAAAAACCTGAGTTACCTGCCGTTCGACCTTTTACGGTATCGCCCAGTCGCCCCCCTTCTCCTCAAATGTGACAATGGGCGATACTTTAGGCATACCCGATTTAAATCGACTGAGGTTTTTTGAGTCAGTCGAGTATATATTATACTGACAGTCAGTTGAGCTATAATGTTTGTGTGACACAGGTGTACGATAATTGTATCTTTTTCATAATAAATTCATAAAAAATTCATTGCAATTAGTGTACATTTATAACGCTACATTTCCATGATAAGCAGATTCTACAAATGAATATAAAATATATTTTTTTACAAGTAATTTTTGTTTTAAATTTTTATAAATTTGAAACTAATGACTACAATTATGATTATAAAATAAAGTACAACATGAAAGTACAATAATGATCAATTGCATCTTTGACTTCGACCGTACAGTGCGTAATTACATGGTAAATGTATATTATTTTATACATTTTTTTTAACGTATTGAATTTGCATTTGGAGTTACAGCGAGTATTTTGAAACACTTTTTCTTTTGTAAGAAAATTATTGAGATTAAATATGAAATCATATCTCATAAGTACAATTAAAATGTAGATCATTGCTATCATATAACGTAAGTTTTTACAATGTATTTGAAGCATATGGACAAAAATAAATGCACAGTAATTATTTAAGCCCCATTTTAGAAACATTTATTTATAACAAAATTCTTTACGAAATATTAAATAATAATTATACTGCCTATATAGCATAATAAATATGTTGTAAAGTATAACTATTTATGGTATTCTAAAATAGCAATAACACCTTAAAGGCATAGAAAACATTGAAACAACATGTTCTAAACACAAAATGGGATCTACAAAACTGATGATACTTTTTACCAGAATGTTAATGTAGCCCCACAAAAGAGCTTGAAAAAACTGTAAAGTATGCAATTTGCGTGAATATTCATGTTTATGACGTCATTAACAGGCAAAAACTAGTATGAAATTGTTGTGCGGGTTGCATAAATCTAATTTTTCTTATCACTGCTACGGGGCTACTGTTGGGTTTTGAGACAAACTAAAGTTATTTATGTAAGTCCCATCAAGTGTTTTGTGATGTTAATGCAAATTTTTTCATGTTTTCTATGCCTTTAATTTAATTTCTTTATGTAAGAGCTCCAAGAATTTTAATAATAAAATATATTAATAATAAATTGGAATTTGAGAGAAGTACTCTTATTGTTTCTTGGTTTTTAATTAAATTGGTAAATATCAAATAATCTAGGTTACTTTTTTGTATAATATATAAAAAAAGTTTTTCTATGGAAAATATTTTTTATACAAAGTAATGGTTACACATAATCATATATTATATTTTTCTTTTACATACCATATTAAATTTCAATGCATGAATAGAATAATAAAAATATACATAGTGAATATATATAAAATCTATGATATAATATAATATTTTTCTTTTATTCCCATGTATATTTCAATAAAGCAGCAAGAAAATAAAATAAAATATATAAAAATACTTGTTGAAGTATCACGAGTGCAATTTTTTTCCTCTTTATAATACGAGAGAGAGAGAGAGAGAGAGAGAGAGAGAGAGAGAGAGAGAGAGAGAGAGAGAGAGAGAGAGAGAGAGAGAGAGAGCGAGAGAGAGAGAGAGAGAGAGAGAGAGAGAGAGAGAGAGAGAGAGAGAGAGAGAAAGAGAGTAAAAATATGCTCAGGTAAGTAGAGAAAGATAAAAGCACTATGTGGAGTCAGTATAATATTTGTTCTTTTTTTTTCTTATATATATTTATATAAAAATGTAACCTACACAGCAGAATATTGTAGAGAGGAGGTGGGTGTGTGTTACAGAATGATTACAGTGGCAGAAAAAGATAAAATATTATATCTCTGAAATGTTACGTCTCTCGAGCATTATTATTTTTTTGAGTCTTATTCTTTTCCTACATTTCATAATAAATCGCAACCATACTATGTATACAGCGACAAGCAAATTTAGGAAAGAAATTTATATCACTAGAGAAGCATACTGTACACATATAATAATACATATTGTTATTTTAAAGAAATGAATATGATATAAAGATTGTAAAAGTTTAAATAAAGTTAAAAAAAAGAGGTAACCAAGGGAATGCATATGTATATATATATATATATATATATATATATATATATATATATATATATATATATATATATATATATAAAGAATTTGAAAGACTATTATATAAAGTTTATCGTAAAATAAATTTTGTGAATATGTTCCATGAATTTTTTAACAATAAATGTTGAATGATATTACAAATATGTAAGGGTATATAAGTATAAAGTTAAGAAAAAATTGGAGAATTTTTTTCTTTTAAAAATAAAGTATTATAGACGATATATATGCATAACGTATAATAACTTATAATAAGTGTCGGAAACATTCACTTTTTTTTTATCGCCACTTGTGTTCTCTCTATTCCTTCTCCACAGGGGGAAACTTATGAAGTGATTTTCTTGTAGCAATCTTGCTTTTTTATCTTCAGTTAATTATTTTAAAATAAATAAAAAAAAAACTATATTGCAGATATAAGCTTATACTTAATATATCAAAAGCAGATATTTTATATAATAGAACTTTAAAGCATTTATGATAATAAATGATATTTTATAATAATAATGTATTATAATGACAGGTTATGTCATAGACATATTATAGATGTTGAAATTGAATTAGTTTAAGTACAAAACAATGTTTTATTATTTTTCAATATAGCTACTTCACATCAAATTAATTATTTATAAAATATGACCTTTATAATGTGACTAACACAGAGAGAGAAAGAGAGAATAAAAAAGAGAAAGCTTGAAATGCTGAAAATATCGGACAATAACATTATTTGCACATAATATTTTCATTTTCTAGAGTTCTACCAACAGTGTAAAAAAAAAATAAAAAAAAAAAATGAAAAGTTAAATTTTTGTTTGACATATTGATTCAATTACTAAAAAATGGAATCCTTGAGTATAAAATTATTAACCAATACAGATTTTGAGTGAACCATATACATTCAATTTATCGCACAATTGCCTATTCAGTGGCTTTTGAGGTTTTTATTTCTAATAATTTCACGCGACATGAATGATTCTTTTATGGCTTTAGTGTGCCCAGTGTTTGTGTTGAAAGTGTTTATTGGCCTCACAATGACGAGCTGCTTCAACAGGTGTCAATTTAATCGCCTCAGGTACGTTTATGCTTGGATATACCTACCTTTGGTTACGACGATCATAAGCAAGTCTTTTACTTAAACTTAATTCTAACTTTCTGTTATATCATAATATTGTAGACTTTCATGAAAAGGTGTATTGAATTTCAGATGTATAGCGTTGCCAAAACTTCGCTAATTAAATTTTGCTTCAGAAGTATTTGCAAAGGTATACCAATCAAATTTGAAAGACAAGAGAGAGAGAGAGAGAGAGAGAGAGAGAGAGAGTTCATAAAATATAGTCTATAAAGAACATATTTACTTTAGTATCACCTTGCTCGTGTGAAGGCAAAGATCAAACTTTATTCAAACATAAAATGGAACAATCGAGCAAGGGATAAAAAAAAAGTCATCGATAAAAAAATGGAAGGATATAAGAGTTATAGGGAGCTAACGTACTATGGGAGTTATTAGGGAGCGACATTATACTTTATATTATGTAAATAACAATGTTTTCAATTTTTTTAAATCAGAGTATAATTTAAACTTAAGCATTCCATGTATCTCTATGTTATAAAATTTATATTTCAAAAAATACTTATATGTTTTAATGGTTTACAGAAACATTTCTGATTTTCAAATTTTAAGAATATAGTGTTAAATTATAATTATTTTTCTACATGCATTACAAATTGATAAAAAAAAATTATTTTTAAAAAAATGTATATAAAATAATTAAAAACATTTAAAAATTTTGCATTTCTTATTGAACCATAACAATTAAGAAGAGAGAAAAAAAAGCGTGTTTTGTGTATCTAAAACCAAGTTTAAACAACAATAACCTGAAATAATAACAGAAAAAAATCAATGTAGCCTTGAGGGATATTATATGTAGAGAGTACGCACGTAAATATTTATGATTCTTTTCACAGTGACTGTGTTTGTTTATTATTGGAGAGAGAGAGAGAGAGAGAGAGAGAGAGAGAGAGAGAGAGAGAGAGAGAGAGAGAGAGAGAGAGAGAGAGAGAGAGAGAGACTGAGCTGTTGAATACACAAAAGAAAAGAGAGAGAGAGAGAGAGAGAGAGAGAGAGAGAGAGAGAGAGAGAGAGAGAGGAAAAAAACGTCGTGAATTAAATCTGTGTTATTCTAACTGCTGGTTATATAGAAATTCAATTATTAGACTTCATGAGGAAATAAGCATACGATTGTAAAATGCAAATATTTACCACAACTTTATAATTAACTATAAGTCTTGATGAAGTACACATTACATCTAAATGAAATTACATACGTAAATTGAAAATGTAAATTTTATATACCATACATACATTATACAAGAAAAATATGTAAATGTTATATAAATCTATAATTAAAATACTAATAAAATTATAAAGCGTAAAAAATAATCTTTTAAATGAATGAAATTATAAAATTAATTAAAAAGTACTGTACGTAAATATTATATATTTCAAATTAACGTTTTGGTGATTCATTAAAAAAAATACTTAAAAAAATCAGCATTTGCTGACGAAATCAATATTTTAATATAAATACTAAAAATAAGAGGGAATGAAAACATATATAAAGCATTTTTTATATAAATTTAAAAGAAAAAAAAATTACAAATAAAGATATAAAAAAACACACTCTAAAATTTCAATCTACCACTTAAAATCTTTAATGTAAAAATATTTTTCCCATAAATAAAGTAATGAAATTGAGGTTGGTTTTTAGTGTTCCATGATGTAGATATAGCTGTTGTATATATAGAGTAATCAATGTCAACATAACCGCATTATAGAGTAGAGCGTGGAGATGCTAACTCTGTGCTTCACCACAACAAAGAAATTACGTCTCTAACACACATGAAAATTGTATCTCTTTCTCTCTCTCTCTCCTACCTGCACACCTGTCACACAGAAAGCACGACTGCTATGCAAATTCAATTGAAGTGATAATCAAGAAATCAATACAAGCAAATGGGAACTTTTTATATTGGCTTTACTATCCCAAACATTTTTTTCTTTGACTTTTTACCTAGGCAAACAAAAAAAAACTTTTATTTGCAATTGGTTTTTAGTGAATTAGTTTTGTTTTTAAATATATATAATAAAGAATAAAGTTCTCATTGGGATTACAGTATATTTTTTTATGTTAAACATTATAAATAGAATTAAAGTTTTTGTAATGTATGAAACTGCTGTTAATATACTGAGGTCATCACAGTAATTGTTTTGTATCGTCGTTTGAGTCTTTCGTGGTTTACAGCACGATACATTTATTGTTGATATGACATATAATTTTATTGGTATATAGATCACATACTGCTAATACAAATAGTATAATATATTATATAATATTTCACTTATACTGAAACGCAATTTTCTTTCATCTTAATCTTACAACAAGTTTACTCCAATTAAAGTTACTTTATGAAGTCAAAAATAGTTTAGATTGCAAGAAAATTTTACCAACGCATAATTTTTAAAATTTAAAGTATGATAATAATAAATACAATGATTTTTGTTTAAGTATAAACCATCCTTTCTGTAGCAAAAAAAATATTTTAAATCTCCTTTATATTATAATAAAAAAAAATCTATCATTCACTTAAATCTTTTATAAAGAAAAAAAAAGTATTATATAAATAAAAATTTCAGTATTGATTTAGGTTTATGGTACGATATAGCTTACATTATTATGTAGAACATTCTATAAGCAATAAATAAATTTAAAATTCAATCTTAGAATATATTATGAACATGAAAGTTTATGGTGGAAATGTCTACATTTTGAATGAAACATCGAGTATATAGATTTTCTTTTCATATATTTATGTTCAAATCTCTCTCTTTCAACATCGAAGCTCTGTAATATGAATAATTCTAACAACGTATATATATATACATATATATATATATATATACATACATATATACATATACATATATATGTAGCAAAAAATCATTAGAAAAAACTGCAACCCATTTTTCCTGCTAAAAAGAGTTTTTTATATTAAAAGTTGTAATACATATATATAAAGAGTCACGTAGTAAGGTTTTTGTTCAATCGTACTAACAAGCGGTGTGAATGCCTTCGAGACGGCAATTTGGCGCGTTCTACACCCTGTTCAGTGACGTACTGTCTGATAGACAGGGTACGATATCGGCTCACCACCTCTCTCTCTCTCTCTCTCTCTCTCTCTCTCTCTCTCTCTCTCTCTCTCTCTCTCTCTCTCTCTCTCTCTCTCTCTCTCTCTCTCTCTCTCTCTCTCTCTCTCTCTCTCTCTCTCTCTCTCTCTCTCTCTCTCTCTCTCTCTCTCTCTTTCTCTTTCTCCCCAACAACAGCTATACATCCACTGGGCCACATACAATTTATTGATCTCACACTCTCTCTTGTGTGCAGAAAACTCAAATATATATGTATACGCTAAAAAAAAAAGTCGTTTGTATAGAAAAAAGCAACATTGCATACAGCTGTCTTCTTATTTCCATTTTATTTTTCAAAATCCTCCCTTTAGGAAAGTTGCGATTACTTTTCCATCCTCTTTATATACACATATATATACACACACAGATAACACGTGCATCTTATATCCCCACACAACTTTATCTAATATTTGTGAGCCAAAATATCTTATCTTTTATGTAGAAATAAAATATATAAAGAAATTGAATATTTGCCTTTGAAAATTTAGTTAGATCAAAAAAAGGGGTGAATATATTTTAGTCTTGTTAGTTTTCTAAGTAGATATAATAACATAAAAGAAAGTATAAAGATAAAAGGAATGGAGATAAATTGGATCTGTTGCAACTTAAGTTTTAAAATTGATTAGTTCTATTTAGAAAATGAAACTGGAAAACATTTTATATATTTCCATTAAATAAATAAGGTACATAAATAAATAAAATATTAATACAATAAAATATATCATGCAAAAATCCAATTACTGTATAAATATATTATTATAATATACGACATTTTTAGAATTGAATAAAAGTGTAATATTTCATGAAAATAATCCAATTAAAATATAAAACAAATATAATGCATTGAAAAGCATGCTCAATCATTTTCTCAATCATTTTTCAAACAATCATATTTTGCATTACTTTATTAATTAAATTAGTTATACACACACACACACACACACACACACACACACACACACACACACACACACACACACACACACACACACACACACACACACACACACACACACACACACACACACACACACACACACACACACACACACACACACACACACACACACACACATATTCTTCATATTTGTCATATACATCTAAAACTCCATTTATATAATTATAAAAATATTATTTTTATTTCATTATTTGAGTTTCACATCATAACAACTTTTCATATACACGATAAAATTGTGTCAAGTGGTGTATTATACAACGAAACATCTCTCTCTCTCTCTCTCTCTCTCTCTCTCTCTCTCTCTCTCTCTCTCTCTCTCTCTCTCTCTCTCTTTCTCTCTCTCGAGCATTAATGATTATAATATAGTCCCACTTGAAAAATCATTTGTGTATAAAAATACGTATTTCTATCCCGGTACACAAAGTGCTATAGTAATGCATAATACAGTAACATGCCCTTGTAGATGATTGCTCAAACTATGTTCGTCCACGCATTCCCGGGCACCACTATAAACTTTGCACTCAACATTTTTCTCTCTTTTTCGTGTTTTTTATATAAGAATGCCTAAAGGCCAAAAGTTTCTATATCTTTAACGTCTACTGAAACATGACGTCAATTCTTTACAGCAATAAGTGATGCTATGATGATCTTTGTGAAGAGTTTTTTTTTCTTTTTCTTTTCTTTCTACTTTTGCTTGCATTTCAAGAACAGCAGCCAACTTTATATATTATTATGTAAGCTATTATATTGAAGTAAAAAGAGAAAAGTTTTATTTTATTTTTGTTCTTTTTACGTATAATGTTACCACTGTTTGATCAAATTGCTGTACAAAAAACATGAATCTTTCTCTCTATTCTATTTACCCCGTTTGTTGTGATTAATTTCTACTGACAACGACAACATCACATGTGAATACTATCACATGTTTACTTTGATTACACAAACTTAAAGTGAGAGATAATTGATATATTTAAATAATAATAATAATAAAAAAGTCAATTAATATAATATAATGTATCTATCACCTATCACGATTCTGTAGTCTTTAAAATTAAAAAGAATAATTTGATCTTAAAATCCATGATTGCCACAAAGAAAGAGAAAATATGGATATCAAATATTAGTTTATTTATGGATTAAAAAATTATAATTTTATTAGATAATAACTAATTTGCTGAGTAATAAAAGTTATTAATGAAATAAATAATTTGAATCTCAATTTTCTCTTTTTTTTTTTTTTTTTTTTTTTTTGAAAATTCAATCATATAGTATACCATGAATAAAACATTATAGTAATAAACATTATTATAGCCATTATAATAATGTATTTTTTTTTTTAATATGAACAATAATACGTGAAATGAATTTATTATTAAAAATTATTATTTGTAACATTCTTTTTTCTTTTGACAATTTTAAATTGCTAATAATTGAATATCTAAATACACAAATGTATACATACATATATAGTAGAATGGAATAAATTGAATACGCAAGTAAAATTTCATACTCTACTTCCTAGACTATTTAAGCGTAATTTTCCTGTTAGTTGGTATTGGTTTCTCTCCCCCTCTCTCTCTCTCTCTCTCTCTCTCTCTCTCTCTCTCTCTCTCTCTAACAGATTCTGATCATTTTCAATTTCCAATATACTGATTTGTCAGATTGAATATATATCAGTAGTACCAGTCTCTTCGTAATACATTTATTTAAAATACGATACGTTATACTACATAATAACAAACATTCTATTTATATAAACGTATTATAAAAAGAAAATTATTGTTATTTATTTTTCTTTGAAATGTTAATGTGATTGAATTTAAATTACCTATTTTTTGTATAATATTATATATATATATATATATATATATATATATATATATATATATATATATATATATATATATATATATATATATATGAATTGGTAATATTTAATTATTTTAATAAAATAAAAATGTTATGTAAATTTCAAAGAGGAAAAAGATTGTAACAGTCGTTGTGATGCCATTTTTTCTCTCTCGGAAAGCAATGATGAACAGTGCGAGCAAAAAATATCTCTTTTTCTCTTCCTCTCTTTCTCTCTCAGTTGAGAATTAAATTTTGTGGTTCTGCGTTTTACGAAGCAAATCTTTCCCAGTACAATTTACTGAATATAGAATAGAAAAAATTAAAATGAAAAATGGAAAAGATTAATATATATATAAATATATATATATATATATATATATATATATATATATATATATATATATATATATATATATATATATATATATATATATATATATATGTAAAGCAAAGGAAGTCCTTTACTTTTTTTAAGATTTAAATTTTTTTAAATAAACATTTTTTTTTCATATAAAAAATAAATTCTTCATTTATATCAATAGAAATTTTTATTTTTATTTTCAGTTCATTGGAAAATAAAATTTTATTAAAATGGTTTTTGTTACACATAAAAACATTTTTTAATGTTAAAAATAGGATAAAAATGTTGATAAAGTAATGAATTATTCTTTTTTATATTAATTTCTTTTCTTAATCGCTTGAATTGATTAAAAAATTTGACGGTGGATTAATTGCATTTAAAATTTGAATTGATAGTACACTCAGTTTAATTGAAAGTTTTTCCATTTAAAATTAACTCGCATTTTTCTTTAATTAATCAAACAATTATTTTCATATACGATAAAATATTAAAATTAGTTTATTACTAAATTAAACTAGTTTAAATTATTTGCATTACTAAATTACTACTAAAAGCACAAGGATTTGATATTACTAAAAATATGACATACCTCTTGTAAACGTGCTCATAGTTTTTATTGTTACACCAACTGTTGACGGTTGCATCGTTACATAATAATAATGGTAAAATAAAATGAGACTTTAAAAACTTAATTAATTTTATATTTATTCCTGCAGTTTTTATAACTAGATAACTATAATTCGTTCTATAAACTACACACAACTCTTGAGCCAGCTTTGAAAATTTTCCTTTGTTAAGAACACCTGATCACGACGTCACTACCTATTTACGACTTTTATGGTTAATCATTGTTATTGTTTTTTTTATAACTTTAGATCTGATAAAAATGAACGGACGTTGCAAAAAAAAAAAAAAAAAAAAAAAAAAAAAAAAAAAAACAAGTTTCATGCTCAACAGCGATTTAATTTTATCGGCTCAAAAAACAAGATCAACCAATAATTGTGGCTATTATTTTTGGGCAGCCAATCATTGTTAAGAAAACTCAATACACTTTACAGAACAAACTTATGAGTGTTTTTGATTCAAATATCAAAAAAAATCAGTAAATGAAGAGACATATTACTAAAAATAATTTTATTTTATTTTATATTTAGACTTTTATTATGTTATAATTTATATTCAGATATTATTATAAAAGCTCCCTCTTTTTGATAAAATGTTAAATGTGTATTATATAATAATATGAAAACTTGAGTTTATATAATTTTCAGTCTCTTTAATAAAAGAGCTACGATGTTTATGAAAGCTCTTGACTGTTTATTATAAACTAATTTAAATATATCGTGTAAATATATGCATAATATAAAAAGAGTGTTTTAATGTGTGGATTTTAATATAATATTATTAACAGTACTCAATTAAAACTAATTAAATTTTATATTTTATAAAAAATTATAAATGAAGATGAACAATATTATATGTTCAATTTTCAATTATTTTATATTTTTATACTAAAATAATGAAAATTATATCTGAGTAATTCATTGGATATTGATAATGTCAACAATAGTTTCCAAGTATTACAGGTACTCTACATAACAGTTCTTGCAAATATATATATATATATACATGTATATATATATATATAATAACATATATAATATATATATGTTTTCATTTAATTAAAATATTTATAAATTTATAAAAATGATTTCTAATTATATTTTGACTGTCTTATTGTTATATTATATTTTATTTGATAATCAAATTTTATTTGGATGAAAAAAATGAGAAAAAAACGTATATTTCTCACATTTCATATTATTATTATTATTTTTTTTAATATATAGGTATAAACAGGCTTTGTAATTTAGACTTTAACCTGTGCGCACATCATCGTATAGTTTAATTTTGTTAGTATTAAAACTTGATCAAGTTGAGCAGACGTGGTTGTATTTAGCTTGTATTTTATAAAATTAGTGTTATTGAATTATTGACATAATTTTAATTAAGATGTGCATCAAGTGTTCGCGAATATGTAAAAAGAATATTCTAAAAGAATAATATAAGAATAATGTAAAAAGAATAATATTAAAAGTATCTTACGTGTTGTTTTCATGGTTCATTGTTATTGTTACACTCTGTGCTTTTTTCAATATAAATGTGCATTTCATTACATCAAAGGCCATACTGTTCTTTGATTATATTCTCGTATATTATATTTTATAAGTTCGTTTGGAAGTGAAGTTACGTACATTTCATTAAAAAATTCATTTACTTCGAAACAAAACAAAGAAAAAAAGAAGAAAAAAAAACGTAATATACCGCATAAAATATCGCGCATATTTACCTTACCGCATAAAATATCGCACCATAGAGGCAAAATTTACTGTGATTCATAAATGATATTATTTTAATCATAATACTCTATTGTTGCCTAATCTTACTGAGCTTTTTGTTGATTTTAATACGTTTTTATAATTACAAAATGATAATGTGGTGGCAAAAAAAAAAAAAAAAAAAAAAAAAAAAAAAGTAAAGGAGTTAAAATATAATTAGAAATCATTTTTATAAATTTATAAATATTTTAATTAAATAAAAACCATAATAGAAAATGATGTAAGTTATAATAATAAAAATATATATGATATTATTCATACTAATAACGAATATCGTAACCTGCGCATTAAACATTTTGACCTCGCTGCAGCATGGCAATTATCAAAAAGCCACTCCGCGAACTGGCTAAAATGCATTTGCCAGTCCGCGATCTGGTCAAATTACAATAACCACGTCGCGGAGTGGCATTTGTCAAAAACCACTCCGCGACGTGGTCACTTATTTCGGCCAATGAGCGAATTCGGCAATGGTTGCCAACATATATATATATATATATATATATATATATATATATATATATATATATATATATATATATATATATATATATATATATATATATATATATATATATATATATATATATATATATATATTGGAGTTGAAGAAACTACTCAAAACCTTCTTTATCTATATTGCAATAAACTCATTAATTTCAATGAATGAAATCATTAGTTTTACAAGTGTGCATCATGCATTACTTAGTAGCTAACAAACTTTTGATGTCAAAAACCAATCTCAATTACGTAAAAGTCAAATTAGCTAAGCAAGTAAATAATTAATTACATTTTTTTTTTTTTTTTTTTTTTTTTTGCAATGTCTGAAATTTATTGTCTTTTATTTTCGTTAAAGTTAGAAAAATTGTATTTTTTTCTCTATATTTTTTATGTATTTTTTGTATATTTTTTAGAAATAAAAAACACTTGATGGGAAAAGAAAGAAAAACATTCATATCCAAGCACCCCTTACAACATTCAAAACAGAAAGAAAATGTGTGTTTATTTTTTATATATATATATATAAAATATAATATAAAAAAAGAGTGTTTTGATATTTTAATATGGGTGAGCTTGCTTTTGAGATATATAGTTACATGAATGTTGAGCCGTCAACACAGAACTTCTGCCAAAACTACACACCTCAACGCAACATTTGCTAATCCATAATTCAGGTGATGGGAATGAGGATGGTGTGGAGCTTGTTGGGTATAAAATGGTGGAGAAAAAGAAAGAGTTAGAGTTAGAGTTAGAGAGAGAGAGAATGCGTCAGAAATAATAAATACATTATTTTGTTGTTATAGCTTTGTTCATTTAACTTTTTAGAAAAAATGTTTTATTCTCTTTACTGGAATAATAATAAATAATGAAACATTTTAAATGAATTTTAATTTTTTTTTTTTGTCTATTACAATATGATTTTTTTATTTTGTTTACTAAAGATTAGTATTTAAATTAAAAAATATAGCATGCTTATATTTCTTGGTTAATTTTTGTTTTCGTAAAATTTATATTTATTAATTAAAATCAACTTTATTCAAGGTATTTACGTAACGTTTGTATTTATAATGAAATTTTATTGTAAAATTATATCGTATATTTAAAGACCGCATACTTTTTAATTAAATTTTTTATTAATATGTGTTTACAGTAAATAATGTATATTTAAATTGCCATTTTTATTATTAATTTCATAAAATTTGATACACATACATAATAAATTTAGAATGGTTTTTATTACACCTTTCTTTATAATATATTTTTAGTAACAAAATCAACATCTAAAGCTTATTTTTTGGCTACTCGCCATTAAAAATATGAATACTTTATGTCACGTAAAAAAAAAAAAAAAAAAAAAAAAAAAAAATCATTCTATTTTTTTGAATTTAAATTGTATTACCTTTTTATGAGGTTGTAAAATATAACTCCGTTAAGTATACATTCGGTTCTGTTACTATTAAAAAAGTACTTTAATAAATTTTGGATCTCTGAGACATCTTGTTTTAATAGGTTTCATAACATAGAGATGTTGATAGCAACTATGTATATTATATTTGAGTATCTTTAGTAAAAGCTTTACATGTAAAAAGGTAATGGATGAAGTAAAGAATGGCAACTGTTGATTCATTATTCAGGTAGTGCGTGTGGTAAGGCATGTAAGTAAGTGTAGCTAAACGAGCAACGAGAGGTAAAAGAGAAGTGTATGTAGATAGTGTTGAAGCAGCTGGTACCGGCACCGCAGTGTATATCGTACTACTTGGGTGGGAGGAGGAAGGGGGTGTAAGGGATTGGGGGTTGAAGAGGAGGAGGAGGAGGGAGATTGCTAGCTTGGGCGGTAGCGACGTTGGTTTGGTGTACAGTAGTAGTGGTAGTATTGATCGAAATATGCAGCGGCAGCGGGTACAGCGGGGTTTTTTGGCAGCAACCCTAGTAGCAACAGCAGGAACAGGAGCACCACTGAGTTAGAGTGAGAGAGAGTGGAGAACAGGGGTCATTTCAGTACGACACGCTTGAAAAAAAAATCCTTTCATGTCGTAATCCACGCGACATCCTCATACACTCATTTGTTGCATTGTTTTAAACATAAAAGTGTGTATTTCACATTTAACAGTGAAATGAAAATTTTATATGTTTACAATTTACAACCTTTCGTATAAAAAAGATTTGTCAACTAAATACTGAATCTACATATTCTCTCAAGCATGACTTTTGTTGATACTAGGATTGTTTAAAATTAGTTTGATACTTCAGTATGTATACTTCAATATGAAACTTTATTTTTCTTTGCATCACTTTTATTAGGCCAGAAATTTTGAAAGTCATTGAAATTAACAATGCAATGTTTACGATCGAAAACAAGAATAAATAAGGGGGAAGAATATAATACGGAACAATATAATAAATTACCTTTTTATAATATTTAAATTTTTTTTAGGAAGTTAAAGTAAAAGGAAATCACATCGCGTGGAGAGTAAGAAAGAAAAAAAAAAGTTCCTTTTTATTCTTTGCGTGATCAATTTTTGTATTGCGTTTCTTTGATTTACTTACGTTGAAATAAAAGTCACCCTGAGAAAAACAAAAACACTATAAAATGATTTTGAATGAAATTCATGTTTGTTTCATGATAAATAAAAATATTTGACAATAAGATATTATTTTTGTATTCACATATCAAGTAAAATTGAAAGCTATAATATATGCCAGACATGCAACTTTTTGCACATGCATTGCAATTCATATACTTGAAAGAATACTTGAAGCTGTTTTATTTTAAAGTAATGGAAAACTATTATACATATATGTATATTATAATACATACATATATAATGTATGTAATTGTATACAAAGATAATAAAACTAAAACTTTAAGTCATGAAAATGATAATTTTCTCTAATTTTAGATAGTCTTAAAGAATGGTATAATAGAGACTACGCGACACAAAATGACGTGATTTGAAACACGGGAATGTTACAAAATAATGGACTTTTATACTGAACTGGTAGACTCTTTAAGTCTAAAGTTTGACAATCAAGTCTCAAGTTCCCATTTTAACTTTTGTAATTTGCTAATTGCGATTGTTTCAACTTTCACTCGACAAATCTTTTCTCTTATAGCTCTCTAATGATTCTTATACTATTATATAACTTGTATGATATAACTCATTACAAAATTACTACTCTTACCGACTACCGTACGTCACGGCATGTTATTTTCACGTTCTCTCTTTTTGGTTATAAAATAATTGTTATACATCATTTTACTTATGAAACTTGAAACCCATTATCATTATTATATAACTTTATAAGTCAGTAACGTAAAGGAATATAAATAGTGAATAAATTTTATTAACGATAAATATATTTATATATTATTTTTGATACAGATTGAATACTGATTTTTGTAACTATGTGAATAAAACGGTTATCATTATCATCATGAATTATCAATTATGAAAAACAGATCAATGAAAAACCATATATTTTTATAATGTTTGCAAAAAAAAAAAAAAAGTTTTATTTAATGTTCAAAAAGTATATATTAACGTGAATCACAAAAAAATTCAGTAACAAAAAAAAAAAGCATCCTAAAAAAAAAAAAAAAAAAAAAAAAGGATTTTTGCATATCTAATTTACATTAAAAGCATTTGCAGATCTTTCATTAATATGCTTTTATTCTTTCATGAAAAAAAGTATATATATATATATAAAAATTTAAATGAAAAATGAGACAGAAAAAAAAGGTTGGAAAGTAAAAATGAATAATAATAATAAAATATATCATAAAACATTTATGAGTTAAAAAAAATTTAATTCATATTTAAACGTTGACTATATATAATCATGCGTTACAATACAGCAAAAAATTTTGTGTGTTTCTTTTTATGCAATATGAAGCAATGAGATAAAGTAAAGTAAGAAACAGAATAGAGTTCTGTCTTGTGAGAATTACTCTCAGGTCAGCAAATAAAAACATCTTCAGTAAAAATGTAAATAGTGCTGGTGCGTAGAGCGAGCTGGCAAACTGTATAGCGAGAGAAAGAAAGAGAGTATAACAGAGTAAAAAATTAAAACCAGCAATGTAGAGAGAGAGAGAGAGAGAGAGAGAGAGAGAGAGAATTTTACGACACACACCAAAAACATTAAAAAATATTGAACCATTTTGCATTTTACAGCAAACTTATTATTCTGCAGCTTTTTCATTTGCTAATAAAAACTATATTTTTATACCATTATGATTTTCGTTGTTGTTGATATATTGTTATTTAAATTTTTAATTAAATATTACTTATAAAAAGAAGAAAAAACATAATATAATATACTCGAAGAAAATGATAAATGAAATTGCTAAATTTAGTAGAAACAATTTTCTATTATGAAAATAAATATTACTTCATAGTCTAAAATAAGAAATAATAACAGTAAATCATTTTGATTAATTAATAGTTAAACTTGTGTATATTATAAAGATTTTATGATATAAGAAAACATTAACTTTATTCTTATGAAGAATATTTCACAATATTTTTTTTTTCTAATATATTAGTACATAATGCAGCCATATCCATTGCACGCATAATAATTTAGCAAAATTATTACAAAGAAAATAAATATAACTTTCTTTTAGTCTATAATTAAAGGTAAATTTAATAGTAGATTTTATCTATGCGTCATAATTTAAATGTTATAAAATGTATATGAAAAAGTAAAAAATATAAAAACAAGATACACATTTTTTTTAAGTTACGTGCTTTTGTTCTATTAAATGGCATACAAACAGGCATGCTGAACGAGTTAAGTTGGTAATTGCCCCTGGGAGAGATGAGAAACGATCAGATTGCGACTATATCATCTGCCCATTTTCTCTCTCTCTCTCTCTCTCATATCTCTGTCTCACGTTATATACAAGAAGTGTGACAACTTTCATCCCACGATACCATGAAACTAAAGCAAACTCAACTATTAATATTCCTCAAAGGTATACTTTACTTTTTTTTTTCTTTTTTTCTTTTTCTTTTTCTTTTTTAATATAAACGTGTTTTTTATACAGTATGAAGACAGCAAAAGTATATAAATTGTATAACTTTCATGTTAAAAATCTTTATATATATATATATATATATATATATATATATATATATATATATATATATATATATATATATATATATATATATATATATATATATAAAATCTGAATGATACTATAAAAAATTATAAAATATCATAACAAAATTATGGCCAATGTTCCAAGACACAATGTTTAAGAGACATTGAAGTATACTTTTATGAATATAATATTTAAAAAAGAATTGAATCTAGATATTTTATTCTTGATTTTTAAGTGAAAATAAAAGTTTTAAAAAAATTGTAGATCCTTTACTATTTACATTTTAATGCTAAATTTAGATTTTTTTTTCTTCTTCAATCAAATCAATTTATAATAAAATAAAAGTTGATTTCAGAGTGATTTAAACACAGCGCCTTGGATGTTATGCAATTGGCTTTGATCTCCGGACCAACTGGTTGCATATTTTACAGGCTGCGCTTATAAAATGGCTGCTCTTTTAGTTTGATGTTGTGTTATACAAAACAAATTTTTATATTCCTTCTGCATGCCTATACTTTTATTTTGCATGTTGTTTTATGATAAAATATTTTGGTAATATTACAAAATAATTTTTTTACTTAAGTTTTAAAAACTTTTATAAGGTCGCAATAAGCTGTATAAAAGTGCAGCTTTAAAAATAAAATAATAAATAAAGTTTTTATGATGTTAAAAGTAATATTTTGTATTTCATAAATTTTTAGGTCATCAAGTTATTTATATGTCTGCTTACTTAAGAAAAAAATTAAGCAAAATTTTTTATGCAAAAGCTTTTCTCTTATTCCGTGTACGTTTTATTAGATTTTTTATATACCTTTGCTAGTTATGATACATAATTTTTAAATTTATATTTATATCTAAATTTTATATATATAATACTTATGTTTTTCATAGAAATCATTACTGTGCAAGGGATTTTTTTTATTAATAATTAAAATGATTAATATTTTATTTCTTATCTAAAATAAAATCTTTTAACATTTGCCACATTTTAATTTTGCACGTTAATCATTTAAATATATATATTTTTGATTACATAACGCTTTGATTTATATAACATAATTAGTTATTTTCTCGTTTTT
Organism: Ecdyonurus torrentis; assembly: GCA_949318235.1. Lineage (NCBI taxonomy): Eukaryota > Metazoa > Arthropoda > Insecta > Ephemeroptera > Heptageniidae > Ecdyonurus > Ecdyonurus torrentis. The sequence continues at coordinate 18,856,635 of OX439130.1, read as the reverse complement.
TTGCTTTATTATATGAAGAGTTATTACTTTCAATTTGTAAAGATGAAATGTGAAATAATTTATGTGACCATAGAGACGATTTATTTTGAGTGAAAAGCATGTGAGAGAATAATGCGATAATTAATGGTCGACACATTTTTCTTGCGTCACGTAATGATCGGTATGTGTACCGTAATTTTGTACCTGTAAGAATTATGACTAATGAGTGCTATACAATTTCTAAAATTAAATTTTGAAATGATAGTTAATTCAGAAAGCAATAATCCAGCATTCAATATTTATAACATTTAAGTATTTTTTTTTTAAGCATATCGCGGCTTTATTATTATTAATTATGATTATTAAGGCCAATAACGCAAACAATGCGTGACACATTTTTTTTTCTATAAAATTGAAAACAAACTTATCAGGCTTCAAAATAATTACTTTTAATAATAATAATAATAATAAATGGATTTTATTAGAGGCCAAAAAAGGTAAAAACCCACTTACATGGTCCTCTGACTTTCTTTAAACAATATGCAATAGTCAGAGTATTTTTGTATTTTACTTTAAAAATGATTGATTCAATAAACTTTAAGGCAAAATTAGTTCTACATAATAAGTATTAAAATAATAAGGATATAATATTATATTTTAAATCACACTACTTTATCTGACAAGTATAAGTAAATTATTTTACGGTATAGTAAATTTTAAGTTATTATAATATATTGATTAAAAAACCAATAACTGAAAATTTAATTATGAATAGAATATCTGCAAGATAAACATACAATATCAATATCCATTTGTAAATATTATTTTATCTCCGCTTTTTGTAACCCATTGCGGTTTTACAGTAATGGTAAAATATTATTGATAACACTGATCACGTTTTAGAAATGTGATATTTATTACTTTAAAGTAATTATCAATAATTCAATTTTTTATTTTTTTTTAGTAATGAGGAAGGTGAATTTTTTTAACCCCCACTTTTTATGACATTTTTGAAAAGAGCGTTAAAAAAATTTGAGGCGCTATTTTTTCTTAGAACGATAGGAACACGGGAAGTATTTTTAATTAATTTTTTAATATCGACCAAAAAAGCCAGTGACGTCATCAATAGGGCATTTATTTCGGAGAAGGAGAAGGAGAAGGTTCAGTAGCCAGTTTTTTGAAATCCTGAGGACGAGCTGATTTCATTAAACTGATGGTTACTAAACCTCAAACGATTAGTATTTGCCGAGAAAAAAGTGGACTGATGACGTCACAGGCTTTCTAGGCCGATTTTCAAAAATTAATTAAAAATACTTCGCATGCTCCAATCGGCCTAAGAAAAAAACAACGCCTCAAAATTTTTAAATCTCTTTCCAAAAATATGATAAACTCAACAAAAAAATTTCAATTCACCTTCCACTTTCTCGTTAACTTAAAATTGAATTTGTGTAGTAACAAAATAGATGCAATTTAATATTATAAAATATAATTCACAGCTTAGAAGAAGCATAAAGGCTTTAATATACTAGCTAATATTGGTAAAGTTGGTAATTATATAATGATCTTATTTGAAACTTTGTGGTAACTTAATATCTTGGCTATGAAACTGCAGTTAAAGTAAAGAAACAACTTTCAATATTGAAGCTCATTCCTGTTTTAAAACTTTTTAGCTACGAAGCTACGTATAATATAGATTTTTATCTTGAGTAGAAATATATGTAATTATTTTCATTAATATTTTGTTATTATTATTTTTTAATATACAAATATTAAAAAGTTTTTACAACTAGTTTATCATGAGAAATTAAAATAAAAATATGAAAAGTATCTATATAAATAAACTTTTATCTATAGCTTGCAGCTTTATGAACAGAAAGTAAAACTTATTATAACCCATGTTAATATGACTTATCATTATAAATTACATGACCAATAAGTGCTTTTATAATTTGTTTTCATTTTTTTTATATACTAGTTTATTTTTTATACAACTATATTAAAATAAGCTTTTGGCGTATATGAACTAGATTGTACAATAACGACACAATTTTATTCTGATATATATATATATTATTTTTAAAGCTAAATAATTCAAGTATATATACTTTTTTTTTGTTAATAAAAATCTATACTAATAAAATTAAATATTAATGGAGACAATAGTTTAACATTTTGGAATTGAAATTTTTTCTTTTCACTTTTAAGATAATTAATTGATTTTATAAATTTAAAGACCTTTATAATTAATATCGATTAAAGCTTTTAATATGAAAGTAATTAGATTATTGTATTATAATTACACTCTATAATGATTATAATCATTATCATTATGACGTCATATTAATATATTGAATAGAAAAGTAAGTGGAAAGTTATATTATATAATTTACCTCATCTCATATCTTACACCACGAAAAGCTTTAAAGAGAGTGTACTTGAGAGTTAGGAACGCTAATGAAGAGTGTGCTTCAAGAACGAGTAGCATAGGAGAAGAGAAAGAGAGAGAGAGAGAGAATCTTATGTATGTATATATAGTAGTACAGCCTATAAGTATAAGTAAGCACCGAGTAGAGCGTAGAAGCGAACAAGGAGGCAAGTGTATGCTTGGCATGGCCACGTCGGTATATATATATATATATATATATATATATATATATATATATATATATATATATATATGTATATATAAGTGCAAGCTAAGGTTCCAGAGGGTTTCGTTAAGCCCATTAGTTAGAACGACGAGTGGAATCTACTCTCTCTCTCTCTCTATCTCTGTGTTCTCACTTATTCGCTCTTTACACAAAATGTCACAGAAATTTTGTCATCGCTCTTCTCTATAAGTATTTTCACATATATGCGGTTTTGTTCAAGTATATAGTACAAGAATAAACACGAATTATAAATGTTCATAAAAAAATATATATATGTAGTTTTACATTCTTAGAAGTGTAATTAAATTCATATCAATCTGACTATAAGAGTTTAAAAGGATTATCTTAAGTTCGTAAGGTGGATTATAGAGTTTTCTTTGTTTTACTAGAACACTTTTTTTTATTTCTTTTTGTATAATAACGTTTTTAATAAAATGAGTATAAAAATAAATTTTATTCTGTAAAATTCAATTTTTTAAATTAAATTACAATATTATAACATCTTGGTGTTGGTAATTTTATCCAATATATTACTAAAAATAAATACATATACATAGTTATTAAATATAAATATTACAGCGCTATTTTGTTAAGATAAAGATTATTCTAAGAAATCCAATTAAATTTCTCAGAAGTGTAAATGAAGTTTTGGATGGAAAAATTAAGAGCAAGTTTTTACCAGATTTTAGAAAAAAATAATTAATAAATTAAATGATGAACTTCTCTTAAGAAGAAGAAGACGAAGAAGAACCAGACGGAAAAAAACTTTCAAGTTTACTTAGAACTTCAAAATTTAGTAAGAAAAATATTATTTAAGAAATATAACTTAAGAAAATGAAAAGAAAAAAACTTTTCAAGATGTTTGGATAAGAAAGAAAACATCTTTCTTACGTACATAATACACTCAATAATGTAATGAAATATTAAAGCAATGCATGACGCATGCGTATCTTAGGATAATTGATATTACTGATGTTCTATGTACATAATCATTAAATCTTATAACAATGGTCATTGTATTTTAAAGCTCATATTTGTTACTTGAAACTATGAAATATAAACGCGAACAAAAATAAATAAGTAATGCTCAACGCAGCAACATTTATACAGATTATACTATATATCAAAATAATTAGGTTGTTCAGCATAATTACTTTTGTCATTAGAAAATAGAAACATTTGCGCTGTACAATGTATAGCAACTATTCAATGCACCTTTAATTACATAATTTAATTTTTTACTTGAAGGATTAAGATTAGAATGATTATATCTTCGATATTCTGAGAGTTAAAATTAAATCATTAAATTCAGAATTAAAATTTGAAAATAAACTATTAATGCGTATTCTATGCATTATTTTTCAACGCAATACCGTGTTTTCTTTCAATTTAAAGGTGCCTACTTAATACTTAATGCTTATAATATGACATAAGTTTTTATTTTTAATTAACTCTAACTTTAAAAAAATAGCATAAAATAATTGTGGAGGTGATTGAAAAAAATTTTTTTTTCACAAACTTTCAGAACTGTAACTGTGAAATGAAAACTGATTTCTTTTTAACTTTTTAATAGGATCAATAAGGTCTGTCCACAATGACGCGTAATTTACGGAACTCTTACGTGAAGATAGGACAAACAATGTTATTTGGATTCTTACGTGAAAGTTACGTGAATTTACGCGTCATTGTAAAACTAAAAACAGTTTTTTTTAGTAAAATAAAATTTATTGCATTGGTAAATGTGGTTTGATCATGACTTAGGTTTTATTAATTTATTTTTTTAACATTTTATTAGATTTCTTTTAGTTATATTTACATCAAAGAAATATCTCTGGGTTATTTTTCCTTCACGTAAAGACATAAATTAAATTTGTAAACTTATCTATATCATACCCCCATCTCTCTCTCTCTCTCTCTCTCTCTCTCTCTCTCTCTCTCTCTCTCTCTCTCTCTCTCTCTCTCTCTCTCTCTCTCTCTCTCTCTCTCTCTCTCTCTCTAGTTTTTACATCATATAACATCTATTTACAGTTATATTTTGTTTGGCAACTTTTGAGATTAAAAATACAAAATTCATATTTTAATACAAAACTAATATATCTTATTTATTCAATAAATATATATTTTTCTATAGTTTATAAGTTTATACTATAATTTGTTGATAAATTCACGTAATTAAAATATATTATGATGTTTTATTTTAATGAAAACATTTATAATTCATACGTATAATTATTTAGTTAAGATAAAAAAAATCGATTATTTTTGGTATATCACTTACATTTTATATCGATATAAAGCACACTCCACTTCACGTGTTTATATTTACGTGCATGACCTGATTTTTGGTACATATGCAACACTAGACTATTTTATACCTCAGCACTCATCTCTAAACTTTAGTCAAAAGTAAATAAAGTGAAATATATATAAAAAAAAACAACATTAGACGCAAAAGCAATATATCATACACTTTTTATTTTAAAATAAAATATATAGCTCATACCTTTTTTTATTATACATATATATATATATATAAACGAGAGAAGAAAAAAAGAGCTGTAGCTACTTTATTATGTGCATACTAAAATGACCCGTAATACCTACTAGAACACACGTTCAATAACGAAAATTTTATTAAAGTAGTAATTTACTGCAGCAATATTATATACGGTTGGGTTTTTTGGATCATATATATTATACAGTATGTATTTGTAATGTATATAGTTAAGTCAATTTTATGAGAAATATATAGTAAATTATTATAAGGTTTAAGTATATCTTTTTAATATACACCAGAGGTCCATATTTTAATATTAAAATAAAACATTACAGAATAAATATATATATATATATATATATATATATATATATATATATATAAAAAAGTACACGTACTTATATTTTTAATTTATTGTTTTACTATAAACAATACATTACAGTAATAAAAAAAATCATATCTAAAATTATGTGGATATTACCTAAATATTGAGCTCCATTATTCTAATTTTAAAATAAATCTTATATAATTAAGAAAAGAGCTTGGTTGGAGATTGTGCTTAAAACGAGTTTTTTTTTCTCTAAGTATAATATGTTAATTTAGTGTATACTATAAATGTATTATTATAATAAATACTTTATTATATATACTAAAAATTTTCAACAGCTACAAAAATATGTACTTGAAGTTATAAAAATATGAATTCTAAATTTTAATTATGATAATGTCATACAAAAAAAAAAGTTTCATGAAATATACATATATATAGTCATTTCTCCTTCTCCATTACTATACTGCTGTTATATAAATTTAATTCATATAATTTTTAAGTTTCATATGTTATTATAATGCTTATCATGCTGGTTGTTAGTGAAATATTCATTGTTATATTGCATGCAAACGTTATTTAGCTCTGGAAATTTATTTTTTTATTTTTTATTTTTTGCACAATATGTCAGAAGTGACGAATATAAGTTTGTACAAGTGTTGCGTAATTAGAATTTCCATACCATTAATGTTGTTTATATAACAGTGAATTAACTCGGAAGTAAAAATTTAAATCCTTTATTTTAAAATCATAAGTTCTGTTTATATATACATATATGTGTATAAAGAAACGTAAATTATGTTACTGGCTGTAAGTGGCAGATTTCACCAATAAACAAATTTGCATGAGTTGTGGCATATTTGAATACGATAAATAAATTCATATAAACTCAATATAACTTTACATGATAGTTGAAGACAGATTATAATATTTGAATAAATAATTTACTTTTTTGTTGTAAATAATTTGTTTCAAAATGGCTAAACTTTGATTATTTAGTATTTTTACAAATGTATAAAGTTAACTTGAAATACATCTTAAAAAGTTTTTATTTCATTTTATGGTTGAAAATATAAGAGAAAAAGTAAAAGAATTTGAATAAAATAAATGATTCAATTTTTTATTGACGTAATACAGACAGGAAACGTAAATTGAAATGAAAATGTTTAATGTAGGGGTCCTTTATTTTTCCTATATTCTTTGTAGCTTTTTCACATAGTATCTCATTATTTTGAAAATTGACTTAATAAGTTGACATTTTTACTGTAGTCAGTTATTTTCTTTCGTATAATTTTTTATAGTAATAAAAAGATGCTATTAACCAACTTATAACATAAGAAAGTTTACTTTATACATTACTGCATTACTAAAAAAAAAAAAAAAAAAGCCTAAACATTTTTTTTTTCATCAACATATTTCTCGTTGTGGTAAAACTTATAAACAGAATTGTATAAGCAAAAGTACAAACAATTGTTAAATACGCTTACGAAAGAGTTTTCCTTTGATGTATAAAAAGTGATTTTGTCAAGAATTTTAGCGTTTTTACAGTGTGAAAGAAAAATAAAGTATCTAAATTTTGTTAAGATATAAAATTAATAACTTCAAATTTTTATTTCCTAATTTTGTATATATAATTTTTTTTTTTCAAAAAAAAAAAAAAAAAAAAAAAAAAAAAAAAAAAAAAAAAGTCTTATAACTCAAGTCAGTCAGTCATAGTCAATTGCCTCACAAACACTAAATCTATAGAGAGCCTTCATAAACATCTGTAATCCTCAAACGTCTCTAAATATTTGAGCAAGCATACATAACAATTTTGCTTAGAGGCGTTTACTCAAGCTTTCTTTATGGCAAATAAAGCTAACATGTGCAAGGGTAAATTCAATATCAAGCCAGTTCTCTCTTTCTCTTTCTCTCTCTAAAAAATATTGAATTAATAACATTTTTTTGTTACTACTACCGCTACTATGAATTTCATTTATACTAGTATAATTATATTTTTCCTTTACATTGGAAAGCAAGGGTTTAGAGTTTAATATATAATTAAATTTAGGGACATTAATTAATTCAATGCTCGTAGTTTAACCATAAATTTAACAAATTTATTTTATAAATTATACACTCAACTCACGTATTACATTTTAAAATCAATATTCTATAATTTTTATTTCCATTTTTATTTTAAAAAGAAGGAATTAGTGAATAGAGAGCAAAAGAGATAAAGAGATTATCCATATTTTAATGACATTGCAAAATCTATTGATTAATCAGTAAGAATTTAAGCATATTGATGAGAAACGACAGCACGACAGAAAAAATATAATATATTTCTTTAAAATCTCTCTCTCTCTCTCTCTCTCTCTCTCTCTCTCTCTCTTAATAAAAAGGTTATTTGTAACATTTGAATATCTTTATTTGTTGAATGTCTTGAACATAAATCAATATTGATTGCTGGTGTGTGCTCCTGTATACAGAAGAAATAACATTCACATATTCATTTTACCACCTTCTTTTTTCAACTTAAGTCAACATTGATGTGGTATAGCAAGAGTTCAATATTTCATACAAGCAAACGAATGTAAATTGACTGCGGGATTTTCTTTACTGAAGATACAAAAATCAATTTATATACAAAATGGAAATATTTATTCAATTTATATGTATAAAAAAATACAGTGTTGAATAAACAATATTGATAATAACAGGGCAATTTTTATGTCAATATATTTGTATAATTGTAAAGTAAATTATGTTTTAAAACACAGAAAAATATAATTTTTTTTTAGTGCAAATATTTAAACATTCAAGATTAAAAGTCAAGTCTTAAACTGTTATATCATATTAAAAAAAAGATATATTTTAAGGTTTTTATTTAAATTGCTTTTTTTGCAGATTAAAAATATTTAGTTGATGATAAATTGATTTTATGTCAAAGTATGTAAATTTTTTTTTACGAAAAAAAAAATTGTATAAAAAATTGTAAAGATAATACATTGAAGTCGTAAGCATTCACGTGTTATAAATTTTATAAGATAAAATAAAAAATGTTGTTTTATTATAATCTTCATTATACAAGAGCTAGGTATAAAAAAAATATATCATCTCCTACGCCAGTCGCTTGACATTTTTTTTTTTTTACGCAACGTTTCATACAACAAACACACTGAGAACAGGTTAAAAATGTAACGTAGATAAAGAAAAGAGTAACTTTTATGAGGTATTGCAAAAGTTTCTGTCGGAATTTTAAATTAAAAAATAACGAATTCGCAAATATATATATATTATATAAAGTATAATGTAGTATATTTTTCCCTTCTCAGTGTTTATATCCAGGATTTAGTAGTAAGATGACAAGAATTGAATTAAATTCATAAAATAGTATGACATTAGTGTAAAGTTACGTTTATATTAAAAATGTTTGTTTAGAGCTAAAGCTGTTAGTAAAAAACAAGAAAGAATGAATCGTTAAAATATATTGACATTTTCATGGTATTGTGAATCTGATTCCACCAAACAATCTTTTTTTTTTTTTTTTTTTTTTTTTTTTTTTTTGCTTAAGATGCGAATCTTTTTTTATCTTCCTGAATAGTGTAAGCAGATTAGAGTAAGATTTAGTGCTTTAGATGTTCAGTTGAGATGATGTTCAATATTAAACAGTACGTGTAGAGGCAAAAGCATAATGTTATAATACACTTTGTACAACATTTTGATTAATTATTTCTGAAAGGCATATCAATCAAAATGTATTATTATTTCATCTGAAGGGGAAATGAAAATTAATTATTACCCCCACAAAAAAAAAAAAAAAAAAAACTTTAATGTTTGAAATAGAGAGAGAGAGAGAGAGAGAGAGAGAGAGAGAGAGAGAGGACTATTTAATCAATTAGGTTGAAAATACTTTAAGTTTTTTTTTATTATTATTTTTTATTTCCAGCGGAAAACTATATTTGAACTTATTTTTTCTGATAAGATAATGATAAAAATAAGAAAAACTATCGTAATAAATTGAATTGTTATCATTATTAACGTGTATAATATATCGTAAAACTGGTACAATTTAAGTTTGCCTTTAAGCAATTCTTTGTATTAATAATAATAGTAATTAGAACTATGTGAAGTTGGTGACCATACAGTACATAATAGTAACGTATCGGTATAGTTGTTGAAGCCTTTGGCAATTTAATTTAACATGAATTCAAACTTCGAGAACGTTGCATTGAAACTTTAATTATGTGATTTCTTAATAATATTGTATACACTCACACACACCCTCTTTCCACACACACATAATAATGCAATGTACATATATACATTGAGTTTGCTTGTTATGAAATTTGGAAGAATTTAAAAGAACTCTACAAAAAAAATATATGTTAGCTATTCTGAGCGACTTTTCTTCGTGTATGCTTTGTGTAAAACTTGGATATTGCGTGAGTTTAGGATAAACTATAATATTGGTTGTACAGCAAGGTGGGGTTGAAATTCAACATAGCAATAGCAACGAGGGGGTAATAAAACGTATTTGTGGTCCAGGCATGCTTATAGCTTACATGCTATATAACCTCTCTGTGTACTGTATGTGTATGTTTGCTATACTAATACACCTGCCTGCCTGCCTGCCTGCCTGTCTTGTCTGTCAGTAACGTAACTTCTTAACTTACGTTTACTGTCAGATCAGGATTTTAAACGTAAAAAAAAAAAAAAAAAAAAAAAAAAAAAAATCAACCTATCAGTGACTTGGTTGGAAAAACAAAAAAAAACTTCTAATCCCCTTTGTCGTTTGGACCAAATTATTCTTAAAAAGCATTTAACTCGGTAAATTGCCGCTCATACTTTTTTGAGATTTTTTTTTTTTTAATATACTGTACATCGTTATCTAAATTTAGAATGAACGTAAGAAGAACAAATTATAAAGAAATTTATTCCAGGTAGGTAGTCAAAAGCTTAACATGCGGAACTATAAAATAAAATTACTTAAATTGATGGAATGCAATTAAAAATTGTAATAATGTACATTTACTGAAAATGGAAAAAAAACAAAAAAAAACTCCTATGATATTACGTTCTTGAAAAGTAATTTAAATTAATTGCTTTTAGGAGAGGTCGAGAACTTTGTTTTTATGTACGTTTCTGTCAGAGCATATATATATACAACAAAATTGAAGTACCAATGGTCATTTTATTTTGTTTCGTAGAAAAAATAGAAAGAGCAATTTCAATTATTTTTAGATATCAATTAAATTATTTAAACAAATTTATTGATGAATAATTCTTCATATTATACTTGTAACATGCAGCTGAAATAAACGATAGATAACACTCACCTGTTTTTTCTATTAAATAATAAATTTTTTGATTTGTTGACAAAATAAAAATTTTCTCGCTGAATTCTTATATAATTTGTAAGTCACGCTGACAAGCTAGTGTTGACGATGTGTTCGCGTGCAAAGTCGCGGAAGTTATGTGGTGCCTGTTCTCCAGCAGCGTAGCCGGCTGTGGTAGTGGTGACTTAAGCCAGAGCACACGACAGGCCAAAGCGGAAGCGGAGGGCGTTGGGCCTCGTTGCTCTCCTCGCTGGTAGCACTATGTGTGTGTGTGTGAGTGTCGCGCGCGCGAGTGAGAGAGATGGATAGAAAGAGGGAGAGAACACGCGGCGGCGCAAAGCACCACGTGCCACCCCGCCCTGCCGCTTACTTACACCCTCTTTCTCCCTACCTATTTCTTTTCTTTATTACTCCGGTAGATGTGAAATATAAAGATAGATTATATACATACATAAAGAAAGAACAAATAATATTTGTAACGACGGTGAAAATATTGATACAAAATAACGAAAAAAGTAAATAAACATAATATGTGTCTAAATCAAATAAGAGTTACAAAAAAATAAATTTAAATACATATTTTACAAATTCATTTGAACACCTGTTTGAATATAATTTTCCTTGAAATGTTTATAGTTTTCAATCTAAACGTTTTGGAAAAGTCTCTCTCTCTCTCTCTCTCTCTCTCTCTCTCTCTCTCTCTCTCTCTCTCTCTCTCTCTCTCTCTCTGCCTTTCTCTCATTTCTTCGGTTCTAGACTCTAGTCAACTTCATAGAAAAAAAATCTCATATGTTAGATGCTCATTTTAGAAACAAAACAACTGACGTAAGTCTGTTTCGATTTATTTGTTACATGTTTTCTTCTCCCTTGAACATTGTTAGTTATAACGTAATATTGGAGAGACCAAAGTTAATTTTAAGGTCTACTTCATCTTCTCAAGAAAAAGAAGAAAAAAAAATACTACACTCATCAAGAGACATAGCTGAATATTTGAAAAGATATTAATGTATAACAAGCAATATAATATATATATAATATATATATATATATATATATATATATATATATATATATATATATATATATATATATATATATATATATATATATATATATATATAATTATATATATAAATATAAATAGCTGATCTGTTCAAAAATGCTTCTAAGCATAATGTTATAAGTCATTAATGAATGAGATTTTAAAAATAATTTACAAAATTCTATCTTATTTGGTGACATGATGACAGACATACGTTTAAAAGTCACTCAAAGATATATAAAAAAAAAAGTTTACAATTTCAAAACTTAAAGTGTTGTACCAAGCTGTTAAAAAAGTTATAATTTATAACACACATTTATAAATTATTTAAATATTACATTCTATATAAAAACAGCTGATACCTCTACTATTTTCAAATAATTTAAAATTCTGGCAAAGCAAGTATTAATGTTAAAAATGTTTAAGTATTTTGTAATGAAGTTATTAGTTAAAATATTTTCATGTAGTGTTTTTTTCTAAAGTAAAATTAAGTAATAAAACTAATTAAAGTTTATGATATAAATATAAAATATATGTTGATTAAATATAAAGTAAACAACAAAGTGTGTCAACTATTTTAAACTGGTATAAATGTGTTGTTTCTTAAAAAGCGATAATAAGTTTGTGGTAAATTTTCTTTTAGCTCTCGAGATAATTCACTTATAAAGAAATAAAGGAAGTTGTGCCTTGCGGTTTAAATTATATCCTTCCTTTCAATTTCAATAAAAATCAAAACACTTTTTTTTTCTATTAATTTATATATTATGAATATTTCATTCAATTTGATTCATGAGATTGCTAGAAGCTAAAATTTAAATTAATCATCAAAATTATAAAGCAGATTATCCATTTGTAACTCAATTACATCTGTGTTAAATTTTAACTTTTTGCTGTGTATAGAAAAAAAAAATAAATGATGGGATGATTAAATTAGTTAATGTGAATTTTTTTTCGTTATTTTAAATTATAAAACTTTAATCCTATGGATTTAAATATTAAAAACAGTATCATCAATTCAGTATTATATCATTTATGGATATAATTTTACGTGGAAGCGGGATATAATATAAAAAAAAGCATTTTTTTTTTTAAATTGTAATATTTTTGTGAAGATTTTAAATGATGTTAGTTAGAGTGATAAAACTATTAACCACGTTATGTAATAATAATAAAACAATACTTTATGTATAATATAGTTAAGCGTAAATTTTTGCGTCACTATACTGATGTTCAAAGTTGTGTAGAATACTGATAAGAGGAAACAAAAGATTACACTCTTTAAACTATATAGTGTGTGTATAATAAAAAAATATAAAAACATACGTCAAATACATTAATATATAATCTGTTTTTGGCATGTGGCCGAGTAACAATGTTTGAGACAAAACAATAAATTTAATAACAAATAAAAACATGAGAGAAAAGCAAGGTAATATTATCGTTATCTAAATTATTGTTTAGATTTCATAAAAAAAAAAATAAAAAAAAAATGACAGCTGTCATTTACGTCTATTGTATTTAAAAAAAAAAAAGAGAAGATATTATGAAATTTTGTTACTGACAATAAAATGATATAATATATCTTTTCCATAAATATGTTATATAATATTTTAATTCTTTCTTGTTTAATGTACTCATGTGTAAGGTTTTTAAAATTTGGTTATTCAAAACATGTTCATGTTACCGTTGGAAATTTCTAGTTATATATTTTATTAACGTAAAAGATATATATATTTATAGTAACACTTTTATCTATGGCTAATAAGTTGGCTCAAGATATTAAATATGATGTTTGTTATAGCGTGCTTATGCTAATGTAAATGCTTTTGAATGTTTCAAAACACAGTTACATTTTACATTACTTTTATAATACACGAATTAGATAATAGATAGATAATAGTTTTTATTGCGAGGTCACAAAATGTACACAACCCACTGCAGTGATTCTCTGATAATCTTTTTGTCAGAGGTTACATAATAACATTATTACTGTAGATATATCATATAATTTTAAATTACTATTTAAACGACAGTACACCCCTCTTCACAAATTTGACAAAATAAATGTTTAACTCGTAATATATAGCTATTATATAATATATATATTATATTTTATATTATATATATATAATATATATATATATATATATATATATATATATATATAATATATATGTGTGTGTGTGTGTGTGTGTGTGTGTGTGTGTGTGTGTGTGTGTGTGTGTGTGTGTGTTGGCATCAAAACCCGAAATTGACCCAAACTAGGTATTTTTGCTCATTTCGGCTTTTGGTTCGTCGCTTTTTGCCAAAACCCGGAATGCCAGTTAATATCGGCTTTTGGTCACGAAATTTTGATCCATACTATTTTTGAGCATTTCCCAAAAAGCAAAACCCGGTGTAAACATTTATATCTAGTTTTGGTCGTTGAATTTTGACCAGACCTAGTTGTGGTCAAAATAGAAAAATCAAAAGCCGAAAAATGAATATTTCTCAACTCAATTATTTGATATAACAATGAGAGAGAGAGAGAGAGAGAGAGAGAGATAACACGACACGTTAAATAAAAAAAGTAAAAATATTTATTTTAATTTACAATAAGAGTGATTTTGTTACTTATGACTAATTTCCCTTTATATTATGGTTCAAAGTTCAAGTCCACCTTACTTTATCCAGTGATAACGATTTATTTTAAAATATTTCTTGTGCGTATATATTTAGTTGACTGTTTGTCTCTGTGCTGGAAACATGGTTTATAATTTCATAATATTCGTTAGAAACAGGATAAGAAAGTGTTGGAATTTAAAAAGTTCACAACACACGTATAGTGTTGGTGCGCAAATTATAAGTGAACATGGTTAGTGGTGTTATACATGTAATCGTAAGTAGCCCCTTAAAATAATAATAATATACTCTATTACTACTATTACTGAATGGACCACTTGCAATAAAATGTTTGTAGTTGTTGCAACAAGGGGAAAATGATTTTTTTTTGTTGTTGTTGTTGTTGTAAGAAATGCATTAAAAAATTTGCAAATTATTTTAAAAAGTTCGCTCATTGCAAGTGGTCCATTGCTAGGTCAAACATTCAAACAGTAAGTTTATTTTTCTTATTGTCTCAATTTATATTCCGTATCTATAACCATAATATTTAGAGATTATGGTCAGCGCATTCTAATCAAATTAATCTTTCAGACCATATATTTTTCATTTCAAGTAAAATAATAAAATATATTATTTTACTGCTTAAATTATAATACCAAAACATCATGCATTATAATATAATTATAGTCTTTTATATCATTGCATAAAATTCTGAGTTGAGAAATGTTCATTTTTCGGCTTTTGATTTTTCTATTTTAACCACAACTAGTTCTGGTCAAAATTCAAAGACCAAAACTAGATATAAATGTTTACACCGGGTTTTGCTTTTTGCGAAATGCTCAAAACTAGTATGGATCATAATTTCGTGACCAAAAGCCGAAATAAACTGGCATTCCGGGTTTTGGCATAAAGCGACGAACCAAAAGCCGAAATGAGCAAAAATACCTAGTTTGGGTCAATTTCGGGTTCTGATGCTAACATATATTATATATAATAATAATTTATAAAACATAATATTATGAGAATATATGAATTACTAAATACTTCCTGACTGAATTTATTATTCATATTCCAAAATAATCTTTATCATTATTTTGAAAGTTTAAAGTATATGATTTTAATAAAAAAAAAATCATCATGCAACTAAAAAAATTTCGCCGTGACATAAATTATTGTAAATTATATAAATATAGTGCAGTAAGCCGGCAGATTGAAATTGCCCATTAAGTTACTTGAACTGTTATTAAAAAGTTTCCTATAGGTTTTTACAAAGTGTTGTAACATCATAAATGTTTATGAAAGAGGATATTTTAATGTGGATATAAACAGACCTTCATTAAAACTATTATGAGTATAATTATCATGTATTTTAATATGAACCTTCGTACATTAATTAATTAAACTTTGTAGTAAATGAGAGCATATATATATATATATATACACACACACAACACACACAAACAAACAAACAAAATACACTAAAATAAAAAAAAAGTAAACAAAACTTAAAACTTTATAAAGTAAAAATGACAACGTTAAATTTTCTTTTACTAAAAATTTAAATTGTTTCCCCTCTCTCTCTCTCTCTCTCTTCATTTTTTTTAACATTATACTGCGTGTTTAACATTATACTGTGTTTTCTTATACCAAAGAATAGTTACATTCAACAAAGGGGTAGTCAACAATGGCTTATTTTAATAGTGGTCATCGTGTCATTAAACCTCCCGAAAACGCGATCTCGAAATTTTTATTATTAACGCGCTGAGATGAAAAACTGTTTAGCGACCTAGAACGTACGTCACAGCTACAAATTGCTCTCACGCTAGCTTGGCGTCAGCTTGAGTTACTCTTATCTATGTATATATTTTATTTTAGTATAATATCTGTAGCTGTGAAAACATTTTATATACTTAAAATTTTACGTCAAGTAGCTAGAGCAAAAATAAGAGGAACTCACGCTCGCGTTAAACTAGCGTGAGAGCAAGTTGTAGATGTGGCGGAGGCTCTAGGTCGCTAAACAAAATTTTGAGATCGCGTTTTCGGGAGGTTTAATAACACGATGATCACTATTAAAAAAGCCATTGTTGACTATCCCTTTAAAAATTTAATACCGTCTCCTGTTTCATGTATATACATCAAATCTAAATATAGTTTTTTAATAGACCACATAAAACAACATGTGATTTTTAATGAGTAAACACGAAATGGGATCTTAAAAACTGATGACCATTTTTACCAGAATGTTAATGTAGCCTCACGAGAGAGCTTGAAAAAACTGTAAAGTATGCAATTTATGTGAAGATTCATGTTTATGACGTCAGAAACATGCAAAAATTAGTATGAAAATGTTGTGTGGGTTGCATAAATCGAATATTCTGATCACTGCTACGGAGCTACTTCTGGATTTTGAGACAAACTAATGTTATTTATGTAAATCACATCACGAGTTTTGTGATATAAATGCTTAGGTTTTTCTCTGGTCTATTCCTTTAAAAAGAAAAAAAAATGTTAAGACATGTCATAGTATACAAGTATGAGTGAAAGATTTCTAGTTTAATGTGATATTATATTGATATAGCCAAAAATAAGGAGCAAAAATATTTAACAACATAGTATATAGCATTGTCATAGTGTATGTACATAAAAAAACTCCGATAAATAAATAAGTTTATAGTAAGTATCACTATATATATTTTTCCTTGTTTATTGAAAGACATGTTTCTCCCTTGAGAAAGAGCTGTCTTACTTATATGAAGGGTTCTATTATATTGACCTCTGGGTGTGTCAAATGAGGCGATGCGCACTTATATTACTATATATATATATAAACACAAACACACACACTTACAGTATACTCACACTTTTGCAGATACCTTTGAGATCTCCCAGTAGAATTTTACTTTTGAAATCAAATAACGTGTTTTTCTATCCACCTTTTTTACGTTGTTATTCTCTATAAAGCAATATATTATGTCATTTTATATCGTAAAAAAGTATATTTTTAATCCATTATCTTTCAACTAAACTATAATATAAAAATAATGTTAATGACCGTGTTAAATATCTTCGTTTTATTGTAAACAATATTCAAATAGACATTGATAGATTAAGTTTTCTTTGTAAGTGTTTCAAACTTTCAAACATTTTCATATACATAACGACTTTAAGTATAGACTAAAAAATAATAATAATAAAAAGGAATGTGTGATAATATTATTACAGCTGTCTGAATGATCGTGCATGTGATTTTGTAAATGTAATATATTTCAAACAACGAATGTAAAATAAAAGTGACGTAAATGTATTCCTCCTATACTATCACAAATCACGTTTACAAAAAGTTTAGAGTTAGAGTTGAACAGCTAATGTTGTCATCATACAAACCCTTTTTGCGATATGAAAATTACGACTTGCTTTTTACTATATCTGTTGCAATATTTCATTTTAAATATCATTTTCTATCAAGCTAAGCTAAATAAATAATAAATGTAATGATAGTATGTTATCTTTGTTTGGAATTAATACAATTGTAGGGGTTCTGTTTTAAAGAGTCAAATTATTAATTCCCAGAAAAATAAATTTTTAAAATTTTCATTTTCATATGAGATATAAATCATAAAGAACTTTTCCTGTATTTTTTTTTTAGCAGAAAGGTCATACATGTGAACTATGAATTTAATTCAATATAATATAATGGTTACAAATATAGAAAAAGCTCCCTCTGTTGAGTTTTACAAACTATATAAAGCCCGGCTAAACCCTTGGAAAACGATATTCATTTTTCTTTGTAACATATGGTAGAGTACGCTGTCCCAAGTTGGATGATGGTCACCCGACGTGCATGCGGTGCTCCGTCTCGCGTATATTCCGCCGAAGGACAATCTCTTGTGATGACACCCGAGACAAGCAACCTACCACGATGCAGCAGTTTTGCTGTATGTAATTAGAGGTTTGCAAGAATCCCTGCCAATGTGCAGGTGTATTATGTAGCAGGTAAAACTTTTGCCTTCAGTTTTAAGATAAACTAAAGTAGATGAATCTAAAAATTGATTTTCGTTATCTTGTGTGGATCACTTATTTTGGCGGTGCAAACATAAATAAAGCACGAACGTGTGAGTAAGAGAGGAATAAAAAAGACATAGAAACAGAATTATTCAATTTTGGGGGATGAGATATTGTTGCCAAAGTAACTTAAAGCCATAGACCACATAAAACCACATGTGCTTTTTAATGAATAAACACGAAATGGGATCTTCAAAACTGATAACAATTTTTACCAGACTGTTAATGTAGCCCCACGAGAGAGCGTGAACAAACTGAACTGTAAAGTATGCAATTTGCGTGAAAATTCATATTTATGACGTCAGAAACATGCAAAAATTAGTATGAAAATGTTGTGCGGGTTGCATAAATCAAAATTTCTGATCACTGCTACAGGGCAATCCATATGCAATCCATACAAGATATCGAAAATCGATTTTCAGATGCATCTATGTACTTTAGTTCATCTTACTGTTTGACCTAAAGGCAAATTTTTACCTGCTAAATTGAACACCGGCATACTGCAGCAATTCTTGTAAACCACTAATTATATATTACTCCTATTAGTAATTAATTACTAATTACTACTATATCTCAGGAGCTTGTTTGTCTCGGGTAACGTCACATGAAATTAGCATTCGGCGGGATATGCGCGACACAGAGCACCGCATGCAAGTCGGATGACCATCATCCAACTTGGGCCAAATTTACTATATTAGAAAGAAAAATCAACATCATTTTTCAGGGATGTAGTTGGGCTTTAATAAAATGTTCAAGCTTAAAAGCAAAAAAAGAGAAAGAGAAAAAAGTGTTTTCCGGATGGTAAATTTTGTTAAGTTATGTTACTTGCTTAAATAAATTTATGAAAGGAAGTTAGCAAGAATAATCAGCAGATTACTTTATATATTAATGCACGCAACGGGGATTTCAATGTGACAGTTTAGCTATGGTATTAATAAATAGTTTTTTTTATTAGAGACCATAAAAGGTATCCACCCACTTTAAGTATTTGTACATGATTGAAACGCGTATGTTGTCCTTGACTACATCTCCTTATTTTGAAGGTAACAAAATCATACAATTTTCTCTACATCATGCAACTTTTTTTACAGTTATTTAATTGAACTTCTTTTTTTTTTTAATAAGTTTGTAGGACTTTCTTGGAATTTTCTAAATGTAACTCCAACGATATCACAAAAAGTAAACATTAATATAATAATTTGACATTTTTAGTACGAACCAAAATGTTTTAAAATAGAAAAAACAACAACATAAAAGCAATGTTAATCTTTTGCAATTTTTAACTTTAATCTCAATACTAAAGGCGTAGAACACCTTGAACAAAAAATATGTCTATATAATATCCTAACATACCTGAATATCAACGTTGATTTGGCCGGAGTCATTGATTTCTAATTTATTTTCCATTCACAAAATCACAGCTACGGGTTTGTGACGTCACAGCTCACTAGTCCACGCGCGCGGAAACAGGCGAGGTGTGCCGTCACAAAGCCGCAGCTACCATTTTAGGAATGGAAAATAAATTAGAAATAAATTACTCCGGCCAAATCAATGTTGAAATTGATTTGGACACTTTGATTATTGTACTAATTGTTACTCGTAGATCATAGTGATAATTTTTTTTAACTATACTTTTGAGATATTTCGTTTATTTCAGGACTAAGATTAACCCTTAACTCTAACATATTCTTTAATCCAATGCCTGATAGACAAACTGCATATTCATAAATAAACATTTAAATAAAGTGATGTTTCCATAAAAATAGATAATATATTTCAAATAGGTAAAATAAAAAAAAAAGATTTAAGTGTTAGTGACTGTACACGAAGTGCTGTTTTTAATCAGCTAATAAAAGTACATTAATCAATAAAAATATAATGAATAATGATTGTATACTTTGTTCAATGAATAAAAATTAATTAAAATTTTAATTGAAATGAGTGGAGGTGTACTATACATTATTATTGTCAATTAATATGCAATAAGTATCGTTTACCAGCGTAACGTTAATTAATATTAATATGTACGTGATTTAAGTGTTTAAATTGTATATTGGAAAATATATACAGAATAAAATTTATCCGTATAATACAGTATATTAAGTCTATTTTAATTATGTTTTATTATTGTGTTCATATACATATAGGAAATACAACAAGTATAACTTACTAATACAAAGCTTTTAAAATACAGATAAAAATTAAGGTCGAAATAAATCAGAATATGAATAAACTATTAAATATATATATATATATATATATTGCCTTTTCTTTCATATAGTTTATTTTATATGTTTTAAAAGTGTATTTTTTTAGTTAACTTTTTTGTGATATCATCTAATAGTACAATAGGAATTTACATTATTATTTTAATAAATAGAATGTACAGACACTGCTAACTAGAATTATATTTAAAAAGAAATTTATGTTGTATCGACAGAGAGTTAACACTATCAAAAAATATAAAGAATCTTTTTTCTTATCTAATGAAAAAAGTTTAACTTAATTAAAATAAAAAAAA
Organism: Ecdyonurus torrentis; assembly: GCA_949318235.1. Lineage (NCBI taxonomy): Eukaryota > Metazoa > Arthropoda > Insecta > Ephemeroptera > Heptageniidae > Ecdyonurus > Ecdyonurus torrentis. Next base: position 18,835,633 of record OX439130.1, on the reverse strand, counting down.
ATAAAAATTATGTACGAAACACCGTTGTAAAAAATCATCGATAAGAGTTTATCAGTCTTTCTATTCAATGCGAATTTTTCATCTACTCTTCAAAATCTATTGTTTTTTAATGACTTATTATTTATTATTCCATTTGTATTTTAAATTAATAATAAAAAGGTACTTGAAAAGTGATTTCTGTACGTAATTGTTTTGACTTTCTTTTTTAAAATATTCAACAAGATACGAAAGAAAAGACTAATAGATTTATTTATGGGAATGTTAACACATTTTAAGTTGTCATTCTCAATATTGATTTCCTATCAAGAATACGTGTTTTGTGTTTTCACTTTACAATACATTTAAAGCACTTAATTTGAATACAATAGATATCACGTTCACTTTAATATCGTGGGAAAAAAAAGCACTTTAAAATTTTAGTATGTTATGTACATTAAATTTAAATCGTTATAATTTTAATAGGCTTTTAAATTGCAGTTTTTTATTTGCGAAAGAATTTTTTTATGAACTATTATATACATAATTAAAAAACATTTTCATCGTTAATGATATAGTTTTTATCAGTTAAATTTTTATTAAAAAGGTGTTTTTTAAAAGAAGAAATATCATAAAAATAATTTTTAACTTATAAATATAGTAAAATGAATCATTATATACGTGGAAAGAATAAATTACGTAATTTATTCTGCATTTACGTCATTATATAGCATAAATGTTGCTGATAGACAACTTAACATAATCAGACACGATATTGCTGGACACATAACATAATCAGTGACACGTCACTGGAAAACGTCGTACAGTGATCAACTGGCAAGGGTCATTATTAGTTTTATATCAATTTTGGCCTGATATAGGGCTTACCATGTTAAATTGTAGGTTTGAATTTTTGAATTTCTTGCTTCAGAATTGTTAAAACACGTTAAATTGCAGATCATCATAAAGTATAAAGCACAACTGAAAATGTATTTAGGACGTGAAGGAGTCCTAGTTAAAGGAACAAGGTGAAAAATGTGTGCAAAGTTGACTCCAAATGAGGGTCTGGGTTCCACCAGAAATTGCGTATCATTAAACTTAATGATGACCCTTGCCCGATTGCCAGTGATCGACCTAATAACCCTTGCCAAAGATTATGTGAAGTTGATTATTGGAACAACATTATGATATACGTGTATGATACGTATTATACAAAATAACATTTATGCCATTATATGTTGCATTAAACAAATTTTGCTGAAAATAGGCTGACATAATTATTACGTATTTATTTTTATGCATGTAATTGAAAATTTTCTACTCTTGTTTAAAAAACAACAACAAAATACAACGATAAGTGTTTGTGTTTTTAAGTTTAACATTGTTAATATTATTAGTATTACAAATTGTGTTAATATGCTTAGAATAAAAAAAAATGTTGAGTCTTGTTTAACAGCATTATACAGAAGTAGTATAACCACTTGAATCTTCTCTGTAGAGAAGCTAACTTGTTAAAACTAGTCTGGACATTGGCAGTTAAACCTTATGTCCTAATTCAATTACATACTTGAAAGTTAACTCTAAAACACCACAATACAACCGCGAGAATAATATACTTTAAAAAAAAAGTTTTGCTAAATATTTATACAAACAATAAAATTACACTCAAAGTAACAAAAATATGTAAAATAAATAAATAAATAAAAGTATACAATTTATAATATGATTGTAAAATTTTATGCTAAATGCTATGTAGTTATCAAAGTTTAAGCGATATTAAAAAATAAACTGTTACGGTAAAATTTTATGATAAAAAAATGAATAAAAAGATAAAACTTATATAATAAAAAGGCAAGTAAATTAATTTATTTTATTTTACATAAATATTAGAGGTTGTATTATATTGATGATAATGGTTGGGGTGAAAATTGCAATTTTTTTATACAAACAAAAGTGAAGAAATTTTTGTCATAAAAAGTTGCATTGCATACTAAAATCATGCAAAACAGGTATATAGTTTTAAACAATGCCGGTATAAATAACAATAACGAATATAAGTGATGTGAAATATAGCTTCCACTATATCGATATATATTTTTTGTGTGGTTATTGTTATGGTTTCCTGTTATAAACGTAATTCAATACATCGAATAAAAGTTTATGAAACCTTTCTTCAAATTCAGGCAGTCATATTTCATTACCATTAACAACAAATCATAAAACTTTAATAATAATGTTACGTAGTTTTGAAAAAATTGTTTTTTTCTCTACATTTATTTAAAGAAATTAAAGCCATAGACCGCATAAAACAACATGTGCTTTTTAATGAATAAACACGAAATGGGATCTTCAAAACTGATGACAATTTTTACTAGAAAGTTAATGTAGCCCCACGAGAGAGCGTGAAAAAACTGTAAAGTATGCAATTTGCGTGAAAATTCATGTTTATGACGTCAGAAACATGCAAAAATTAGCATGAAAATGTTATGCGGGTTGCATAAAACGAATTTTCTAATCTCTGCTACGGGGTTACTCTTGGGTTTTGGGACAAACTAACGTTATTTTTGTAAATCCCATCAAGTGTTTTGTGATATAAATGCTTATGTTTTTCTCCGGTCTATTCCTTTAAATAATAAAAAAAAAGTTAGAGAATAAGGCTTGAAATAAAAATTTCATATCTATATTTATTATTTAAATAAAAATCTATACTAATTATTAATTTACACAAAATAAGGTCTGTTTGTATATTATTATTGAGAGTGTCCCAGTTATTTGACTACTTGATTTTTATTTTATTTTAGATTTGAAGTTATGAAAAGAAAAAAAAAATTAAAGACTATACCTTTGCAAAAAAATTCTTTAAAACACGGAAAGAATTTATCCTGCATTTATGCTAATATTGTATAAATGATGCTGAATTAGAGCAACACAAATAATTATGATGTACGACAAAATAGTTATGCTATATAACATAGTTATTATGTTCTATAGTATAAATTATGCTACATTGAACACATTGTTCTAAAAATTAGATAACATAATTATTACGTATTTATTTTTTTCCGTAAACAATTATAAAATTTTCTTACTTGTATCAAAACATACACAAACAATATTTAGTTACAAAGGTAATACTTCATCGATATATTTAAATTTTATACAAGGAAACCTAGGAACAAAAGATTTGTTCATAAGCCTCTATGGAGCTGTTATATAGTTACATAAGGAAAGGTTATATAGTTTTAGAATGGATCAATCACGTTTATATATATATATATATATATATATATATATATATATATATATATATATATATATATATATATATATATATATATATATATATATATTATATAACGTATATAAACGTTGGCTTCTTCGTGTATATAAAACGAGCTCACATCAATTTGAACTTCCTTGTGTTTTCTCACACCTATAGCTTCTTCTTCCCCTCGTCACTAATAAATAATGAAAAGAGCAATCTCTATGTGTCTCTACAGTGCTCCATCTTATATATATATATATAAAATAACTTACGCTACCAAGCTTGTGATTGAAACAATACTTGAGGGATCACGTCAACTGGAATCTATTATACATTTGATAAAACAATAAAATTTAATATCATTCCTGTCAAAAAAAAAAAAAAAAAAAAAAAACTTTTAGTTATACAATACGTAAAATATAATATAGCTTAAATTTATTTATAGACTTTATTGTTAATGTTGAACAAGTGATTTATTTTACGTTCTATCAATGTGAACATTTATTATATCATAATACATATACTTGAAATTATATTAATTTTTTTTAATTCATCATGCAATATAATTGAAAAATATTGTAAATAATGCAATTAGTATAATGAATATTTAAATTTATTGTATAAAAATCAATTCAGATTAAACGTCGCAATAAGAAATATTTATTGGAACAAAATATTAATGGGTAGTTTGCATTTTTTTCTTTTTTTTTTTTAATTGCACTTTAATTTTTTTTTATGTCTTTATCATTAAATTTCTCAAACCAATCTCTTGTAATAAAAGATGACACTAAGATTTTTATATAAGGTGAAGTTGATCTTTTCCCCAAGTAAAAGTTAAGGGTATTGAATGTCAAAAGACTAGTTTGAAACTTTGGTTATATCCATCTACTTCATTTAGGGATCAATTTTCTTTTGCTTTGAAACTAAGTCACTCAAACCTTAATGTCCATTGGTGGTTACTAAAGCCTATACTTTCTTCCTTCTCTTTTACTTGCTTTGCTTTATGTGTTCCTCTCTTTTAAAAACACAGAGACACATAATAGACTAACAAGAGCGGAACTAGACATCTCTTATTTCTTTCAATCGAAGCCATTAGTGCTAACTGTTTGCCAATGGACTACCTCCTATTTTTCCTCTCTCTCTCTCTCTCTCTCCCTTTGCTTCTCTCTACCACTCGATGTCCGTCGAAATCGATCCACTCAATGTACTTGAGAACTCTAATCAAATCAGTTAGGCGCCCGCACTCGATGCTTCTCATTTCTCTCTCTCTCTCTCTCTCTCTCTCTCTCTCTCTCTCTCTCTCTCTCTCTCTCTCTCTCTCTCTCTCTCTCGTTTTACTATATATTTTTCTCTCTCTACTGGAGTTTCTTCCTAGATAATAACATCAAAACGTAATTTCTTTTCAAGGTTTAACATGCTCTATTCAATTACATAGTTAGTTACGAACATATTACGTTTACTATAACAGCTTAATTTCTTTAATATATTAGGCAAAAGTTCTTGAAACTTTCAGACTATAAGAAAAAAATATGGATGAAAATTTTTTTTCTTTCTCGTATTTTTTTCTTTCTCAAATTTTTTCATTCCTTTTTTTTTTTTTCTTCTCTTGTATTCTCTTGTGACTTTCGTATTCTTTTCTTTTTTTTTCTTTACAAGTTTATTACAAGCTTCTTTATTTTATTTTTTATTTCAATTCTTTAAGAGTAAAGAAAATGAAAATTAAGCTTTTAAAGATTGCTTTAATAAAGAAAAGAATATAAAACTTTTATTTAAACTTTGCTTTGTGGCAATACAATTATTAAGAGTAGAAAAAAAAAAAAAAAAAAAAAAAAAAAGCAACCTGGCATTTGAAATTAAATTTTTAAAGAAAAATTTTGTCATAAAAATATTTATCAATATATATTTATGAAAATATAATTGTTTGTAAAGACAAAGAAAAGCATCTTTTGGTAGACAATTAAAAAAATGAAAAATTGATTGCTATTAAAGTATAGACTTGCTCTACACAGCTTCACTTTCAACAAATGAAATTCTGTAAGCTATAAACTTTCAATAATTTTATCCACGTGTATAGGTATCACCTTGAGAACAAAATAAAAAAAAATCAGAATCTTAAATTGATTTAACGCTCCTATAATACTAATACAATTGATCTTTACGTAATTGTACTCTTATGTTAAAAAGTGCTCGCTTAAAGTAACAAAGGAGATTTAATCCAGTCAGTGAACAAAGATTTTTCCCCTTTGATAAAAAAAAAAAAAAAAAAAAAGGATCATCAAACTAATTGATACAAAGATAAAAAAAAGTATATATATATATATATTTTTTTTCCTTTTTGCTTTACAAAATTCACGAGATCATCGTTCCAATAATTATACATATTTTCTGAAAACTATATGCAGTTATTTTTTTTTTTACATAACGTACAAATGAAGAAATGAATAAAATTTCATATAGCATTGCACTCCTTCTATTGTACCACCTTAGTTAATATTTCTTGAACTATGTTTCACTTTTTAAGCAAAGCGTCCGTAAAAAAATTGTTATTATGTTTTTGTTTTTTTTGTACAAAATATTTTAATTTAAAAAGCATTATCTCGCATCTTATAAATTCTCACTTGGTGCTTTATTAGAAAAAGTTCTTGAGCCTGAGATATAAGTACTAAAAGAATAAGCCAAAGAAGCGCTGTATAACAAAACAAAAGAAATTGAAAAAAAAAATCTGTAAGGTAAACAAAGAATTGTAAATAATTTTTAAGAAAAATGTTATACTGACGAATGAAATAATAATAAAATGAAAGAACAGGAGGATTACTATCTCGTAAAGTTGTTACACAACCATATTATTGATTTCTAGTGTTTTGAACCCTAAAAGTATTATATAAATTATTTCATTAAAATTACTAACTATCGTGCGCTATTGTGTATTTATATTTATAATTCGATGCAAAATAAAGTACAGATGGCAAGATTGATGATGAGAATTCTAAGCCCGTATAATGCAAAGATTTTAAGCTTACCATCTACTATGTACACACGATTTAGATAATATATTTCACCACCAAGTGTATGTTTTCCTCATAAGAATAACATTGCAAGTTAAGTGTGAGTTTTTGAATGGTAATATGTATATATTATCACAATCGTGTTCATTTGTGCAGTGTGTCATGATTGGATTTTTTTTTAAGTGAAGTGGGATTTGTTTTTTAATATTAAATAAAAATATTAAAAAAATTTAAATCTTGAATGAAAAATAATAATAATACTAAAAAGTGAAGTAAATATTTGAGATTTTTTCAATTTTTCTGAAATAGTTTTACTTTTACTGCAGTAGCAAAAGTTACTCTTTGATATGCAAATATAACATTTTGACACAATTTCTTAAAAAAAAGTTTTTTTTTTCAAGGGGGGTGTTGTTTGTAAAAAGTAAACACAGACTTGCTACTATTGATTTTACTAAATAAATATCAGAATACACGCTTCAAATTTTTAACAGCAAATCAAACATGAAAATTTAATGCTTGACAGCATCATAGTACGTAGATTTTTTGTTCATGGAAATAGCACGCTAATTTTAACTTTTGTCTGATAAAATATTGTTTTTGATTTTGTATAAAAATGTCAATTTACATGGCATGATTTTAGTTTATTATTTATTATACGCTTCAACCTCACTATTCAATCAGTTTTTTTTATTATTATTATTTTTTATTATTATTATTTTTTATTATTATTATTTTTTATTATTTAGATAAAAAATATTTACCATGTACACAGGTTTTGTCCATATCGTTTGTTTGGTTTCAAAATATATTATATTTGTAGTATAAAATATATTTTAAAATACAAAACAATCAAAACATGAAAAAGAAAGTTAATATTTAAGTATCATTCACAAGACGCGTAAATTTGAAAAATTATCTAAATTAAAGACGTATAAGCACTGCAAAAGTTTAAAACTATACAAAAACGTTTACCACACATTTAAAATAACAGTTCGAAAAAATGTACTAAACTTTAAAGATGGGGTGATTATGAAGATATAGAGATGAAAAACAATGAAAACTAAAGCGCTTTTTATATAGTTTATCTAATATATATTGCATTGCTTATACTAAAAAATATAATTTCCCAAGTAATCCGGTAAGTTGCCAAGAGTTTTCTTTTGAATGATATAAATCAAGATTAAGAAATTTGATATAACAACACCTTAAAGAACATTAAGTATTCTTTTGAATTTTACTTTTAGCTTTAAATTTAATGATAACTTTGAAGTTATATTTTATCATCTAGCTACAATTATAGTTTTAGATAACTGAAAATGTAACATAAAATTTAATGGGCTATTTAATTACTAAAAATTATATAAAGGAAATTATGTATGATAACTAATTTTGTTACAAAATTAGTTTTAGTTGATATTGAGATAAAAGTAGAATATTAAAGGAATGAAAAATGACCACCATCCGCTGTTACATTTAGCTAATGAGATGTAAATTTCATCTTAAAAGATGTATTAATTTTACTGATAACGCAAGTTTTTTTTTTTTTTTGTAATAAATTTAACCTGTGTTTTTTTCCCTATTTCTTTTTCGTTTGTAAAGAGTTTTAAACTTTTTTTTTTATATCTTTGGATTTCTTTTACTTTTTTTCTTTCTGAAAAACGTAGATGAGAACCTTAATATTGATTATTGATTCGCTAAGCTACATAAACATCAAAAGTTTTCTTGAAAAATAAGATAAAACAGTGGCTATATTATTCCGTAAAAAAAATTAAAGAAAGCAAATTAAAAAAAAAAAATATTAGTTAGAGAAGTATTAAATTTGACTTTTAAATAATTTTTTTGTCTCTTTTAAGTTTACTTACTTCATTTAAAATTTCTTTTAAAATAAAAATTCTGTATGAAGATTTTTTTTTATTTTGTGCTGTGTATGAATTATATCATGTAATATTTATTCCATTCCATTCCACAATGAATCTTAAAGTAAACATTGATGAATTCATATTTAGTCTCTAAGTTGCTGATTTAAAAATGAAGTAATATAAAAACTTGAACGTTATAATATACGATAAAATTTGCACTCAAATGAGTGAAAAATGTAATATTTTAAAATTGTATGAAGCTTATTTAAACATTACAGTTCTTTGATGGTAATGTTCTCACTTAAATGAATATTCACTCTATTTGATAATAAATTTTCAAACTCAAGAAAAACAAACAAGTCCTTTTAGTTTAAATGTATGATAACCTTACCATTGTTGAAATTGAAAGCATTTCAATATAATTACATTATTTAGAAACCTGTTCAAAATATGTATGGAAACATAAAGGTTGGTATATAATATATATTATATAGAAATTAATACACGATGCAATAGATATTTATGTAACAAGCTTGGAATATAGAAGATAAAAAAGTATAAAAATAGTGCTAGATTGCATTTTGTATCATAGTTTATTAAATTATTGTATTAATTGTTACGTAAACACATTGTTTACTTAAGAACTTACTGTCAAACTAATTTATTTTTAAAACGATTATTGCTACAAGCCTCCGGGTCATTGAAAATGATTTATAAATTGGTTTGACTGATCATTTTGGGGCCTTTTATCTTTTAAATTCCACTTTAGAAACACACATTGTCTTCATTAGAATGAAAATTTTTTTAATGACCAATGTCAACAACATTACTAACTGTAAGAATTAATTAAGTGTTTGGTTCCAAAGTAATTAGTGTCTCTTTTGTCATATATAAAGTTTACATAGTTATGTACATATCAAAATTGAATTACTGGTATTATTTGATTTTATATAAGTGCCTCAAGAAGTTAAGTTATTTCAGACCAATATAATAGAAGTCCATTAAAATTTATTTAGCTTCTTTACATTATAATACGAATATCACCAAGAATGTTGCACGGGAGCGTTCAAATTTTACAACAAAATTAATGAATACCTGCCCTGCGTGAGTCGTGTGTTGGAATTGCAGTATTAAATCTCTCTCTCTCTCTCTCTCTCTCTCTCTCTCTCTCTCTCTCTCTCTCTCTCTCTCTCTCTCTCTCTCTCTCTCTCTCTCTCTCTCTCTCTCTCTCTCTCTCTCTCTCTCTCTCTCTCTCTCTCTCTCTCTCTCTGATTTATATTCAAATTCTATATTTTAGTCAATTTTATTTTACTAACAAGAAATTGTAATTTAAGTAGTTGGTTAAACAATAAGAAAGTTTACTATTAAATTCATTATTATATTGGGAAGGAATTTATACTTAACTTTAATTAAGATATCTTATTTGTGTAACTAAAAACAATTTTAATGAAAATGTAAAGGTATATTACATTTTTAAAGAACCAATGTTATTTCGATTAACTTTAGTATTTATGTAAATTTATTTATAATTTTATTATTTTATAAAATATGAATAATATGAAATGCTCTTATACTTGAATTTCAAGTGCTTAAGGGAACACAGTTTTTATTTTCAATGTCATTTTGTACCAAAAGAAGGGATAGAATACACCACAGAAATGATATATATAAAAAAAGAAAGATAGCTGAATTGAATTTTTTCCAAGTCGCCAATGAAAATATATCAAATTCTTTCACTATATGTGACAACACAGACGAAGCTCATTGACTCGATTCAGTGGTATTTTTATTAAATTTTTTTCTATATAAGAGGATTCTATTGTTGTTCATTTCATGCGTGATATCTTTATTATATTTTCTTTTCTTTCCTTCTCGTCTGATCAGTCAATTTTTACACTTTTTTAAGTTTGTTACAAAACTTTTTATGATATTATACGGATTATTATATGCCAGCTATGTTTTTTTTTCTTTTTTATTTTTTTTTAATACGTAACGTTAGTAACGTTAATATTGATACTATTTTGCTAATAATAATAATAAATTGATTTTATTGAGAGGTCACAAAAGGTAAACACATAAAAAAAAACTTACATCGTAAAAACCATTTATTATTACTATTTTGCTAGACATAAATATATTATAATAATCTAATTGCAAAATGATTGATTTTTTTTCCAGGGACGGCGTAATATGAAGAGTGATGAGAGTCAAATGATTCTACCGTCATAGTAAGTGCATTTTATATTATTATTAGTATTAGCGTTATGAATGGATGAAAAAAAAAAAAAACGTAAATCTAGCATATCATCAATATCTTGCATATTTATATTTAAAACGTGATGAATTTTGAGGACTTTGTAGTGCATTATAGTATGACAGTTGCCAATGAAACATTTTATTTCACAAAATACGGATATAGCAATAAATAACATACTGTGTCAAAAGCATAGTCTATGGTCAAATGTTAGATTTGAGAACAGATTTTGAATCAGTTTCCAGTGCAGCTGTCTTTATTGAGTATTCTAATTATTATAGTGTTAAATTCATATAATATAGTACCAAAACCCCCCTAAATTTCTAAGCTTATATCAGGGCAATCGATTAAAAAACTTACGTGATTATGGTGCGCAACATTTTATATTGTTTTTATTTTCGTATATTATCATTAGAGCATAGTAATTTTACTAATTTTGCCAGTTTTGATTGGCTACTCAAAACTGTCTATCATCCTAAATAAAGTTTCTCTTTTTTAAAATTTTTTAATGAAAACAACTTTAAAGAAAAAGAATACATAAAATATTGCTACTTTTTTTTTTTTTTTTTTTTTTTAAATTTTCAACACTGTTTAAAGGAGATATACTGTATGTATTAAATGCATTATGTTGGTTTCACTATAAAAATAAAACACTTATATATTATGATTTCTAGAAGCACAGTTTGTAAAGTTTCTTCTTCTTATTCTTTAAGTGTACTAACATGAACTTACACATAAAGATTTTTATGTCAACTGAGAGTACATAAAAGAAATAGAGTAATATTTTGATGACGTTTGAGTTTTTTATAAGAATTATGTTAGACTTCTTGGAGAGAAAAAAAATCAATAAGTGATTGCTCACTTTTATATTATGGCCATAAAATGTAATTGATGTTATATGTTTGTTTTTTCTTATAACATCACTCTAGAGAACAAATAAGTGAATTATAACAAGAAAAAAAAAAAAAAAGTTTCTACATTTTCTTCTTTACAACACAACTATTACAATTTTTTACATTTAATGTTATTTGTTGTTTCAAACAACCTTTTGGTATCTATTTACAATTTAAGCAATAAAATAGGAAGAACGGTTTCCGATAAATTTTTCAACGGTTTATACATATATACATAATATTTTGTTCTACAGAATAACAAGATGTTTTGAATTTTTTGTTAAATTTATTTTAATCTGATGTAATGTGAAATATAAAATATTTAAAGCGTGAACTTTGGGTTTAGTTTTAGCTAGTTTTAATATTTTAGCAACTATAATTAAAGCAACAATTTATTTAAGAAATGTTTTCGTAAATTACCAAAATTTGTTTCGGGTAGTTTAGTATTTTTTTTTATAGTAAAAACTTTATTCTGTTCGTTTGTTTTCATTTTTATTGTATAGAAATGACATGTCATAGAAATGAAAATAATTGAAAACTGAGGCTGGTATTTTTTTATTTGTCATAGTTTTTGTTCAATCATAAGCTCGTTCTGTAAAGTAAAGTGAATCTCAATAACAGTGATTGGCTGATCAACAAAATAAGACACATTCATTAGTTGATCTTGTTTTTTTGAGCCGATAAAAGTGAGTCGCATATTGAGACTGGAACATTTTTTGGTAAGTTTCTTTCATTCTTATCAAGTTCAAAGTTCTAAAAGAAGAAATAGCAATGATTGACCATATGTATAAACGTAGTAAACAGGTAACGACATCATAACCAGCTGTTATTAACAAAGGAACATTTTCGAAGCTGCATGGCTCAATATTCGTGTGTAGTTTATAGAACTATAGCCTATAGCTATATTCACTCTACTGTATATTTATAATTTTTTCCATAGCCTTATTTTTTTTTCCAAGAATGCATTGTATTGCCATTGCCATAAGGTATTGTTGAGAATTTTTATTCCTCGCCTCGCAGTGTATGCTTATCAAGTTATCACTCTTATACTATTTAGTTCAATCTCACAACAACTTGTATTATTTGCGCCATAAATAAAGCAACAGCCTCTGATGAGATATCTCCCGCTGTTTAATATTTGAAATCGTGTTAGTTTACAAAAAGAAAGACGTGGCAGCACGTGCTGAAATTGAATTTGTTTGTGCCTGAACTGTGGCTCCTCTCATGGAACAACTACTGAGAGTTGGAACTTTTTACATTCCTCTCTCGGCTTTAGTTTAAAAATTCAGAATTTGCATACGCCAATATTATGTGGTTATTCCAGGTCAAAATTATAAATAGTCCCTGGTGTCCATCAATATAGATTCTGTTATGGCAGGTGTAAGATGATAAAGTACATGTAGACATACACTTATAAAAAACTACAATATATTCACATACTCGATCTGCAAACAAATATGCAGGCTACTTTAATATATATTACCACTTTACTCTTTGATGACTGCTGGCTCCTGTTCTTTTTATTTTTACGTCTTAAACATTCAGCTCTGAATGAATTAGTAATTTGTATGGAAGACTCCTAAAAAAATGAATATTTTAAAAACACTTAAACGGGAAATATATATAATTTTTTTTTTTATCCAAGAAAAATATTATTGCTTATTAAATTTAACAAAAATTTATCTCAGCTTTATTTATGCCAGCTTGTCTTCTCGAACTCAGCGTGACATTTCTGTGTACAAATACATATATTGAAAATAAATTTTACAGTTTACGAAAGGTAAAGCATACTTTAAAAAGCAAAAATCCATGTTCCTATTTTACTAATATATAAACAGTTTTCCTATAAAAACTTGCAGAACATACTGCACTGCATATGTGCAATATTTTTTACGTTAAATTTATTTTAGTTGAATTTTTATTAGAAGAAATTTTATTTACATGGAATGGATAAATGTCTATATTTACATGGAATAAATGACTCCATATTTCCATTATATCATAATATTCATTCAGATTCAAAAGGGTTTTATTTCAAAAACACATACCAAGTACAATACATAGTTGGTCACAGTGCAATCAAGACATCGGCTTTCTCTCCCCTGGGTAAATATATTATATATATATATATATATATATATATATATATATATATATATATATATATATATATATATATATATATATATATATATATATATATATATATATATATTTATATATAATGATGCTAGTTAACCAATTAACATATTGATTCACGAAGGAAATAAAATATTAGTTTTAGCATGCATTACATTGCGTGTTGAGTTTTAGAAATTATGCATCCTTACTTTATATATACAAATAACTTATAATATTATATATAAGAATAATCTTTTGTTCTAAAACAAAACCTACATACTAAAAATTTTTAAAAACTTATTATATTTTTTTAATATACTGTACAAGGGAAAAGAAAACCTTTTTTTTATGATCTTATAAAAGGAAAATATAATTTTTTTATTTTATAATCTGATTATAAAAACATTAGGTTAAATTTTTTTGTTTAAAGTAATAATGAAAAGAAAAGTAGAGGATCCGGATGAGAGAGAGAGAGAGAGAGAGAGGTAAAACAATGGAGTTTCTATGTTGCAATTTGCAATATGACACATGAGATGCAACCTACTATAATACAGCGACTAACATAATAAGCAAGTATAGTACAGTAGTTGGTGCGTAGGGAGTATAATTGCTCAGGGGTCCCTTACTAAACATTTATCATAGACTTATATAGTCACTCTTCCTCTCCTTCTCCCCCCCCCCTTACTCCACCACTTGCCCCCTGTAGCAACCCCCAGGAGCAAAAGTAATCCCCTTACAGTCATCATCAGCACAGAGCAACATTCTAGGCTTCTTTTCTTTCTTCTCTCTCTCTCTCTCTCTCCACGCTACTTATTCATCTCACTTCTTCGTATTTTTATATTATTTTTCTTTTCTTTTTTTTTTTAATAATTATTTCTTTCATCTAGGGACGTGAGAAGTTAACAGTGTACACAAGAAAGAATAAGTTAGTAAAGCCAATTTACAGTAGCCATTAAAGTCTTCCTTATTTTTATTATTATTATTCATTCTTTTCTTTTTCTAAAGCTACTACAGTTAAAGTATCATGTAGATATCATTTTGTTACTTTCTTGTTGCTAATTAGTAAGCAAAAGAGAAGAAAGAAAAAAAATAATATTAGAATAACTCTTTCTCTGTGCTATTTGTTTTCACGACTAAAATTTCAATAAGCTGTTTACCCCACTTTTTTTCTCCTTTTTTCTTTTTAATACACGGAGAACAAAATATTAATTTTTTTAACTTTAATATTCACAAAGAATAACCAATTTATATGTATATATGTAGGCAAAAAAACAATGGGTATTTAAATGATTTATATATTTTTATAGAGGGGAAAAGGGACTATATATTTCAATGTTTTCATAGAGTGTTGAGAAAAAAAAAATATAATGTAGATTGAAAAAAATTCTTATTATGTAAAATCCTTCTAAATTGGATTGAAGTTTGAAATTGAAAATGTAGGAAGCATCAATCTTTTTATTTTATACATAACTTGTTTCTTAAAAATATAAAGAGAGAGAGATATATATACACATATTTAACACAAAAAACTAGATGGAAAAAAAAAACTTCTTTTCTTCCCAAAAGCATTATGGTGAAACGCGTTAAAGTTATTTATTTTATCACCACGAAAATCTGGAGTGACAAATTTAAATGAGATTGCATTTTCTTATGAATTTAATTTTCATTACCTGAAGATAAGAATTTACTACAAAAAAAAAATCAAGAAATTTAACTTAAAAATAATTATAATGATGGGTACAAGATATGAGTTTATAGCTTCAGGGTTTAAGCTTGTGTTATAAATAGCCATAGATCTCATTTTTGTCATGTAAAGTTATTTACTAGAAACTGGAAAATCTTATGTAATTGTGCTTTTTTCTTCTTAATATAGTTTTTTTTTTAACGAAGAAATATAATGAAAAAGTTTTTATTCTTTTTTTTAAAGATTACAAGAGTATACAACAATGTAAAGTATTTTTTAATAAAATTAAACTGGGTATTCTTGTAAAGTTGAAGAGAAAAAGAAGAGCATACTGCTTTTGCTTTTGTATAGCCTCGAGTATACTTGCATTGCACAAT
Organism: Ecdyonurus torrentis; assembly: GCA_949318235.1. Taxonomy (NCBI): domain Eukaryota; kingdom Metazoa; phylum Arthropoda; class Insecta; order Ephemeroptera; family Heptageniidae; genus Ecdyonurus; species Ecdyonurus torrentis. The sequence goes on along the minus strand of OX439130.1, from coordinate 18,820,199 downwards.
ATATTTCTGTTGGAAATTTATATTATCTTTCCTTGTACGTATTTCACGTTGAAAAGAAAATATAATAGCTCACAGAATTTATCTTCAATAAAAACCAATTATATTCTATCTGAAGCATCGAAAATATGAAAGCAACAATCAAGACTAAGAAACTTGATTCTCAAGTACTGTAAAAATTATACTGAGATATAATATGAATTGTTTTTATATTTTCTCCATTGCCTTTTAAATGATATATATTTCTAATATCTTTTTATCACTTAATTCTCAGCATTGTCTGCGTAATACCGCAGTAAGTTACAATTTTTTATGTTTGCAAAAATCATTTGAATAAATTGATGAAATATTTGCAATATTTTGGCAAGTATCCTGCAAAGTTTAAGGAAATATTCTTTTTTTTTCCCTTGAATATATGTACTTGTAATTTTATGGTTTAAACTAATATAAGTGTTTTTATCATCTTTTTCATGATTTAGAAATGAATATATTATATATCTAATGATATATAATATATATATTTCATACTATTATAATATATTTCTCAATAAAAAAAAATTATTAGTTATTATTATGAATATAAAATATAATGGTCCATATACATACATTAGCAATTGGTCATTATAATCTCATTTGACGCAATGAGTGCAATGTATTTATCACCAGAGAGGTTTAAATAGAGTGAATAGTGAGTGCATGCAGTGGGCCACAGGCAGGCTAGAGGGCACAGATGGCACTCGATTATGATGACTATTCTCAGGGGATGTTTGGCCAGAGTCAATGACTCTAAAACCCGACTACAATAATATAACTCTCCTAGTGAGAAAGATGACTATATAATTTTAACTGTGCTATAGAATAGAAAAAAAAGAAGAGATATATTATGAATAGTAAAGTAAACCGTATTCATAAATAAAACTCTCTTCACAAGATGAAGAGTATAGTAGTTTATTATTATGATATTCTCTTGGGAAGAGAGAGAGAGAGAGAGAGAGAGAGAGAGAGAGAGAGAGAGAGAGAGAATTCATAAATTATTATATAGTTTTATATTTAGTTGAGATAATAAGTTTAACTTTTTTAATAGTTTTATTATATAGTATTAAATAATTTAATTTTTGTTTGTCACAGTAGGGAAAAAAGTTAATAACAAAATGTTTATTTATAACAGTCCATTGCTTCATTAGAAGTAAATTTTATTATTATTATTATATATATATATATATATATATATATATATATATATATATATATATATATATATATATATATATATATATATATATATATATATATATATATATACTGTATATATACAGTGTATATATATAATATATTTACGATTTAGCTTGTTAAATATATTATACATTTTTATTTATTTATTTAACATTACCATGATGTATAATATTTTAAACTAAATTAAAAAGTTTTATGTATGGTCAGGTATATCCAGATTTGTAACAGCTAACGTAAGAACAAGCAAACTTTTTATTGATAAATGTTTAAAAGGACGTCAAAAAAAAAAAAAAAAAAAAAAAAAAAAAAAAGCTTTTTGAATGCTTTGATTATCCTAATTACGATAAACGCTTTCAAAATTATAATTCTAACTAAAATATAATATTAAATTATTGTTGATAATATCCATGTTCATAAATAAGCTTTTAAAATAGGAACTAAAGTAAATGCTTTTATTTCATTTGGCATATAAAAAATAATGATTTTATTGACTTTTTGTTTATTATTATTTTTTTTTATAGTTCTATGGTTTTTACTTTTATTAGGTTTGAAGATAGAAAAAAGTGCCACAACCATTAATAATAAATAATAATGGATTTTGCAATTTTTTTACTATTTCATTTTTGATTAAAACGTCCCCTCAAAAACTTGCTTTCTATAATATATGTACTTAATTTAATGATTTTTTTATGAATACAGTAATTTTAAGCATTTATAATAAATTAAACACTTCATATATTGAGCTTACTTACGATGACATTAAAATCTTATTAATACATAGCTAAAATAATAATAATAATCATAAAAAAAAACTAGATTGAAAGCAAACACTTGAGTCTAATAATATACAAACAATAATATGCAGCGTTTCAACTTACATTTCCTTGCTTGTGTTAAACATTGTGCTTTAGCAAATGAAATCCCAGGAAATAATTTCACGCTCATTTACTTTAATTTCAATTACGATGTAAATACTTTGTTTTTATTGCATTTCTAATAACTCAGGTAGTATAATGAATTATTTTTAATTAATTAATTTTAATATATATATATATATATATATATAGTATCAAATTGGACCAAAAGTAATAATCTTATAATTATACAAATCTTAGTAAAATTAAATGAAAATTACATTACGATACAGAAAATTGTTAATTAAGTAACTGGTTTGGATCTTCATGAGTCTTACTCATCTCCCTCTTTTTAGATATTTCAAAATAATTAACATAGGCAGTATAATCTATAATATTATACGTTGATGATTTAAATTGAATTATTATGAAACATTTATTATTCACAACTCATCTTATTTCTTATTTTATTAATCTCTATATTACTCATCAATATAATATATAAAGTTAAATCTTAAGTTTCAAGTTTCAACAAACTTATATTATATAAGTTTATAAGATATTATATATCAATCTTAACTAAATTACTTGTAAGTCAATAATAATATAGGCAAAATTTTGTGCATACAAAACTCTGTAGGTTTTGCAACTACTTTGTTGCTCTCTCTCTCTCTCTCTCTCTCTTCTCTCTCTCTTCTCTCTCCTTCTCTCTCACTCACCACTCACCCACACAACGCTTCTTTATTCTATTCAAATATTAGATATATATAAGTTAAAGGGATAAAGTTCGTTAAAATATGAGGGTGTCTGATATATAATAAACCCACCCCTCTTTTCTCCCTTCTTTGGTTTGCCAATGTGGCGGATCAATTACGTGTCGATTAGGATTATAGTAAAACGAAGCATCATCTCACTATGAGGCTAATGAGAAAATATGAGGTAAAAATTGGCTCGCGTTTGGGTTTAATAGCAAAAAAAGATAGGGGAATGATTTTTTTTTTTTGTCTCAACTCAATATGTAAATATGTTGAAGTTTGAGTATATAATTAATATTTTCTAGTACATCTAAAAGTAATTAAAAATGAGAGTAAAATTATATTAAAATTTTATACACAATTAGCAACTGAAATTTGAATACCGAACTTGAGTATTATATTATTACTTTATTACAGTGCAAGGGTGATTTTTTAAAATTCTATTTATTAATATCTAATTGATTAAAAAATATAGTATATTATATTTAAAATTGTAACTGACTTTCATGTTAAACAATTGGGTTAAATTGAGAGGGTTGTAGCCTGATTTCACGTAATAAAAGCCGGTAATTATTATTATTATTTTATAGAAGTTATATTACTATTTAAAGTTGTTAATACAATGGTATTTATAATATAACTCATATTTTCTAATTTTGTTGTATGTATCACAATACCAAGGTAACAAAAGTCAGTATGAAATGTAAGATAAAACATAATAGTATCATCTAATTGATAAAAAAAAATCCAAGAGATCAGTTTTCATCATTGGCAACAATATTTTGGAATGCAATATTACGTTTCTAAAGTATGTTGTACACATAATACTTGAGCTCTTTCTGTAAAGTAAAGTGAATCTCAATAACAGTGATTGGCTGACCAACAAAATAAGACACATTCATTGGTTGATTTTTTTTTTTTTTTTTTTTGAGCCGATAAAAGTGAGTTGCATATTGAGACTGGAACATTTTTTGGGAAGTTTCTTTCATTCGTATCAAGTTCAAAGTTCTAAAAGAAGAAATAACAATGATAGAACATGTTAGCTTCTTCTGTAAAGTAAAGTGAAGCTCATTTACAGTGATTGGCTGACCAACAAAATAAGACACATTCATTGGTTGATCTTGTTTTTTGAGCCGACAAAAGTGAGTCGCATGAAGAGCATGAAACTTTTTTTTGTGGAGTCTCTTTCATTCTTATCAAGTTCAAAGTTCTAAAAGAAGAAATAACAATGATCGACCGTATGTATAAACGTAGTAAACAGGTAACGACGTCATAAACAGCTGTTAATAACAAAGGAAAATTTTCGACGCTGACTCAATATTTGTGTGTAGTTTACAGAATGAGCTTATGTATAAACGTAGTAAACAGGTAACGACGTCATAACCAACTGTTTTTAACAAAGGAACATTTTCGAAGCTGGTTCAATATTTGTGTGTATTTTATAGAACGAGCTAATACCAAGGTAAAAAAAATTCAATCTGAAATGTAAGATAAAACGTAATAGTATCATTTAATTGATATAAAAAAGTTCCGAGACATTAGTTTTCATCATTGGCTATAATATTTTGGAATACAATATTACGTATTTAAAGAATGTTGTACATATAATACTTGAATGTTTATTACAAATACATGACGAAGCACATCGATTTGTACCTTACTTATTAAGGTTCACCACACAGGTTTCTCTCTCTTTCTCACTCACTCACTCTCTACTGATCATAAGCTAGGGAAATAACTTTCTAATTAGATGAGATTATGATGATGAGATTAAGGAGTGTATTTCATTTTCAAAATGCAAGCGTAGAGAAGTTTCATATATAATAAAGTCGTTGACTGTCCATAGGTTACTAACTTTATAATTATAGTACTTCAAATTAACTCATTATATAAGTTAGGTTAAATGCTAAATTTTACTCCTAATATATTAATGCTTGAGTTATAATAAACAAAACTAAATTTATACTTTGGAATTTTGTAGTAAAGTGCCTATATAATGCTTTTTACTTCTAGAAAATTTTACTTCCACGTTTTTATTAACAATTTTACTAGCATTCTGTAACAAGATAAGAAACCGTAATTCTTATTTTTATTTGTTCATTTTAATTTCGCACGTATTCAATAATCAACATGCACTCAAAATATTAGTTATTAATTATTAAATAATGCCAATATTATAACTGCATAGATTGATGCATATTTCTGTAATTAAATTTTTTTTAAATAAAAAATAAAATAATACTAAGTTTGTTTTATTAATTAATGTATTAATATATCTAAATTTATAATAATGCAAGGTTGAATAAAATACAATGAAATATCTGTATGTTGCATTATTAATGTTTAATAAAGATGTATACAAATTATTGTAATTTAATATTCCTTTGTTAGTCGTATTCTAATACTTTTTATCTATATAACAATATTAAAAAAAAATAATAATAATATACTATGTATATAATGATCATATTTCTATACACCATAACTATACCGTAGTAACAGCTAGAGTATGTATACGTATTTATACTATAAGAGCTATAAAATGCATTGTATATTATAGTAAATAATTGCAGAGAGTGTAATATAAATGGAAACTGTGTGTACCCAGTATTCTCTGGAGAGACATTACATGCAGCTTTGATGAAACTCATATTTTTGAAAGCCTAATAACCAACCCAAGTTAAATGTATATTTTAAATATTTTTATTACAGTAAATTTTTATATATACGTAAGTATATAAATATATATAAAAAAGAGGTGTTGTTTTGCATTTTTATTCTATTTATAAAATACAGGAAAATGATAATTAAAACTAGTTTTCCTTGTTTCTACGTGTTTTATTGTTCCCATGTTGTTAACAACTCATTTGTCTTAAAAAAAAAGTTACTTAGACTTCATGCATTTTTTTTCTCCCTCATTTCTCCGTCTCTTTGTTATACATTTTGTTGTTGTAATTTTTCATAATCTTTTACTTCCTTACTCTCATTTTTTTTTTTTATAAAATATATCATCTTGCTCGCGTGGGTTTTAACTTTCTCCCCATCAGTGTCTCTTTATGACGTGACCACTCTCACTTTCTTTATTTTATTCATCTCAAACTCTCATCCCCCCTTTCTGTCTGTTCTCTCTCTCTCTCTCTCTCTCTCTCTCTCTCTCTCTCTCTCTCTCTCTCTCTCTCTCTCTCTCTCTCTCTCTCTCTCTCTCTCTCTCTCTCTCTCTCTCTCTCTCTCTCTCTCTCTCTCTCTCTTGTAGCTTCTCTCATTTTAACAACTTACAAAAATGTCACCACGTCAGAGGGGTTTCATTCAAAAAAGCAAGTTTAAAAAAATAATTATAATGAAGTAACACCTCATTTTTTAATTTAATGATGTCTCACAATAATTGTAATTTTTTTCTCATTCATACTATATTACATATAAAAGAGAACAATATAATTAGAATTTTACTATGCATAACATACACACACACACAAAAGTTTATATTATGATAAAATATACCTCTGAAAAAAAAATTATACCTCTGCATTGCAGTATTAATATTTATATATCAGTTATGTTGTTGTTATTATAATTATTTTTTATAAATATTATCATTTATGTGTACCTTTTTATATTTAATAGAAAAAATTATATATATTTAAAATATATAGATAAATTAATTTATCATGTTAAAGATTATTACACGTAAAATGTTCTTATTAGTAATATACGTTGTATATAACTTCATTTATAATTAAGTTCGATCATTAAGTTGTCATGTAGTATTGATGAGATACAACCGGACGAACAATGGATACTGGCTAACCATATGGCATGTTAAATTCAAGGAAAAGGGTTAGTTGGCAATTTTCCAAAAAGGGGAGGTTTGATGAAAAGAGTATAAGAGAGAACAATTAAACATTATACTCCCTCCCTCTTTTCTCCACCCTCTTCACTTGCTCTAATCAGTACAGACATTTTGTACGTACTTGAAGATAAATTCATTTGTTACTCCGTCAGGAATATATACATGTCAAGTTTAATTGTTGTGAATAATAATATGAGAATATTTCAACATGTCACATAGTTATAATTATAATGTCGCAATTTCATTATTTTTTAGTATGTCAAATCTGGAACTGAAAAAAAAAATAAAAATAACATGAAAATAATGAGTAATTGAAGAGTTTGCAAGAAATGAAATTTAATTATTTTGTTACTCTATTATATATTTATAACATATTATAGTTGTATTGTTTAAGCGAGCATATACTTTTAAATTTTATTGTGTTAAATAAATGCATAAAATGTTAAATACCATTAAGAAATTTGTATAGAAATTTGCTACTTCTTAGTAACTATGCAAGTGTTCCTTAATTATAAAATATTTATTTTAGGAATTAAATATAAGTTTGAATAGATTAAAAGGTGGATAAATTACAATGTTTTACTTGCAGTAAAAAAGTTATTAAAATTTTATTCTTCCAACAACTAATGTAAGTAGATAACTTATGTAATCCAAAGAGGATTCCCGCTGAAAAGTACTGGTCAGCTCGAGACGTGTATTGCGGGTCAAAAATAAATTGATCAAATGGGCAACAAAATATAACTTCCAGGATAAAATAAATTAAAAGGCAACAGAAAATTGAATAACGATATTATCTTTGGATTACGTATCTATAGAAATACCTTACCAACAACTATTTATTGTAGTTCTTTATGTTTCTCTCTATTTTGAAAATTAATGACTGTTTCATAGTTTGATATAATCTCATTCAATTAAAAAAAAAATTGTACTTGTTTAGGATAAAAAAGTTATACGCAAATTATGTTACGGCAATGAAATGTTACCGAGTTTAAAAATAATTTATGTTAAAGCAAATAATGTTTTAAAAGTTTACAAAATATGATTAAGAATTCTTACCAGGTTCATATTTTAAAAAAAAAAAAAGGTTCACCACAAAATTTTTATAATATTTATTTTAATTACTTTAAATAAACAAAAAAAAAAAGTGAAAAAAAAAAAAAAAAAAGAAAAAAAAGAAAAGAAAAGAAAGTAAGTGAAGTACATACATAAATAAATTTTAAATTAAACACGTATATTTTTTATTTAAATAGTATATATATATATGTTAACATTTTAAAATTAAAATGTATACAGAATAAATTTTATGTCACTGTAAAATTTTCTCATTACATTTAAAATACTTTAATTTATAGTGTTTAGTTGTTTAATTAAAGTAATGAAACGTGATACTTACATTGTAGATTCAGATTGTTAAGCTAACATTTTAACACATCACGGAAAATGCTTTCTATCTTTATTTTTCGTAAATATTCAACAGTTTCTACAATAGTAGGAAGAGAGAGAGAGAGAGAGAGAGACTGAACTCTATAATATTAAAAGAAAAAGTCATGACAACAAGATTTTAGATTCTACCGAGCTGTTATGGCCGAGTGGTGAAAGCAGCTAACTCATAACTGTGTTCCTTATCGAGCACAGGTTCGAGCCACTGCTGGGTGCGTACGTGAAGTGCGAGAGTACAACACGTTGCACGATACGTGCTTACATGCATTCCATTACGACGTATAGCATTAGGATTAGGGAGGTGCATGATTGATGTGGTTGCACCATCTACCTGCCTAGAGTTTCCACGGTTCTCTAGGATGTCATGGTGAATGCCGGGCAGAGGCCAGCCCGTGTGTGTGCGGTTTTCATTGTACTCATGTCGATAAGACAATGTCTATAGGTGGGACTATGTTAGCATAAGTGTGTAGCATGTGAGAACACAATATGGCAACAACAATAATTTCATTTATTGTAAAGGTGTTTTCACATATTTCGAAATTTTGAATAACTATTTGCACTTTAACATTTTTCCCACTTAAATATAAAAGCTGCATTTTGTTATGCAAATTATAATACAAAAAATTGGAATATTTGAAACCATCTGAATAGTCTATGTAAATTTTGTTTATTTTATAATGTATAATTGGTTTAAATATTCTAATTGACTCAATCTAGTATTAGGCCAAATTCTCATATTATGATTTAATAAAGACCAAAAAATCAAAATAACAACTTTGAATTGCTGTAATTTGCTATACCAAGAGGGTTATTACTGTAAAACCTTTATAGACAATTTTTATTTTACGGGACAAATTACCAACATTGTACTTTAAATCAATAAAACACCATTTTTTTATACCTATATCGTAAACAAATCTTCGTAAGTTGCCAAAAACATTATTCTTATTTTTTTTGTTAAGTCTTTATTAAAACTTTGTATTTTTTGTCACTTGAAACGTGAATACACCATCAAATTGCTCCACATACACACGAAGACAGATCACGAAGTTACCGGTGATTTTGCTCTCTGAAAAACGTGACTGTAGAAAAAGAAAGAGAGAGAAGAAAAAAGCCTTTGACTCCACACTTTTTTTTTTGAGACAAGCAAAGGTCTGTTAGACGGTTATGCGTGACCTGAAGTTGACGTCTTATGAATTTTAAGGTGAAGTCTGCTTGCTGTCTCAGCATTTTAGTGTAAATCCCTTTGTTTACATTTGAAGTTAGTTGATATGGTTCAAATTACTTATATACTGCTATTTAATGAATGGCTCAGTCGACTAGAAGTAAATGTTAGTTACCTGTACTGTTTAAGATTTATATTATTAATGCATCAGCAATTATTATTATCAATGAATGATAATATATATATATATATATATATATTTATATATAAATTAAATTTTCGTAGCATTCACACTAATTTATGGGGTTATGCTTTGCAATTTTTTTTTGTCAATTTGATTGTGCTTTATTAATAATTATGTTTTCATTACATTTTATGAATGGGCTTGTTATTACAATGCTAAAAAAATTATTACTTATAATAATAAACAAATTGACATCTTTGGAGTTTATCCATTTTTCAGCCTGATACAGTGCGGTGAAGGGCTTCAAATATTTAATTGAGGGTTTCAAAATAAAAATTTATTGCTTTAAAAGAACTGAAACAATTTAAATAACATATCACCGTAAAGTAAAAAGCATAGCTAAAAGAGAAGTTAATATACGTGGATGAGCCCCAATCAAATAGACACGGTGGAAAAAGAGAGAGAGAGAGAGAGAGAGAGAGAGAGAGAGAGAAAAGCAGAGTTGACTCCAAATGCGGATTAGGTTTCCCCGGAAAATTGCAGTTACTCAATTAGGAATTTATAAAGTTATAATGAAAATAATATTTTATTCCCATAAAAAAAAAAAAAAAAAAAAAAAAAAAAAAAAACTGAACTTATTCCGCATTTGTAGTCAATTTAACACTCGGCGTATTCCACACTGGTTCCACATTATTACTGTGAATGGGGATCATTCACGCCTTAAATACTTTTAGTTTGAACTATTTTTTTTTTTTTTTTTTTTTTTTTGTAATATACAATTTAACGTGTTTTAAAACTTTGGAAGTGATCAATTTAAATCAATAATCAAATATTTAAATATTTGTCAGTCATCACAGTAATGACCCAAGTTAATGACGTGTCCTTAAATTGTTTTTTAAAATGCATATATTTAAATTATAATTTTTAATAAGAATATGTATAATTTCACAATATGTAAAACTACTAATATATTATACAATAATATTATACACATGTAGGTACATATCAGTGTATACTATATAGAACATTATATAATATAATAATATAAGATTTTAATCCTCCTTTCATGGTATCTCTATCTCATCTGGTTGTCTATTAAAGCCTATATACAGACTTTCTAAAAGCAGTAAAATGATTCTAAAACAAATGAGCTACAAGTCGTCTTGTAATACAAGCTAGCAAGTACAGAAAGTAAATCCAACCTACACAGACGAGACAATTACAGAACAATAGAAACAGCTAGCTATGTTGTACAATATAATAATAATAAAGCCTTGTCTCCTCTAGTTTGTGGATACAGACTTCACTTTCGTCTTTATTACATTTTTTTTTTAACTTCTTTATTATTTAATAAAAAAAAAAGTTGAAGAAAAGTAGCTTAAATGAATAATAGTGAGTCTTGTTATAATATACTCGTATAAATTACAAGATTTATTTCAATGTATATATATATATATATATATATATATATATATATATATATATATATATATATATATATATATATATATATATATATATATATATATATATACATATATCATAGTATAGTAAGTTTTAAATGTAAATGACTTTTAAAATAAACTATTAAACAGATTTTATTTTTGTTATATACATAAAATATACTGTACTGTATATATATACATTAATGTAAAATATTATATGTAATATCAGAATTATTATTATTTTTTTTTGGCTAAATTTTCTGGTATTCCTAGAAAATTTTAATATCATTGTATAGTCTTTAAGGGTTGTATTTACAATGTTTGTATCTTAAAATTTAAAAAAATCGTTAAAACTTGATAATGCCATTAAAGTTTAATAGTTACAGAGCTACCTATGATAAAATTTTCGGAACCTGTGACCATCAGAAGAGGTAGAAAAATAATCGTTGAAATTAAAATAAGTACTTATGAAACTAAAACAAATAATAATAATACAAAATCTTGCATGGTGACCCCACAAAAGTTTTTACATTTTTGAAGATACCCTATCAAATTTTTAGTCAAATTCTGTAGTAGCTGATTTCCCGTCTTTAAATTTTATCAATTTTAAATTTCAATGTTGAAAATGGAGATAGAAAGTTTTAAAGATATTGATTATATCATATCCAGATTAGAGCTAATGATTTGCGTCTATTTCGGAACATAGAAGTGTAAAATACATTGCAGGTCTAAAACTAAAACAGAGGTTAAGAGTATCCTAGGTAAACGCAACCCGCACAACATATATACACAAAAATATGCCTAATTTACAGGGTGTATCAATAAAAATAAAACACAACTAAATATTAATTCAACACATCTTTATTTTGAAAGTCTTAATACCAAGGTATTGAGGGTTACAGTTCATTTATAATTTATTTATACAGTCAAACAGTTTTTAACAAATATTATTATTATTTTTTTTTTTGAACTTGGAGGAATAGGAGGATGATAGTGTTATGGTATTTATTATTATTATTTTTTTTCTTTAAAGTTGACAATACAGACATTAAGTTAAATCTGTATTACATCAAGTAAATCCTGCACATAAGGTTTTTAAGGATCAAGGAGACGACAAAATAGACATTTAGCACCACATACGTGGCATAGTCCAAGTGCCCACGGTCAAATTTCTACCTGAAATTTATTACTTTATACATAAAAATAATTCCACCCAAGTCACATTATAATTTGTCACAATTTTAATTTCAGTTAAGGGTGAATTTATTGTAAAAATTTTAGGTAGATACAATATTTTTTTGTTTTTTTTTTCCCCAAAAAATTAATTAAGTACAAAATTTGACATTTTTTTTTTAATTTTTCACATTTTTTTTTCTAAAAATTCACAAAGGTATTCATTTTTTTTTTTAATTCTTAATCTTTTCTTTTATTTTTTTTTAAGATTTATTATTCACTTATTTGTTAGTTTATATTTTTTTTCCACGTACAAAATATTTCAATAAAGATGATTAACTTTTTATATTTATTTATATATAATATATTTTACAGGCAATGAATGTATATATTTATTTTTATGAAGAATATTTTTGAAGAGAGCTAATTAAATTATTAAGAATTTAGCTCGTACAGTCAAATTCACTCACAAGAACGACGAGAGTCAATTGCACACTGTGATCACTAAAAACTTGAAGTACATCACTGAGTACAACAAAAAGACGGAACACCTAAAAACACGCAACTCGCGCACTACATTAGTCACTTTTTTTTTTTATTAAATCCCCATTATTATTTTTTTATTAAGTATTTTTTTTCTCTGTTTATTTATTTGGGCGGCGAGTGAACTCGTAGAACCGAGATTACTTTTGAGCAGAAAATTAACCATGTATAGCATTTATTATTTAAAACAAAGTTTTTCATGCTTGGCCAATACTCTTATTTTTAATTTACATTATCAACATCATCATTGCAAGCATTTTTTTTTATTATTTTCCTTGTAATTATTTTTCTTTCTTTCTGTTTTCTTTCTCATTTTTTACACTTTGTTGACAATTATAACATTGTCATTATAAAACCTCATCATCTCTTGTGCGTTTTTTGTTCTTTCTTTTTTTAACTATCAGTTTGCCACAATCTCTCTTTCATATTTTTATTACAACAAAAATGAATAATTATTTAAATTAAAAGCATTTCTTGTTATCTTTTAATAAATTTTATTCCTGTAAAAAGTTTTTTTTTTGCTTTGTTTTATTATTTCTATTTATGTTATATTATTTACTTTAAAGTTAATTAAATATTGTATAATCTGTTAACATATATTTACTGTATATTATTTGTATTTTATTGTTTTTTTAAAAAAATGTATTCTTTTAATTTTAATTACATAGACACAAGATGATTTAAAATGACATATTATTTTCATGTGACAATGAAAAAACACCGAGTATTGAATTGCATTTTCATACGATCTTTCATTGTTTAAATTAACATTGTTGGTGAATTTGCATTGAGTTAAGATTGTGTGATAAATGCAATTCAATAAATGCCAAGCAATGATGGCGGGCTTATGAGGTAGGGAGGGACACAAATATACATAAGGGCAAATAGAGGGTTATTAAATAAGTAGCCTACACACAACTTTCTTGTTGATTAGCCATGAGTGGCGTTCGCACTGTGACGATCTCACGGGCAGGGGGAGGTTCCAGTGGGCTAAGGGGTGACTGGAGAGGTGAAGTTAGTGACCCCGCTACTTTGGTGCCAGCACGCCGCGCTGAATGATCAATCTGCGCGTAGATGGTAGGTTCTTCACGTGCACGTACTAATGGTAGCGTCCCACTCAAACTTCCATTTGCGCCTGGGGTTGCTTCCATCCCTGGCCGTGCCAAACATAACTCTGCGTATGTCACTTCCTCATCCTGAAACAAAAACGTAACACGAATATTAATACTTTGCCAGAGTACAAAATTATATATTAATATAATAGGTGACCGATATAAAAACATCGTTTTTAAAGCTAAAAATTAATTTTTACCCTAATTAAATATTTAAAAAAAAAAAAAAGTTTCGTTAGGTTTTGTGCTAATTGCTTCCTTAACCAATTTCAATTCATACGTCAGAGTTAAAACAGCATATTTCATTTATAATAATAATACAAATTATTTATTATGATATAATAATAATAGTGTTAGTATCTAAAACATTTATGTCAACAAAAATAAAAAGTTAAATTATAGCAAAAAAAAAAAAAAAAAAAAAAAAAAAAAAACTAAATTGCTCGTGCAAATTGTGATTTGTATTGAGAGTAAAAACAGTTATAAAATTATTTCTTGTTGAGAAAACTATAAATCTATATGACGAAAGCAGATGCGAGGTCGTATAAGGGTGACAAACAAGACGTTGGCACTGAGATAACCGAGTAATAGGGGGTGGGGGTGGTGGTTGGAAGAGGGTGATGTGCTGTGTTTTAACTCTTGTCGTGTGGTGAAATGTGGTACACCCTAGATACAAGGGTAAGGGAGAGAGAGAGAGAGAGAGAGAGAGAGTGGACTTTTACTTGAGCTCTCTAGGGAATCTCTAGCTACCACATCTGTCTTCATTCTCATCTGTCGCACCTTCACACAAAACTAAACAGATACACACGAGATATACCACTAACAACGTCCAACTAAAAATTCCACCCAACTTTTCTCTCTTTCTCTCTCTCTCTCTCTCTCTCTCTCTCTCTCTCTCTCTCTCTCTCTCTCTCTCTCTCTCTCTCTCTCTCTCTCTCTCTCTCTCTCTCTCTCTCCTTTATAATGTTATATCAAATGATTTGTGTGATGTTACAAAATAAATGTTATTTTTTTATATGCGTATTTATGTTATACAAAAAAGTTACAGTGGATTAATATATTGACCATGGTGCTCTTTTTATAGCAATGAATCAAAATTCTTTTTAAAATTGTTGTAAAAAACAAATTTTTGAATTGTGTTTTATAAATACCAAATTTATTGACTGATAAGGCAATGGCGTTTTGTTTAAAGAAAAATATTTTGATCTTATATTTTTATATATTATATTCGTGATGTTAATGAAATACTAAAATAATAATAAATTTAGGAACAAAAGTTTAGGCTGATTTTCAATTTTTTTTAGTATGCTAATGAAAAAACGTACTTTGTAGCATACTTTTATGGACGTCAATTATAAATGTTATCAAGCTAAAACGCGATCATTTTTATGTTTCGTTATTGTTGCAAAAATGCTTATTATACTTTTTTTTTATTTTCATAATCTTTCACTTACAAGGGAGGGTATTGTGTGATGACAACCGGATAAGGCTGAAATTTGGTGTGGTGGATGACCTCCCTACAGAAGGATACCCCATAAAATATTTCGTCCCCTAACGAACTTTTACGGGAGCTAGGGCCCAAAACGTAAAACACAGGTTTTACATGTAAATCAATGGGACTCGAATTAGACCCAAATTTTTATTTTCATACGATGGTGTTCAAAGGGTCAAATTATATGTAAAAAGTGACACTCTTTTCGAAAATAAAAGTTAAAAAATCCTAACTTGAAAATTGAGGGCCCCAGGGCCCCTAATGTGTCAATTCCCCGTACTTAAGGCACTTATTTTTACTGTAGTAATTTAGAATTTTGTTGAATCACATTTATATGCCTACAATCTTAAAGGCAATAAAATTTCCAATCGATTGATATGCATAAAGTGCTTTTTTCATTAAAATCAAAGCCAAAAGCGGGCCCAGAATGTAAAAAATGGTCAATTTTATGGCTCCCCAGGAGTAACACGTTTCTTTAGCATGGGATCAAATACGGAATTTTTAAAGTTTTTTGTAAAAACGAATGAAAGTCTGCAGTCCTATGTAATAAACCACTCCCTTTTCGATAAGATTAGTTTTGTAATTTTAAACTTCAAATTAGGGACCCCAGGGGCCCTGCATCATTTTACTGTACAATATAAGGCTCAAAATTGATCAAAAATTTAAATTTACGCAGTTTGCAGAAAAATTAATATTTTAAAAAACTAATACCATTTTCGGTTTCCCCATGCCTAAATTGACCTAAATTCCTGTAAAACACACACTTAATAGATTTTTTTTTTTTTTTTTTTTTTTTTATTACAAAAATCAAGGCAAGCGTAGACCCTTTTAAAAAATGTTCGTAATCCGATTTTTCAGCTCTAGTAATTCAACAAAACATTCTTTTGTTTTGAAATAACTATTTTCGAAAATAGGGCAACAAATAATTATTTCAAAACTATAGAAGGTTTTGTTGAATTACTAGAGCTGAAAAATCGGATTACGAACATTTTTTAAAAGGGTCTACGCTTGCCTTGATTTTTGTAATAAAAAAAAAAAAAAAAAAAAAAAAAAATCTATTAAGTGTGTGTTTTACAGGAATTTAGGTCAATTTAGGCATGGGGAAACCGAAAATGGTATTAGTTTTTTAAAATATTAATTTTTCTGCAAACTGCGTAAATTTAAATTTTTGATCAATTTTGAGCCTTATATTGTACAGTAAAATGATGCAGGGCCCCTGGGGTCCCTAATTTGAAGTTTAAAATTACAAAACTAATCTTATCGAAAAGGGAGTGGTTTATTACATAGGACTGCAGACTTTCATTCGTTTTTACAAAAAACTTTAAAAATTCCGTATTTGATCCCATGCTAAAGAAACGTGTTACTCCTGGGGAGCCATAAAATTGACCATTTTTTACATTCTGGGCCCGCTTTTGGCTTTGATTTTAATGAAAAAAGCACTTTATGCATATCAATCGATTGGAAATTTTATTGCCTTTAAGATTGTAGGCATATAAATGTGATTCAACAAAATTCTAAATTACTACAGTAAAAATAAGTGCCTTAAGTACGGGGAATTGACACATTAGGGGCCCTGGGGCCCTCAATTTTCAAGTTAGGATTTTTTAACTTTTATTTTCGAAAAGAGTGTCACTTTTTACATATAATTTGACCCTTTGAACACCATCGTATGAAAATAAAAATTTGGGTCTAATTCGAGTCCCATTGATTTACATGTAAAACCTGTGTTTTACGTTTTGGGCCCTAGCTCCCGTAAAAGTTCGTTAGGGGACGAAATATTTTATGGGGTATCCTTCTGTAGGGAGGTCATCCACCACACCAAATTTCAGCCTTATCCGGTTGTCATCACACAATACCCTCCCTTGTTAGTTACATCCATTTTTTCAACTTTAAGAAAAAAAAACACACACAAAAAAAACACAAGCAATTGAAAAATAACAATATAAAAATAGAAGAAAGAAAATGTAAAGTTATAAATCTTCTTCAAAATCTAAAAAAGAATAAGAAGAAAAGAAACTTTACGCATATGTTATACTAAACTTTCTACTATTCTATAACTTTGAAAACAATTTACATTTTATTCACCAATATATTCCAATCAATCACTTATATACGTCACAATGTAGGATTTTATACTTACTGCTGGTAGAGTGCCGGTAGGAAACCTTCCATTATTCTTGTAGTTTTCATATAGATCTCCATTACGTGCTGGTCCATTGCTACGTATCGTGGGTTCTTCGTATGGTGACTCAGGAGTTGGGTCACTGATTGCTTGAGATCCAGTCACGAGCTGATAATCAGAGTCTGAAACAAAAGGAAATGTTATCAATATATAATTTTAAACAAAGATTCACAAATATATTTTCTTATGAATATTCATGAATTTTTTTATTTTTAAGGGATGATTTGGCATAAAAAAAAAATTTAAAATATCATATGCAACTAAATCAAAGCCATATACCTTCAAATGCGTAAAAGAAAACGGAACAAAGATAATCCAATGAAAATAACTTTCCATTTCATAATAATCAAAATAAGATACCATGACTTTGCATAAGAATGTACCTCATTTTCGTCATAACAAATTTAAAATTATTTAACCAATAAATATGGAAATTGTGACGAGTTAAAAAATTAAATGGTTTTAATTCTACAAGCAAATTTGAAGTTTACATATAACATCATTTTACTTTACTGAAGAAACAGAGGTTTCTCATCCTGAATAACAACTTCCTGTAATAAAGATAATTTAACAAAGAATTTTTTAAACCAACATTTATAATTACAATAATTAAAAATAACATATGTATATTTATGTAAGAAAATTATAATTTTTACTATTAAATATAAGTCATATAAGCATTTTATTAAAAGGAATATTTTAAAAGGTAATGGGTATAAAATTAATTCAAATTACAAAATTATATTAATAATTATAATTAATGTAAATTAATGTATGTATAAGTTAAACACATATAGAATAAATCTTAACTATAAAATTATAAATAATTTACATATCTTTATATTAATATAGATTATAACACAAATATGCTTTAATCTTTTAATCTCCTAAAAAAAAGAGCATATTATCATATTATATTAGAATTTATTACATTTCGCACTTTAGAATAGGGAAGTTTGAGTATAAAGAGAAAAGTGTATTATTATGACGTATTGAAGTAACAGAAGGTTTATAATATAATGACTGAATCAACACTTATAAAGAAAGTCCCTTTTACTGTACATTTTCACTCTCTCTCCTCTCTCTATCTCCGGTGCATCACGTGCATCCCTAGGGATGTGTTGCAACATGACTCATCTCTAATTGGACCTGTTTTCTTTGCCTATACTATATAAAGTTTTATCTGCAGTCCAGTATATCTAAGTCAACTGCATTTAATTGTACAAGCTTGCAGCAGAATTTTGTGAGAAAAAAAAAGTAACAAGCCTAAGTATTAAGGATTAGGTACGTGTTGTGATAATAAGGCACGTCTAACTTGAAAGAATATAGTAGCTCTTTTTTTGGAGTTAAAAAAAAAGAGGGAAAAGGGAGATCTATCAAATCAATACACGAAAAGGCTTTTTCCTTTGCGATAGTATAAGGATGAATAGCTTTACCAAGTCAAGCTATACCTTATAGTCTTTTTACTTTATACTCTTTTCCTTTCTTTCTTTCCTTCCCTCTTATTCTTTTTTTTTTCCTACCTATTTTTTTTTATTAGACCGTAGCTACGTCATAAAAATGTTCTTACAAAATAAAAATTAATGTTAAAAGTGACTTGTAGTGTCATGACCTATAGATATAATATTTTTATTCTTTTCTATTCATAATAATAAGTAGTAAAATATCAATTACCTTAAAAATATCTATATCTTTTATAATACTACATCAATATTTTTATGTTTATAACGTATAATTTTATTATAATACATTCTCTCTCTCTCTCTCTCTCTCTCTCTCTCTCTCTCTCTCTCCATCTCCATCTCTCTTTACCTTTATTGCAAGGAATTACATCAGGATTTTTGTCATCTTTTTCATAAGGGTCCTCAGCCCTTAATGGTATTCCAACTTTTTCTTTCATGGGATGATCACCAATAGGATGTCCTGGTGAACGATGTGAACGAAGTCTCAGTGCTGCCACCACAACCATTCCAGCAAGAAACAGTGCTACCACCACACTAACCAATACACCAAGCATTGATGTGAATTCGAATACTGTTGGAGTTCCTATAACAAAAGAGTGTGAAGAAACTCGAATGAAACTTATGTTTTATAAAATTGATATTCGTGACACGTTTAAATACAATATGTTATTCTTAGTATTTTTCTTTTCCTATTTTGGAAAAAAGGGAAACATGTAAACTTTTCTGTTTAAAATAAAGTTAAAAACAAAAGAATTTGGTTATATATTTTCCTATATAATATAATATAGCAAACGCGCTCAATATTTATTGATTTAGCATTTATAAATTGAATAATTAAATATGAACTTTATTTTATTTAATATAAAAAAACTTTTTTTATTGAAAAAGTTTTATTTTATTTAGTTTTTTTTTTAATAGAATCCAGGTCAATTTATTTAAGTGATCAATATAGAATGAACAAAAAAGTCATTGAGTCAGTAAATTTATTAGTATAAAGACGACGACAGAAACTGAAGTTGCATAATGCATGCAGGATATAACAAGGACATGGTTTTTGCATCCGTTTTATTTTTTCCCCATACTCGTTTCTTTTTCTTTTTTCTTTAGAAATAACAATACAGATAGCTCCCTAGAGGAAAATGTCCGTTCGTTTTGAGAAAACTAACAACCGTTGATAACAATTCTTTGCGTGAGTGTGTGAATGTGAAGGGGTGCATACGAATGGGTGGGTGTTTTCCCAGTATTTATTATATTTATAAAATGTTATTAAATTATGAGATCATACATACTGAACATTATTTTCCCTAAATCATAAAATTTTTAATTCTTTGAATCTGAAACACAATAACAATAAGGAAAATATTGAAATATGGTAGATAAAAAATTATACCTCTTAAAAACAACAACAAAAAACAAATTTCTTAGTAACTTTTAATTTAAATCTTATATTTTAGAAAAACAAAAATAAAAGATCTCTTTTTAAAGCTCTAGATATTTATATTATATTGAATATTAATTGATCCATTGAATAAATGTCATTTATTTGACATTTATGTTTAACGCTTTAAATTTTGCTGTAGGGTATTAATGTTTAACGTAAAGAGAAATTAGATCATTTCGTTGATGTAGATTTACATATCTGTAAAATTATATCAGCATATAGTGAATGTTTAACCATTCAAACAAATTATACAATTTAATGCATGAATATAAAATATACATATAATACTAAATATTTTTTTTATACATTAATATATATATATATATATATATATATATATATATATATATATATATATATATATATATATATATTATATACATAAAAAAGCAAAAAAATTTACAAGATAAAAATTTAAATAATATTTATCTATTTAAAAAACATATATTTTTTGAGTTAAAATTTAAAAGCAATGCTTTTAGTGCTTGAATATACTTTAAAAAATCTAAACGGATTTTCTTTGAAATTTCAAGCGTTTTTTTTTTCTCCCCTTCAATCCTTTTATATATTTTTTTTTCTGTATATTTTATATTTATACGCAACTGGATATTTTTTTGCAAAAAAGTACAAAAAAAAAGAGGAAAAAAAAAAAGCGAGTTAAAATGAGTGTTATGTAATACGATACGATACATTGATGTAAAATTCACAAGTAGTGCTCTATAAGTATCGATTGAAACAGTGTTATACTTTGTAACATTGTGAACTTATATTATATAAAGCGATATATATATATATATATATATATATATATATATATAGTGAATGAGTGTATATTTGAGAATGACATGCTGGCAAATAAGCCGCAATGTATTGCAGGTTTATATTTGATACACATAGGGAAAATATGTTACCACATTTAAACACAGTGTATATGTAAACGTATTTAGTATATTTATATAAAATATATACGTATATATATATTTGAAAACTAACATACTTCAGCATTTGTTATCAAATAAATTAAAGCAAAGTTAGCCTACGTAGTTTTGTTTTATATTTTTGCTGAATAAGGTATACAAATAAAATTATATTATCAAATAATGTATGAATAATAAAATTTTAGAAAGTACACTTTATATCATTTTAAAATAAAAAGTCCTGGTTTTAATAATATACATCCTTATAAGGAAGATTTAAAGGAATAGATCAGAAGAAAGAATAAGCATTTATATCACAAAACACTTAATGGGACTTACATAAATAACCCTAGTTTGTCTCAAAACCCAACTGTAGCTCCGTAGCAGTGATAAAAAAATTCAGTTTATGCAACCCGCACAACAATTTTTACTAATTTTTTTGCATATTTTCACGATCTATCGTAGGGCTACATTAGCATTCTGGTAAAAATTGTGATCAGTTTTGAAGAACCCATTTCGTGTTCATTCATTAAAAAGTACATGTTGTTTTATATGGTTTATGGCTTTAATAAATGACTATATAAAAGCTATAATTACCTGTTTGCTTCTCTGCAACCTTCAAAGTGAAGCCTTCTAAAGCAGCAGGCTCACTTTTGCCTTTAGCATTTGCCGCATAAACAAGCATTTTTAATCCACGTCCTGATTCTAATCCATTAACTCCAAATACAGGAAATTTGCTTGTTACATTTTGTTGTAAAACTCCTGAAGTTTGGTCAAAAACTTCTAAAAGGAAATACTGAGGTTGACCCCCATCAAAACCTTCTAGACATTCAACTTCCACAGAATCTGTTGTTTGGTTGACAATCGTACAATTGTAAGGAGTATCTGGGTGACCTGTGAACAATAAAACAAGAAAAGTTTACTTTTTTTGAATAAAACTGAGTACTTATGTGAATACTAATATAGAACAAAATAATTTATCAAGAAAAGTATCTTACTGTGTAGAAGTATATTCTAATACTAAAGCAGTAGCATTAAACAGCAGTTTTATTTATTTGCTTCAATTGATTCAATGTTATTCTAACTTAATCTGAATATACAGCATTATAATAAAATGTACTAAATACTTTAATAAACTTTTTTTATTCTAATAAGCATAGTTTTAATATTATAATGATACTTTTTTATGTATAGATACTATACAGTATATTGCAGTGCTTTGAAAAGAAATAATAATATCATGAAACGTTTTCTTAATGTTCCTTTTAACTAAATGAGTTTTGCATTATTAAATGACAGCTAAAAAGGAGCTTAGCGTATTAATTAGGGCGTAAAATGTATTGACTTTTCTATTCAAAATTATTTTCCTTTCATCGATAAGCAGCAAAGCAATGAAATTAGCAGCACGAAACTTTCTGTTCAAAAAGAAAGTCAATAATACTAAAATATACTGTTTTTTTGTATATATACTGTACTTTTTGCAAAGAAGTAAAAAATAATAATAATGAATAATAAAAAAGCAAGCAGCAGCACAAAAACTGTAGAGTATAATCATTGGAGCCATGAAAGAAATCGTATCAAAGTTTTAGTATCTATTCAATATTGGATCTCATTTTCAATATATAAAATCCTTTTTTTTTTTCCAAGTCTAGATTTTGATTAATAAAAAAGTGGCAATATAAATGAAAAGTTTTTAATCTACATATACATGCAATTACTTAAAAATATATATTTTTATTTTTATAACATATAATTTTTTATATGTATTACTGCGTATCAATAAATTACAAAACAAAGCATTTAACAGATTAATAAAAATTCAATATTCATTTTTAAAACAATACTTATAACATTTAATTTTATACAATGTTATTGTAACCATTTAAAATTATGATTTTATTTTATTTTTTATGATTATTATTATTTTTGCATTTTTTTGTAACACATTTTATTTTATTAAATTTTATTTTCAATACAAATTTTAATTTAGAAAAATAAAAAATAAAATAACTGTAAGAGATAAAAAAAAAGGCTTTTTATTTTTATTTTATATTTATAAATTACCACAAATTATTAAATTATTTTGCATTTTCAAACTTGGAAAGTAATTAAATTAATAATGAACATTTCTTAAGTATTTAAGTAGTCAGAGATGAGAGTGAGAAAGAGAGAGAGAGAGAGAGAGAGAGAGAATGCTGAAATTTGACACGTTGATGTATAACTAATTCTTACACTTATACCCTTTAGTTTATAATATTTTACATATATCCATATATAATTAAATGTATACTTCTACGTATACTTCTAATGTATACGGTGTACGTACAATGTCAGTTTCTCTATGGAATATTATTCTATATATATATATACGTATAAAGTGTATATAGTGGGTGATATAGGTACATATATTTATACCGGGATCCTCTACACTATATAGTAAGTACACATACACAAATATATATAGCTATATATATATATATATATATATATATATATATATATATATATATATATATATATATATATATATATATATTATAGCTATACTTGCATATTTGCATTTTAAAGTGATGGCATTAATGCAAAACTTTGTTGTGTAGCATGGAAAAACCCTTGGGATCTTATATAATATGGTAAAGTGAATAATGCACATGTCATAATGCAACTCTCGTAACAACATGTAAAAAAGTAATTCTAATAGAATACAAAATTTAAAAAATAAAAAAAAATAAAAGTATTCAAATTAGATTGTTGATTTTTTTTTATAATATACAATGATATTTAATGTATATTTTATATAATATATTTATTTTGATATACTGTATAGTATCATACAGTAACAATACAAGAATTAAGATTTTTTTCATGCGGTTTTCAACTATAATATACTGTAGACTTTTGTTTGAAGTGATAAAATGAAATTTATGCAAATTAAGTGCTGTGCTTAATTGATAATATTTATTAGTTAATACAAATAAATTACACTGTTAAAATAGAGAGAGAGAGAGAGAGAGAGAGAGAGAGAGAGAGAGAGAGAGAGAGAAAAGAAACTCTACAAGTTAAAGAGTAGTTTACTTTTGAAAATAAATTACATGTTTTATAACGTTACATTTTAGGACCAAAGTTGTGTTATATGTGTAGTGGAAATATAGCTTCCTGAAAATTAACGTGAAGTATATATATATATATATATATAATCAAAAAAAAAAAAAAAAAAGAAGAAGAAGAAGAAAGTAGAAGGATGAAGAATTGGAATCTAATTAAAAGTTTGGTCAAAGAAAAGAAGCTGAGAGAGACTGAGAGAGAGAGAGAGAGAGAGAGAGAGAGAGAGAGAGAGATGGCCGTTCCTATATAAGAAGTCACAAAACCTAAGTTCAGGTTTGTACTGACTAATAAATTAAACTCAATGAACATCCTCCTTCGAGACTAAAGAAAAGTAAGAAAAGTAGAGAGAAAGAGAGAGAGAGAGAGAGAGAGAGAGAGAGAGAGAGAGAGAGAGAGAGAGAGAGAGAGAGAGAGAGAGAGAGAAGAAAAAAAAGTAAAAATCTCCAAACGTCATTAAAAGATTTTATGATGAAAATTTTAGAGCCTTTCTTACACTTTTACGTCCTTATTGCATTTACATCTCATCGTTTCTTGTTAAGATTTTTTCTTTTTCTTTGTATAATATTACTGAGAAAGATAATGTTCACTGGCCTTTACTTTGATAATTAAATCATATAAATCCGATATCTTTTTTTTCTTCTTCTTCTTCTTAAAATTAATTTTATAGATACTTTTGTTGATCAGAAAATGTTACAAATTAATTTGCATGCTAGACTGATTAAACGTTCTTTAAAATGACAACTTCTGCTTACTTTGTATTTTTATTCCAATTTTCTCAAAAAAAAAAAAAAAAAAAAAAGTTTCTTTTTTTATTTACAATTCATGCAACGTTGTAAGTTTTTAACAAAAAATTACTTAATATGTAGATTTAATTTATTTCTTTTTAAATTTCTATATTCTTATATTAAAATATATGGATTAAAAAAAAAAAAAAAAAAAAAAAGGAA
The DNA here is from genome assembly GCA_949318235.1 of Ecdyonurus torrentis. Taxonomy (NCBI): domain Eukaryota; kingdom Metazoa; phylum Arthropoda; class Insecta; order Ephemeroptera; family Heptageniidae; genus Ecdyonurus; species Ecdyonurus torrentis. Next base: position 18,794,904 of record OX439130.1, on the reverse strand, counting down.
CGAAAGAAAGAAAGAAAAGAAAGAAACTTAAAAAAAGTTTTGAATTTAAAATAACATAGAGGGATATCAAACAGTTTGTCAATAGCAAATCAATTATTTCTTTTGTGTGTTTTTTTAAATTGAAAGGATGGTAAAGATGCAACACATTAATCCTATAACTAATAAAATTGTACAATTAAACTGGGAAATTGCTGAGGGTATATAGAGGCACATTTTCCACGCGACCTATTTTATATTGGTATTTAAATGATCGATCGTATTAAAAATTAATTTAAAACTAAAATAGCTTTTACAAATTTTGTTTTTCATTTTATTTTACTAATCCACAAAAATTCAAATAAAATAACTCTCTGGTTGATGATATAACATAATTGGGTTTGGATGCTTATTGTGATTTTTTTTTAATATGTAAATTCTCATTGGGGAAAAAAAAGAGTGTTTCTATTTTTTTAAATTAAGTATCTCTTTGATTTACAAATAATAATTAAAGCATTTTTTTATGTTTCAATTTTATTATTGTTGAGTTGTGAGTGGTGATAAAAGAAAAAAAGTACTATGAAGAAAAAATAATAATAATTGCAGATCATTTTTGTTAGCCTATTTAGCTAATATAACCATTCTTTATTATGATATAACTAAGAAAATATTACAATATTAATTTTTACCACTCTCGTGCAAAATGGACATACAAAATATTAGCATGTGTATCTAATATAAATTAGAATTTTAAAAATAAAAGTATCATAATAATCATGAAATGCTAATGTTTTGACTTTAACATTTATCTGACAGAGGTTAATTAATAATAATTTTGAACTTAGAGTTGTCAAGGTTTTGCAATATTTATGCACAAAAATCAATTTTAAGAGCGTCTTTACATCGTATCTACCGTTACTATCTTTAGTACCACTTTATAATTTCTATTATACAATGAGGAGATGAACCTAGTTTTACTCATAACGATTTTCCTTGCTATGCACTTAATAATAATAATTTTAAAAAATGCGGGTTACGTTACATAATCATAATCTAGCACTTTTTCTAAATTCTTATATATTTTCATGTTTTCAAATAAATATTAGTAGGTAGCTATTTTTAAAAGTATCTGTCACAACTTTAAATAGCTTGAATTTTTTACAGCATTAATTTTATGTTAAATAGCAGTCGTAAACTTAAAGGCATAGACAACATGAAAACATTAGCATTTAAATCACAAAACACTTGATGGGACTTACATAAATAACGTTAATTGGTTTCAAAACCCAACTGTAGCGCCGTAGTAGTGATCAGAAAATTTCGATTTATGCAACCCGCACAACTTTTTCATACTAGTTTTTGCCTGTTTCTGACGTCATTAACAGAAATTTTTACGCAAATTGCATGCTTTACATTTTTTTCACGCGCTCTTGTGGGGCATTTACATTCTGGTAAAAATTATTATCAGTTTTGTAGATCACATTTTGTGTTAAAGAACATGTAGTAACATGTTTTCTATGCCTTTAAATACAATGATCTACTTGTTTAATGATAAAAAAAAATATGTGAAATTCCGTACCTGCAGCAATGATGTGGAAGACACATGGTTCCCTCTGAGCTCCTGCAGTGTTAGAGGCCCAACACATGACGGTCCCATAGTCCATCTCAGATACAGGGATGTAGGTTAGAGTAGACCTCGAGGCCCCAGTTTGGTACCTAGCTTGAGGGACATCAATAGTTTCTGCAGTGTTGTTGAAACTCCATTTAAATGTATCAGGTGGTGGATAGGCTTCAACCTCACAAGATACATGCGCATGTTCATTACGTGCTACGCCGTAAACACGTTTTTGTTCAACTTTGCATATGGGTTTATCTGTCAAACAGAAAATCACATCATATTAAAAACATATATATTTACACAAAAATTTGTTCATTTATTACATTTAAAAAAAATTAGGTTGTTTAATTTTTGAATATAAACTAAATTTTACAGTGAAATAAATTATAACTTTATGAATAATGGTACTTACAATATTCTGCAAGCAAACATTGATATTGGTGACATTTATTGTTATTGTATGAATGTTAACTCATGTATAGATAAAAGTTGAGTAATTTCAGATGCAAATTCATTTTTAAAAATAGAAAGAAAACATTGAAAAATATATACTTCTTTCAAATTATAAAACCAATATTATTGCGTCATGCAGATATCATATTGATTCTAAATATAGTGTAACAAAATTGCTTTGAGAGTGAAACAGAGAGAGAGAGAGAGAGAGAGAGAGAGAGAGAAAGAAAGAAAGAAAGAGAAGGAAACTCCAATTTTATTCAATATACAATTTTTTAGATTCAGGTCAGAACAATCATTGAGAGGGTACTATATACAGAAAATAAAAGGGAAAGGGTTATTGATTGTTGAATAAGACGTTTAGTACCAATCAGGCCAATCACTACCTTTCTTTTGTAACCTACAGTAATTTATGGCTCTATTTCTTAAACTGATAATAAATTTTTTATATTTCTTCATTGTATTTATGATATAATAAATCAAGTTAATATAAAATATTTAAATACAGTATTTAAATGTATATAATAAATACTTAAAATGTTCTCTATACAGTAAATTTTCTATTTATATTCGTTATGGATGGAATAGATGTAAGTTTTGGATGTCTATGGTTTTGAAAAGTAACAGACTTAAAACAATTAATTTTTTGGTTAAATATTGCCCCCCTCCCTCCAATATTTCGTTGTAAAATTATAAGAAAAAGACTTCTTTATCATCTCTTTGTTCAAAACAACATTTATATAAATAAAGTACTATTATTAAATTTTAATTTTACATACAGCGTAATGATGGCTATTTTATGTATATTTATTTAAAAAAAGCTGCTTTATTATAAATAAATGAATAACAAGTGAAACTAAATGGTCTAAATCCACATGGAAAAAACAAACAGAGAGCGAGCAAGAGAGAGAGAGAGAGAGAGAGAGAGAGAGAGAAATGGAAGCAACAATAGTAAGTTTTTATTATTAATAATAAAATGGAATGCTTGTATGAAAGAAGCTAAGAAGTTTGTAATCGGCTTTACATTACTTTCTTATTTATAAAACACAAAATAATAATAAGAAAATGAAAGAGAGTGAGAGAAAAATAAAAAATGCTGAAGATTATTATTTGCAATGTTTTAAAATATTAATAAAAAAAATGTATATATATATATATATATATATATATATATATATATATATATATATATATATATATATATATATATATATATATATATATATATATATATATATATATATATATATATAACTTCACTTAAAAAAAAGAAGATTTTTTTTTAACTGTACAGTAGTTTTATATAGGCTGTTATTGCAAATTTATATACGTATAATATTTATATATGAAAAAAAAAAGTCATGTTATTATTTATTTTGAATAATAATTCATACACAATGTTTCTCACCCTCTCTTATATTTATACTGTACTACATACAATATGATACGCTAAATATAATGCTTGCTTGCCTGCCTACTGTGTATGGTGTATACGTATACGATGTAACGAATATTAATATCTGCTGCATGTGCTAGACGGGTTTTGGTCGTTCGTTTATCCTTGCTTGATTTTATACTCTCTCTGTCTCTCTCTCTCTCTCTCCATACTATAACACCCGGCGTTTATGTTATAGGTGTGCAAAAACGCCGACGACGCGACTACTCAACATTTTGCCTTTACTTCACATTGCTTATCACCCATTATGTCTCTTGCACACTTAAAACTATATTATATATCTCTACTTTGCATCACAATGATAAAACATATCATAGCTCTCTTACAATAATAGTTATTATTTAAATCTAACAAATAACACACACACACACAAACACACAGACACACATACAAACACACACACGCTATTATATATATATATATATATATATATATATATATATATATATATATATAGATAATGTATAAACTTTTGATTAAATATCTCGTATTAACACAAATAAAAATAAAAATTTAAAATTTACATTCTCTCTTTCCTGTTAAAGTGTATATATTATGTTTCATTTCATTCTATAATTAATTTGCTTGAGGTTTATCATATAACAAAAAAATATATATATATAATAACATAAAAACAATTTTGTTGTATTTTGCTTTGATTAAACAAAGTATATAACAACACAAAAGAGGATAGATTTAATCACGATTTGCTTACATCAGATTAAATACAGTAAAAAAAAACTTTAATAAAAATATAAAGGTATAAAAATATTATATATATATATATATATATATATATATATATATATATATATATATATATATATATATATATATATATATATATATATAATATATATATGTGTGTGTGTATGGTGTATAATGTATGTAAATGAAATTAATAAATCTGAGGTAAAAATTATTTTCTGCATGAAATAACTTTAAAGGTATGAGCCTGGAAGAATAATATAAATTTATGAACCACGTATCTTTAAAATATATTACTTAAGTTTATCGAATTATATTTTGTAATATTATGGAATAATTAACTAAACCGTAAACTAAACAGTAATAAATTTTACTTTAAAGCCGCAATTTTTTATTTCAAACCACTTTTTAAAATATACTTTCATTATAATGTCCATTATTTTAATAATAGAAAATTTGACTATGCCACATGTATTATTGATTTAATTATTATATATATATATATATATATATATATATATATATATATAGCATATCTACTAGAAAGAGAGAATGTAATATAGAATAATTTTAATAGCATGGATTATTCGTCACTATTGTTGAGAGACAATAAAACACATTTAACTTCACCGTACGATTAATACGATTAAAGCATTACCATTTCCCACAGTTGAAACCGCAATCGATCACATGATCCTTTTAAATTACAATGCGGATATTCGAGACATAAATTTACGTAAAATTAATCGAATATATATTATATATATTTAGATGAGAGATATTTAATCCTTAGTAGAATATAGTTAGTATTGAGCAAAGATTTTATGTTAGTATAAATGTTATTGTATTGCAAAAATTATATATTGAAAAAAATTGGTGAGGGTATGATGTAGAAATACAAGTAAAATTAGCTAACTACGTGTTTTAAGGGTTAAAAACTATTTAGTGTGTCACTTTAAAATCACTTACAATAAGTACGTCTAAGATAAAATCTGCAGCGCACAATAAGCTACTATAGCTATTGTATTCACAGGTTACATGACGGAACGATATTATAATACAGTGAAAAGCTCATGAATTTAAATATAGCAGCCATATTGTGCGGAAAACGCAGTGGCAAAATATTTATCATAGTGCATTATGGCCGCTGTATTTTAATATACACTGCGCCTTTATATAGCATGATGAATTCACAACACCACGTGAATACACAAATTATTAAACTAATTTCGCAAAGGGACTGCAGATATAATTTTTTAACGTCATTATAAGTCCGTATTATGGTAATTAAAGTGATGTGTATATCAATATCTGAACAGTTGAAGAAAAAAAAATAGCTCATGCAAACAATTTGCTTTGCAATTAGATTGAGTTAAATTATTAAATGAATTTAGTATAACATGAACATTATCTGGTATATAGTTTTTGTCTTAAAACGATTACCTTCATATAATTTATTAAACTGCAAAAAACACATTTTGAAGTAATTAAGCTACTAAACGTCTTAAGATGGGTTATACACACAAAAAGTAAGAATTTCTCATATATATATATATATATATATATATATATATATATATAATATATATTATATATAATATATATATATATATATATATATATATATATATATATATATATATATATATATATATATATATATATATATATATATATATATATATACCACAGACACACACATACAAAAAAAAAGTACTTACACATGACTCTAAGTTGAACGGTGTTGCTGTCACCATCTCCCTCAATATTGGAGGCGGTGCACGTGTAGTTTCCAGCTTGATGTCTCCTCACGCCTTGCAAAGCGAGGTCACGGTTACTCATGATGACCCCACCCTTCTGGTTGTGCGCCACAACTTGACCCTGTTCAAACACAATCATAATATAAATCAGTGACGTCATCGTGATACAAGTAACAAAAAAAAAAAACTTATTGTGAAATCTCAATTATTTAGAGTTCTTTTCTAATCTCATGTAGTACGTTTGAATATTTCAAAAAAAAAAAAAAAAAAAAAAAAAAAAATCACACGTATTTCACAAACACTATAAACTCGGGAACATAAAAAGATAAAATAAATTTAGTAATTGTTAAATAACATTTAAATACTTAATCTCATTATTTTAATTCAATAAATTACAGTATAAATAATTCAAATACGTCAATCATATTGGTTATATAATATATAGTCTATACTATGCAATATTTTATTTTTATTTATGTTATCAAACAATATACTTATATAATTATAAAATTAAATTAAATTAAAAATCAAACACACAAAACATTAATTAATAGATGAACATGATAATTATTCATTATAATAAATACTAATAATATTATATAGATGCGGGTATTACTATATATACTAATAATAATAATATGTATAGGTGGTAAATTTGAAGCAAGACCTCTAATAGGATTGTATTGTCAACTGTATTAGAGCTCAATGTTGACACCCTGTGTGTATAGCAAGCACGCGATTGAGTTAGACCACGACATAGATATTTGTGTTTCAGTCATCAGTCAATATTGATCTACTTACCATACAAGTTTGTGTATAAATTAGTTAACAATTGCATAATGCACATAATATATAATTATTCTATTGTATTATGAGTATTATTATTTACATTTGAGTTGAGTTGAAAATCTTTGATCCGTAATGTTTAAATTTGTTAATTAAGTCCTTTATTTTAGATACTTCTATAGATTTTTTTTTTAAAAAAATATTATAATTTCTTCTTATAATATTAATAATATAATAATAATTATATAATTATATGATCCTGTTATTCTTTTATCAAATAGAGTGTATGCAAATGACGTCATATTTAATGCGATTGGACGCCATCATGTAGTAATGAATAACATTGCTCAGCATAGGATAAACATTGTTTTTGGCTATTTTCTTTGGAAAATTTAGTTAATTTTTTGTTACTGTTATTTTTCTCACATACTTGAGATACTAATTAAACTTATTAACAGCATCAATCCTCTCAAACATATTTTGCATATTATTTTTAAGCTGGCAAAATGAAATGTTTTCCTATGCGGCCCATGTTATTGAGTGATCCATCATTGCGTCAACTTTAACATAAATGCATAGACCCTATAGACCCCTTGCACATCCTTGCGCTTTGTCGCCATGTTTGTGGTGCCTAATGCATTGTCCAGCATAGGGGAAACTTCGTTTTTCCTAATTTTTCACATAAAAAATTGTTTATTTCAACTCAACAAATTTTTCTCATATCCTTCGAGATTATTAGGAGCTAGAAATAAGGCTTTAATTGAGGTTTGAAGCTTCTTTTGCTATTAAAAAAATAAAAATGATGTTTTTCCTATGCTGGCCTATGTATTCCTGACCAACAAAATGGCGGCTCTTAAATATGAGTGCAAGCGGTCTATAGAAATTTATTGTGCATTTAGTAATTATGTTAAATTATTTAAATAAATTTTCTACGAAATATTTGCATTTTATGATACTGCCTTGAAATTTAAATACACTTTACCCGATTCATCATTTTTTTGAATTTTTTAATATTATTATTTTCTTTTTAACTTTAAGCTATGCTGATTTTTTTATTAACTACGGTGTAAATCGATGAAAATCTGACATAAGTTGCCATTATACATTTTGCTATATTTACTAAGATTTTGTTTTCAATTTGTTCCAAGCTTTTTTTAAAGCTTTAATATTGAATGACATAAAAAAAATTCATTCTATATATAATATCTTTGTGAAAAGTGAATTGTTACATAAATAATATAAAATTTATGTACACATACATCCAAGCTTTGACGTAACCACACGAATAATATAGTCTATAAGATTTCAATGTGACGTCAATACTAGCACGTGATAAAAAAATAAAAAAAAGAAGTAAAAATACACATAATTTGCGTAAGCGATTTTTATATGTAAGAATATTCTACATACAATGTAATCCACAGTAAGAAAATATAACATTAAAAAGAATTCCACGATTTTTTTTATAACATGTATATTTGTATAGTAAATATTTGTTTGTATACGTAATTCAATATACTGTATTAATCTTTCATCGTGATTTTGGTTTACTGTAATAAGATATTTGACATTAGCAATTTCTATATCATAAGTTATATATTATTAACAACAATACAGTTTCATGAGTGATATATTATTCCACTTACTGTTAATAATTATATAAATTAGTAAATATATCAAGAGAAAACATTGTATTTATATTATTGTTTAATCGATAGCTAATGAAATTCTACAATATAGCAATTTTGTAAAAACCTTTATATAGATGAGACAAACGTAGCTAAACAACGAGAGAGAGAGAGAGAGAGAGAGAGAGAGAGAGAGAGAGAGAGAGAGAGAGAGAGAGAGAGAGAGAGAGAGAGAATTATAGAAACATGAGTTGACATCCAAGAATTGTGATTCACATTTAAACAATAGGAAAATTATGTTTTCTCGTCTCTAGTATTGTTTATTCCTTAGTTCTCGACAACATTTCAAAATGTTTGGTCCTCATAAACACGCATCATCATCATCATCATCTATATATTATTATTTATAAAATAATATATAATATATATATACTGTCAAAATCTAAATCCGTAAAGATAAATCCAGCTTTTCCTCTTAATTAGTTCTACCCATTCCATTGGAAAGTTTTACGTTTATGACTGTTTCGTTTCTCATACTATGCTTACAATATGATGGTATGTGCTATATAGCATTGAGTTGTATTTTATAATAAGAGTAGAAGAGGTAGTAATTATCGTAGCTCACACCAACACTCACTATTCTCTCTCTCTCTCTCTCTCTCTCTCTCTCTCTCTCTCTCTCTCTCACCCACCAGTCACTCAAACGAAACAATAATAATCACAAATGCTTGCCTGACTACAACCACTACTCTTCTACTCTCTCTCTCTCTCTCTCTCTCTCTCTCTCTCTCTCTCGTACTCACACACTGTAGCAAAATTATTATAGAGATAAAATTGTAGTCTATACCTTTAGGGAACCCGGAAAATTTACATTATTTTAGCAGAGGTATTTCTCATAAATATTTGATATATTTATATATATATTATTTTAACAATATAAATAATTACTAATTTTTATAACAAAATATAAACCACAAATATTATAAATAAAATAACAATATTTTATTAAAAATTTTACATTAAAATTAGTCACGTCATCATTAAAAAAACAAAAACGCATTTATAATAAACAACATTTATTTATGACATTCTATAGTTCATGAAATATTAAATATATATATTTTTAAATACGTTGTGTTAGATTGTGACGGATTTTCAATTCCAGTTGAGTACGCTTAGGGTACTCTTCCTCTCTCGGAGTGTAACATCTGTGTGCTAAAATAGCAGATGGCGTCACTTTCAACGGCGCGACAAATTTATCAAGATTTAACCCTGTGAACGCAAAGGGCATGGGTGATAACAAGCATTGGCATCAAAGTTTGCACCTCATGCTGTTTTTTATATTATATAATATAAAAAAAAAGTATCAAAAATAAAAATTTCCCTTTATTTAGTATTAAAAAAAGAGCTTTTGCATTTGACATTACTTCCTTATAACAAAATGATTTAATCCTTCCTTTATATATTTCTAACTAATTTCTGCTTATTTTTGAAAAAGGGGGGAGAGAAAGAGAAAGAGAGAGAGAGAGAGAGAAATAAGAACTTAATTTAATCTTTTTAAAAAAGTCAATTTTATAAGAAGATTGGAAAAAAGCTTGCAGTTAGAAAAAGTATCCTAAAAGCTATGCAACCAGCTTATCCTTTCATTAACTATACAATCTTCTAGTAGAGTGAACATTCCGTATATTTGAATATCACATGAGGCGTAAGAGCAGAAAATTTTAATTTTTATTATATTTTATATGTATAAAATATAAAAGGGTAAATTATTATGATTCATTAATTAAGTAAATTTGACATTTAAATTAATTAATTATATACTTTGTATTATTTTATTTTTAGATATTATTACTGCAATATAATATAAAATATTAAAAACTAGGTTATGTTTCTTTAACACAAAAAAAACTTATGCTATTTAAAATGATTTATAAAAACTTATATTATATTATTAGATACAGAGTATAACTTAAAAGCACAAGTCATATATTAAAAAAAAAAGTTTTTTTTTTTTCTAGAAAAAAAAAGAGAAAAAGAAGAAAAAAAATTGCTTATTGTTTAAAACAGGAACAAAATCTACATAATAAAGCTTGTATATTTATATAAAAAAGGGTATATATACTTTTCCATCCCTTATCTGTCTAAACCATCTGGTTGGCTAGCCTTGAACAAACATACATGTTCAAAAAGTAGCATCTCTTTGTTATATAACAGATTTAAAAATGAGTCTAAAAAATATAAGTGAATAAAGAAAGAAAAAAAGTATAAAAATTTATATTTTCATAGTATATCGTTATGCAACGTTTAAAAGTAATTCATCACTGCGAAGTTTTTATCGTGTTATACGGACAGCCACTTTCTCTCTCTCTCTCTCTCTCTCTCTCTCTCTCTCTCTCTCTCTCTCTCTCTCTCTCTCTCTCTCTCTCTCTCTCTCTCTCTCTCTCTCTTTCATATTTTTGAGTCTGTTAGTCTGAACACTAAAAGAGAAACGAAGCTTGCAAAACTTAGCTTTTGTAATGGAAAACCGCGAAACGAGATGAGAAAGCCTATATAAGTAAAACCTCTTGAGGATTTTATAGATAAAAAAAATATATATTTTATACGACGGATATTTGATCCAAATTTGATTGATAGAAAGTTTGATGAAAAGTGTATAGAAAAATAAAAACTGAAACCTAATATGTTAAAATTTTTGTACGTAAATATTATTTGTTATAACAAAGCTGATAAGATAAGTGACAAAATGTAATTTTTAAATTTATAAAATGTCAGTTTTCTAAAGTGTCATTAATTAATAACTTGTAAACATAATGTAATTATATTTAAAATATATTATTGATAGCCTATTTTTTATTCTGTAAGTTTTAATCGAAAGCTTTCTTAAAGAAAATACTATTAATAAAAAATTTATAAAGTGCAGTAAACTGCAGTAAAATATTAAATTATTTAAGGAAATGAACTTGTGAATTGCATAAAATATTCAAATGGTATAGTTATTGATTTAAAAGTATAAATTTTTTATTCTATATTAAATGTAATGCAGTGGAACAGAAACTGGCATTTCTTTTCCACAATATTACCCTAATACTTATCAGTTATCATGTGGTCTCCCACAATGAACTTAAAAAATATACACGATAAACTAGCACCTACTTAAGAACAAAAATGAAATGATATAGTTTTTTTTAGGGTGTATAGGAAAATTTTATTTAAAGTCTTATAGTATAAAACATAGGGATAATGGTAAAGAGGGGTGGGTAGGGTAGAGTAGAAGGGATAGAGGGGTTGGGAGCTGTCTTACAGGAAAATCTTATTCCAGTGGGTGTCTTGTCAAACGGCCGGCAGGAATATTAAAGAGATTAATGAGGCCGCAGTTTAAAGCTTGCAACGAGTCAGAAAGAGAGAAAGAGAGTTGATATATGAAGGGAAAATTCAATATTCGCTATAAGCGTGAGCATGAGTTTGCTCTCTTATATACTTGAGTAGAGATCTACACTCGGTTCTCTCTCAACATTAAGAGAGAGAGAGAGAGAGAGAGAGAGAGAGAGAGAGAGAGAGAGAGAGAGAGAGAGAGAGAGACCTCACTATTCATAGAAATGAGAAATTTTACCTCTCCTTTCCTTGTCCTTAACAAACTGATGTAGATGTATGTTCATCAATTTACTTACAAGACGAATAGGAAATTCAAAACCATTATAATATTTCATAATTTATTACTATAATTTTTCATACTAAAAAAACAAACAAAATTAATTCAAATTTTTTTACTATGATAATATTATTTAATTAAAATTTAATAAACCTGTAAGATATATTTAAAAGATTTATGATATCACCATAGTTTTAAGCCTTTGGATAACTACATTTGCTTTATACGTTAATATAATAGGCATTCAGTAGTTTTTAGTCCGTTTTCTGATGTTTTAATGAGAGATAGAGACTATATAATATAGCTAGGGGTATGAGAAAAAGGGGGTGAAGGGTTGCTAACATCGCGAATTATGTGGGTCCTATAGATGGGAGGATACAGTTTCGAACAAGACTCTGGCCTAACTCCAGAACACACCCTTATTTCTCTTTCCTCTTTTTTATTAGAATCATCACTCAGGATGATTTCTCTATATATTGTACGTTATTCTCTTTCTATATGCTACTCTAAAACTATTATGGAACTAAAGTTAAACTTCAATTGCTTAAATCTTAATGACTTAGGTATGTTTGTAACATCAAGTTTTCTTCTTTCAATTATCAAACTTTTTCCATCTCTCTCTCTCTCTTTCTCTCTCTCTCTCTCAAAGACAATAAAAGCTGTTCAAAAAGAATTATTGTTTTTTGACATATTTTTCTTTCACTTTCATTTTTAAGTAATAAATAAAAGACGTAAAATGAATTACGATGTTATTGTTTTTCTCTTAAAAAATAAACTTTTTTTTTCTTTATTTTTTTATTCATTCTTTTGTTATAATAATAATAATAAATATGATTATAAATTTAGAATTTTTAAGCATAAGGTTAAAAGATTATTATATTTCCATTTTTTTATGTTGTAATGGTATGGTTGTAGTGTATAGGACAATATATGAGGATAATGTTGTGTATAGGAGGGTATTGCATTACATTTGAAGGAAAATGTGTGTGTGTGTTCAAAAGATAATAGCAGTACGCACTATAGTGCAATTATCTATGATTGATTACTTATAAGTAGGGACCGGATTTTCAGTTTTGAAAATGTGCATTTTCAGTGCTGAATTCAGTCCAGTTTTTTTGCATAATCAGTTTGCAAAAACAGCAAAATCAGTTCACTTTCAGTTCAATTATACAAAAACAGTGAAATTCAGTTCTGATAATTTTTAACTTTAGAGACAAAAATTTATCAATAAAAAATGATAATTTTTTTTTATGAAAAAAAAAATAATAATAAAAATATATTTGGTTAAATTATTATCTGATACACTTATAAACTAGCCAGTATGAAGGAGAGCTGTTTTTGTATTTTGAACTTCTTTTTAACATTTTTTCATTTTGTATTCGTGCTCACTTGTCAGTTGAATTCAGATAGTTTTGAAATATGCATAAAAAATAATTATTTCAAAGTATAAACTCTCTTTTTTTTTTTTTTTTTTTTTTTTTAGCATGTTATTTTAAGTTTTTGTACGGTAAAAGCTTATTTTCAGTTTCCAAAACTGAGAAAAACTGGTAAAAACTGACAAAAACTTAAAATAACTGACTCAGTTTACAAATTTCAAAATCAGTTTTTTTCAGTCCAAACTTTTTTGCATTTTTGGCAATAAAATTTCATGATTCGTGGACATCTGAACTCAGATGTGACCTAACATGCATATTTCAAAAACTGAACAAACTGGAGATCCGGTCCCTACTTATAAGTTATAAATTTTAAATTATATTATCATTACATTAAATAATAATAATAATAATAATAATAATAATAAATGGTTTTTATTACGAGGCCAAAAAGGGTACATACCCACTTACATGCTCCTCTGACTTATTCTTAACATAAATATTATCGTCAGAGTATTTAATTTTTACAACAAAATCATAGAATACATAAACATATTATATAATATTATTTCACTATAGTGATAAAACATGATAAAGAGCATAATATATATTTCTTATTTACTTATTCTTATACAATTATGATAAACACTTTTTACTGACATGTATTTTATGTTTAAAATAATACTAATCAAAATATCTTTTACATACTCAAAACGGATATTTAGACAATTATTTAGTCTTTAATTCTTTTATTCAGACTTAATCAATAAACAAAATTATAGTGTCATTGATCGCTATTTTTAACTAATAGCGATATCAGCATTTTAATGCAACATTTTGTTAATGTGGGAGTTCTAAATTTATATCCATAAACATGTGTCTCAAATCCACCGACTGACAAGGAAGAACACCCCCGGAACCGACCCCCGACGGAAACCCCCCGCACCCGCTCCCGCTTCGACTTACTGCATATGCAGCAATTAAAGGTGAATTTTAGTTGTTAAATTTAAGTGTGAATTTAATTTTTTTTTACAATGTACGTAGTAATGGAACTGTATTAAAAAAAGACACTTGAAAATTGTTACAATTTAATTCATACGAACTAATTCTTGGATGTATAAAGCTTATTATAATATTAAACGGCTTAATTGTATTATAGCTGCTAGAACTATAAAAAATTTAAAACATAAAAAAACTTAAATGAATATCAAAAAAAGATTAAATTTTATTATAATAAGTGAGAGTGAAATGTAGTAAAATATTGAGGGTATACTTTGGTTGTTTAAGGGGGGGGGGGGGGGGGCGAAGTTAAAACAAAGACTAGGTCATTTTTATTTTTCAAGTAACAGTTACAAGTCATTCTGGCTATGATCCAGGACCAGGAGAAGCCTTGTCAAAGTTAGTGTTCAAAAACTGAGCAGATTTTGCCCGTTTGCTCCCCCCCCCCCCCCTCACTCTCTGACTGCCACGCGCCAAGCCATCCCATCTCGCAAGTAAATGAAGATAAACCGTTCATGCTGTTACTATGGTATATAACAGAACATAACACACGGCTTTTACCAAGCAATATATCCTAATTCACGAAATATAACATCGTATCTAACCGTATCATAAGCTTTAATGCAATTTTACACCTGAAAATTGTTACCGAGAAACTAGAAGAAAAATATTATACTGTTTTTCTTCATTTCATAACGTTTATATTAAAAGAGAGAGAGAGAAGAAAAGACAAGAGAAAGAGAAAAAAAGTTGATAAAAATTAGCTTCAACAATTTTTTATTGTTAAATATACAGTCACACAGTTAATCTTTACCAATTTAAAAGAACGAAGAAGAAAAAAAAAATTAAAATTTTGTTAGTAAAGTATTTTGTATTCTCTTGAATATGCTAAAAAGACAAAAAAATTTACATTTCATTTTTACAAGAAAAAAAATTCTTCTTAAGACTTTGGTATTATATTATAAAGTTAAGCTAAAAGCTACTAATTTTTTTATATTTCAATATGAATATTTTATTCTCCCTCTACAATCAAAGAAACTAAAGTCTTTTATTATTATTATTATTAAGAAAAAGAAAAGAGAAGGAATAATTAAAAAAAAAAGTGTATAGTTTTGGCAGTTCAGCTTCTTGTATAATTTGAAACAAAGACATTTTGTAAAACGTGTTTTATAAGAACATCTTTTTCACTAAATATTGTACTCGTTAATTGGAAAATACGTAAAGAAGGAAACAGTTTGCAAGTAGTCAACTTTTGCTCATAATAATTTAGCTCGTAACTGTGAAAAGTGTCTTCTTTAATAATGTTATTTCATCACAATGCTACACTATGTTGTTTTCTTTAAAATAATTATAAAATAAAAAAGTTACTTTATATTTGAAATAACAATAGTAATAAAAAGAATGAAATTGAAAAGATTTTATTTTTTTAATTTAAGCATGTTTGAAAGTAACAATTTTTTAAATCAATATTTTTAATATTAAAAATATCCATATGCTTAATTTTGTAACAAAGAAGTATGAAGAAATTCAATTTTCATATTATATAATACATAACAATTCTATTGTTTTGAAATCTTCAAAGTGAAAAAGAGAGAGAGAGAGAGGAGATTCAAAGGGAAATTTGTAAAGGTGTGGTGGTAGAGTACACCTACAATATATCACGAACAAAGCTCGTACATATATTTCAAAGTTAACAATATTGAAATGTTACTTACATTATGTTTCCAGACCACTTTGTACGCCCAGGGGTTAGCGTGAACTTTGCATTCAAAATATACGTCATCTCCTTCTTCGATATCATCGGGGTTAAGATTAGAACCAAGCTCTAAATGTACAACTGGTACAACTGGAAAACACAAGAAATAATATATTGTAGTCAATCTTTCATTCATTGAACAAGTAATACAAAGGCAATGTTATACTTAATTTTATTGATTTATCAAAACCTTATTATAACATCTGCATGATGATAAACAGTTATAATTTAGAGAAAGAAATCTTTCTTCACAAATATTTATACAATTTGAAAATTCTTATTTTTCTTATTTATACAGCTATAATTTAGGTATTTATAATAATCATTATAAAATACTTAATATTTATTAATAAAAATGAATATTTTAATGACATTTTTCAGCTAAAAAGTAAAATGCTTTTAAAACTTTTAAGTATATAAATTAATTAAAATTGACAAATTATGCAAATATATTAAAATTTATATTAATATTTTGTCAGAGATATTAATTATATTTTTGATGATAATAATTTTTAAAATTGATTGACTTACAAAAAACATTGAGTTTCCATGTATCTTCCTCCGCTCCAGCTTGCACGCGCGGGTTGTCAGCTCTACACGTCAGACTCTTCTCATGATCCTGCATAGTTGGCGTGAACACCAACGTAGATGTTGTCACGTTACCATCCCCAGACACCTGTCAAGTCAACATGCAAAACTTGCTGGGTCACTTACACACATATGACACATACCATAAAAAATGTTTCATTTTTTTAACCCTCACTTCAGTACAATAATTTTTAAATTAAGTATATATATATATATATATATATATATATATATATATATATATATATATATATATATATATATATATATATATATATATATATATATATATATATATATATATATATATATATATATATATATATATATATATATATATATATATATATATATATATTATAGTTAGCAAAAACATGACTGTTAAACTATAATATAAAGTTCCAAAACAAAAAAACATTTTGTATTGTTTGTATGTTATATAACGTTGAATTTTATTGTATTTATGACTTCCATATTACATTCTTTACCCCTTAACAAAAAAACATTTATTTTGTCGAGTAGTTTTTATATAAAATATATATAAATGATATTTTAATTACCAAGTATTTGTTAAATCAGTAATTTTGAATATTAAAAGCAATAAATAATTTGCAATATTATTTCCTCTTTTACAGTTTAGAGTATATATTTTTTTAACATAAATATTTTCCTATAGCTGATAACATTTATGAGAGAGAAGAAGATTAAAATACGAGGAAAAAACACACACACACACAAATAAAAAATAAAATCAGTTTGCAAAAACATGAGTTAAGTATTTGTTTTTTTTTTAAAGTAGAAAATAAAAATAAGCTTACGGTTTCAACGTAGTTTTCAAGCCTCTTATTGTCTTTCCACCATGAAATTTTGGCTGGGGGTCGCGATCCTACCGCTTGGCAAACGAGTTCATACTTGCGGTCCGCAGAGAGGGGTTGACTGCTGCTCAGAATACTTGCACTCAGCGGTTTGACTGAAAAACATCACGTCAAAAACATCAGCATGATGATCAATATGCAAAACATTTTTTTTTATCCATTCAACCTTTATCCTGATTTTCTTTCTATTTTTTTTCTCTATACTTTTTTTTATTTATTTATTTATTTTGAAATTTTTTATTATAACTTTTTGGTAATAAAGTTTATAAGTTTTTATTATATTTCAAACATACACACACACAGGTCGAAAAATTTAGCAAAATACACAAAAGTGTAAACATACTTTTATAGCCGTTATCAGTCATAAAATTTACTTTACCTTTTTTTAAAGGGGATTTTTTTTTTCAAAGCAAAAATATTAATATAAAAAATATATATCATATAGTACAATATTTGATTGAAAAAAAAAAAAAGTTTTATATATTTGACAAGTTTTTGTAGTAACACAAGACTATGGTTTTTTCTTTATACATTTTTTTAAGAAGTGAACAATTCAATCTTGCACATGAATATAAATTTGATATATATGTTGTACATGAAAATTGTATTCTATATTGAACTTCTTGATGGTGTATAGAATAAAAAAATAATTTCATATGATAAGGTCGAAACCGCGCGAACAAGCAAGACGAAATCTCTTGAGTGCGATTTGAACAAGTTGAAAAAAGAAAAAAATAATTTAACTTTATGAGAATTGTGGTGACATTTTTTTCTTTTCTATTCGCAAAATCGAATTTCATATTTTACAACTTTTTTTTTTTTTTTTTTTTTTTGCAAATGTCTTTTACAAAAAGAAGAAGATATAACATTAATGCTATAAAACTTTACAGAAGCTTTTGAAGTAAATTTCAAGAAAATTTTAAATTACTTGAAAATGATTCCGTTAATTTTACTTTCATCATCTTCACAATGACAATCTTTCTTGCATATATAAAAAAAAAAAATTACAAACATCATTTTGAGATATATTAAAAAAAAAAGTTATGTATTACAGTATATTTAAATTCAAGTGCTTAATATATTTCTTTTAAAGACATTTTCTTTCATCAAATTTAATTATTAAATTTTGCATCGTTGTCAGAAAATCTGCTTAGTTTTCATTGAAACCAGCTCAGTGTGACGTTTCGTCTTGTGTAATCCGGTAGAAAAAGCCAACAAGCATCTCTCTCTCTCTCTCTCTCTCTCTCTCTCTCTCTCTCTCTGATACACCACGTCAAGCTCGCGCCTGTTTGCACCCCTAGGGATCACTCGAACCTCTTTCTCCATCCACCTCTTCGTGTACAACAGCGTAACGTAAGAACGCTAAAGTCGATGACACAACGAAAGGCTAAAAAAAAAAAAAAAAAAAAAAAAAAAAAAAAAAAAAAGCTGTTTGAGCGTCTTTTCTTTTATGTGCCGTATAAGACGCTTGGTTGGCGTTCTGTTGATGTCATAAACATTGATGCTAATAAGCTACACCAAGCTAGCATAATATAAGAGAGAAAAAAGCTCCCTGTGTATACCTTCTACAGGCTAAAAAGAAGCTTTTACGGTGCTACAGCTTAAAGATCAGCAAAAGTACCTCATGTAAACTCTCCTTTTTCATTTTTTTTTTTTTTAAGAAAAAGGAAAAATAAAAATAAAAGTATTTTAGTTTATATTTTTAGTTACAACCTAAAAATCCACATAAAAATAGTAATAAAAAATATGATTATAACCTGAAAATTATAATAAAAAATGCGCTAATATTCGTGTTTATTACTCTCATATATTATGTATTTCAATGTTATTACTATGTAGGTAAAGTTTTTGTGTTTTTTTCCTAATAATTTTTTTGGCTAACTTTAGTACGAGTGTATATATTGATATATTTTCTTTTTATATAAACATGATATGTATACATTTTTTTTCTTTTTCTGAGCCTAAAACGTATAGTCTATTGTGGGAGTTCTTTACCGTTCTATTGTGTCATAAGGGTCATTGTGTATGCGTAACAATTTTGCCTGCGGTGACTTGTGATGCCTGCAAATGTTGTGTGTAGGAGGAGGATAAGAAGAAGTAAAAGAAAAAGTCTTCTTCTGTAACACCAAAGCAAAAGGGGAGATATGGAAATCATCTTCTTCTTTTTCTTCTTGTTTGTTTTATGTTTTGTATGATGTATTGGAACATTTTGCCAAGCGTCTCAATTTGCACTTTAGAAAACAACACACACACACAAAGAAACAGAAGATAACTTCTATTGCTGACCTTTTTTTTCCTCTCTCTTTCTCTTCTAGAATATAAACTTCAAAACTTTTCTAGAGATTGCAAGGTATATGTGTGTGAGTGTGTTTGCGTTGGCAAAAAAAAAAAAAAAAAAAAAAAAAAAAGTTGGTAAAATATAAAATTAATTTTGAACTTTGGGATTATTTTATTTTAATTACACTTGCGTTTAAGATAAAATTCTACAAAAACGTGCCAGTTTAAAAGTTGAAAATACCGTAAACGTAAAATAAAAAAAGAAATGCAATGCGAATTTTATTTTACAGGTTTTTTTTAATGCTGCAAGGCTTTTTATGTTTATACTTTTTTTTTTTTTTTTTTTTTTTTTGCGAACGTGGCATGATTTCCGCGGGCGTCAACACACTCTCGAAACAAGGTACCAAAGGTGCGACTCCCCCCTGCCCCCAATACCCTTACGAACGTACGTACGTACAAGAGAGAGAGAGAGAGAGAGAGAGAGAGAGAATACTATTCTCAAGTTAAGCCTGGAAGCAATACAGCTAACTTGTAAGGGAAGAGAAACTACAATGAGAACAATTGAATCTGAAACAATCAAGAAGCGATTTAAATTTTTAATTTAAATGTGTTGAGCACCTCAAGGCATTAAGTATGACTTTTTTTTCATTTATACGTCTTATATTTCAAATGAAAGAGAAAAATTGTAAGGTATTAAAAATAAGATATTATACAAAAACGGATATTTAAAACCTTGCGTTCAATTCTTGTATTTAATGATATCGTATATACATAATAAAGGGTGAAAAGTGTAGTATACAATAAAAGTAAAACAATTATTTTATTTAACTTTGAGAGACTATATTCACACTTGGCGGAGACGTAAAATAGACACTACTGCACATTTGTTTACTTTGACCTTTTCATTCTAACATTATTTGCAGATGACTTGCACTTTGTATCTAGGGCACATATAGCGTATAAAGAAGAAACTCTCCCATAATACTAAACGTATTGCTTTACCTTGATTAAGAGTGGGATGACTTTTTAAGAAGGCGATGAAATTGCGGGGTCAGACTGTGGGGGATATTGGGGGTAAGTGGTCCAGCAATGCAGCTGCTTGCCTGCCTG
Organism: Ecdyonurus torrentis; assembly: GCA_949318235.1. Classification (NCBI taxonomy): domain Eukaryota; kingdom Metazoa; phylum Arthropoda; class Insecta; order Ephemeroptera; family Heptageniidae; genus Ecdyonurus; species Ecdyonurus torrentis. The sequence continues at coordinate 18,773,892 of OX439130.1, read as the reverse complement.
CTCCTAGTTTTGCTTTAAGGACGCGTGAGCTTGTTGGAAAATAGATGGCGCGAGCGTGACCAAGGACAAAAAAAAAATACAAACTTGGTATGCGCGAGAACCTAAATCGATGCCCGGCATATGTCAGTTCTGGAGTTTAGCCAAAATACTACAGTCCTTAAAAAACCTGCTTGCACATATGCTAGCTTTGGCTTTCGCTAAAGCTTTTCAACAACCTTTAGTAGCAGTAATCGCCTTTTTATTTTTCAATATATGATAAATCATTTTATATTTTTTCTTATTTCTTTCTTAAATGCATAAATATTATAATGATCGTATTGAATTTATGTATATATAGATTATTATATTATTTCGCTTAGTAATTACTATAATGAAGGTAAAAATTAATGAAAACGAAGCGATTTATATCAGAGGACAAGAAAAATTTGTACATAGCGTGCTGTGATCAATTTGTCATAACGTCTTAATTTTCTCCATTTGTGCAATCATTCAACTTTTAATATTCATAAAATATATCGATTACACAAACAAATTTGACAGCTTAACGTATCTAATCATAAAGAAAGAAACAAAAACAAAAATTAATTTTAGTATAATATTTATGTATACAGTATATATATATATATATATATATATACACACACATACACACACTCACATACACACATAGTAATTTAGATGCCATTGAATGTCTGAGGAAAAAAAAAAAAAAACTTATATCTTCCATAGTGGATGTCAGAGAAAAACGTATGGTTGTGTCCGGCGGAAACGCGGCCAAAGCCCGGAACTTTGACGTGCCATGCATCCCAGTATCATTTTGCCTGTGGCAAGCGACATTTCACTGGTTCACATTCGTGGAAAATTCTTTTCAAGGCAAAAGACAAGACCTGAATTTCAAATTTAAAAAGAATAACGAAAACTTTGGAATTTTCGCTACATTTCTCTTATTTCACTACAGCATACGTACAGTGTGTGTGTGTATATATATATATATATATATATGCATACATACGAAAATATCTATAGCATTTTATATATTACATTCTATATATCCTCAATACGAGTTAAATAAAAATTTATATATCGATATTTCGTGCTTAAAGAATAGAATAGCATCTCAAAGTTAAATGATATCATTCTTACGAGAGTCGTGATGTACATGTCTTTTGTAATATAATACAGTTTTGCAATTTTATAAATTTTGCAATTTAATGTCTCTTTTATATGTATTTGCAACTTGATGATAAAAGAAAATCCTCATAATAATTGACAGCTATCTTTTTTTTCTATAAATTAAATGAATGGTGATAATCAATCCATCATTACAACGATTAAATTATGACATGTATTGATAATTATACAAGCAAATATAATGAATATAAATAGCATATACATGAATAATTTTTTAAGTATCCCAAATATAGTCCAAACATATTGGAATAATTTTAAAATGTCATCACTCTTTTTTCTTTTTTTTTTATTACATAACAAAAATTTAGTTAGATAATTCACACGCAAGAGTGTTTATATATATTTTGTTTTGTGAGTTTGGTCCAGTAGGTTAGCACGTGTGTAGACTTTAGAGTACTGAAGTGGTGCACCTGACACCACATGTAAGCAATCCTGGCACCGAGAGAGAGAGAGAGAGAGAGAGAGAGAGAGAGAGAGAGAGAGAGAGAGAGAGAGAGAGAGAGAGAGAGAGAGAGAGAGAATGTAAACACACGTGACTACGCAAAACAAGTGACACTTTGGCAAACTGAACCGTATTTTTTTTATATTGACTAAATTATATAAAAATGATAACATGTTATTTGATATATACAATTTGAATATAATATAAATATATAAACTGTAATAATAAGAGTAACTTAAATTTTTAAAAACACTAAACAAATATTGTTGTTTTTGCTAGCATTTAGATTATTTTTTATGTAATTTTGTAATGTGGAAAGAAAAATAATTAATTAAAAGAGAATAAAGTGCAAAAAGAAAGAATAGACCACTTGCACTCATATTTAAGAGCCGTCATTTTGTAGGTCGGGAATACATAGGCCAGTATAGGAAAAACGTCATTTTTTTTAATAGCAAAAGAAGCTTTCAACCTCAATCAAAGTCTTATTATCAAAGCCTTATTTCTAGTTAATAATCTGGAAGAATATGAAAAAAATTCGTTCAGTTGAAATAAAACTCTTTTTATGTGAAAAATTAGGAGAAATGATGTTTCCCCTATGCTGGACAATGCATTAGGCACCACAAACATGGCAACAAAGCGCAAGGATGTGCAAGAGGTCTATATGAAGACTAAACAAACAAAAGTAATAATGATATAAATATTTTAAGATTTACTAAAACTTTCACATTTTGTATTGTAAAATTAATATATTTCATATGAAAAGTTTTTATACAACTTTTTATTCATATATACCTAAAATCAACTTCTTTTCACCTAACTTTATATTAAACTAGTATTACATAAGCTTATATAATATTTACACGTATCATATTAACTTTTTTCATAAGTACGCTTCAATTTTGGTAAACATACCTATACAGAGATACATACAAATTTTTAAAAAGGAATTATTGAAAAAAACTCTTTTTTGTGATTTCTTGAATCTGTAGTTATATGAAAATATATTAAAAACTCGAGCAAAAATTTATTGCAAAACACAACAAAAAATATTTTATACTATTATTAGAATTCGATATATACACGTAAAACTTGAAATTCTGTCTCGCAAATCAAAATAATATATCAATGTTTTTATCTTGTGCATAATAATTTTCTCTAAAATGATTAATGATTAAATATATACAAGTTAAGTAGTTAAACATAATATCAATAAATTCACTTAATCCTTAGAAATGCTGAGCAATGAAACCTTATAATATTATTACTAAGTTTTGTATATATATATATATATATATATATATATATATATATATATATATATATATATATAAAATATTATTGACTAAAATAAGTAAAAAGCTTTTGAAATTTTCGTATGTAAGAAGGAAAGGAAACTTTTGAATTAAAAGCAAGTCAACAAAGTAAGTTTCTATGTATGTATGAAGGAACAACTTTTGCTTAGGTTAGAATAAACATTTATGGTGACGCTAGCAACATCTACATATTATATTATATACATACGTCTACTCTGGTATATGAAACGTATGCAACATATATATACAGAAAACTATAGTATATTACACTATTCTGAGGAAAAGCTAGTAAATAAGCGTCTCTCTCTTTCTCTCTCTAACTCTCTACTTTACACTATATGTCTAAAACCTCTTATGTGTAATTATGGAAATTAATTTATTACAGTGGTGGGAGTGCGGTATTAAGTATCTTCTTTCGCGATTTTAACCTGAAAATTATATAATATAAAATATTGTGTGTAAGACGACCTCTTGGGTGAAAAATAATGGACTTTTCCATCCACTTTACAGGAGAATATAATATGGTTAAGGTCTCAGGTGTAAATATTCTCTGTTTACGTTTTTTTTTTATATTATTAATGTAAGTCTTATATATTTTTATACTCTATGAAGTAATTTTTTTTTATTCTTTTTCTTTTCTTTTTATTTCATTTATTAATAAAGTAACATTTAATATAAACAAATATAAAGATAAATTGCTCAACATAATTTTTAATTTTATAAATAAAATTCTAAAAGTTTGCTTTTATTAAAATATTTTTACATTTATATGAATTTATATACATATAAGTAGTTTTTTCACATAAATTTCAATACCTATATATTTGAATTAAAGATAATTTAACTCGTGTGTTGAATTATAAAAAGTTATGCAGATATAGTTTTTGGTAAGGTATTGAATAATTTAGATTGGATATGAAAATTTGATAGAGAGAAAAGGAAAGAGAGAGAGTTTGATAAGATAGGCCCCATAGCGATGTTTGAAATTATAGCTAAGAGTATAAAATTATATGTTGGAATAATTTCCTTTTGAACCTTCTTTTTTTTTTGTAAGAAAAATGCAAAAATAGTAAGAGAGAGAGAGAGAGAGAGAGAGAGAGAGAGAGAGAGAGAGAGAGAGAGAGACAAAAATGTAAAATGAAGTGAAGTTAGTATGGATGGAAGTGCACATGGCATGGTGTGACTTGTGAACAAACGGTTCTCATTATGGTATCACATATAGCTCTACATGAGAGTGATATAAAACATAAAAAAGGTAAAAAAAAAAACTTTAATCTAATACAAAAAAAAAAAGGTTACACACGCTGTATGAAAAGTAACGTCATTAATAGGTTTCCATTGATTTTATTATATCTCATAAAAAAAGAGTACGTCATCTATTTTTCTGTAAAGTTACATGAATGTTGCATTCAATATTATTTCTATATAGTTTTAGTAAAACATAGTAGAAAAGAAGGTGCACATTTTTTTTCTCCTTTAAAGTGATGAGGATGAAGGGTTATTTCGTAAGATAGGCCAACTACTATCATCGTACTTTTTTTTTACTCGTTGAGAGGTTAAGAAAAACCATCTTATCTCAATCTCATCATCTCACAAGACTTTTCCTTATATTCTCTATTTCTCTTCATATCCTTCTCATTCCTATTAGGACCACGTTTTTAATTTGGCATCAAGATCTTTATCAAAACGTCAAGTGATATCAAAAAAAGAAGGTGCTGGTGATTTCTTTAACATAAAAATGCATGATAATAAACTCGATCTATGATATTTTTTTTCTTTTCTTCTTTTTTTTTTACGTTTTATTTTATTTATATAGTGATGGAAAATTTTATTTATATTTATAAAAATTTAATATGAAAAAATAAATAATAATGAGATTTATATTTAAAAAATGTAATAAAAAATTTATAGCTTCATACCTCAGCTATATTTAATTAAAAATTTATAATTTGACCATTCTTTAAATATAGATCAGAGGTAAAAGGTATTATTGAAGAGAAGGGGAAGTAGTATGAAGAGAGTATTTTATGATCTTGCCATCGCCACATCGTCCTATTTTTATTCCAATCCAACACAGAGCTCTTCTTCTCAATTAATTTTATCTTCGTTTTCATATTTTTTCCTCTCGTATATTTTAACCATCTCTCTCTCTCTCTCTCATCTCTCTCTTCTTTTTTTTTTAAGCATTAGGATCAATCGAGCGAGTTCTTCCCTGGTTTAAGGTTTAAAAAAATATACTCTGGGATTGAAATCCGTGCCCAGTAGATCGTGAAAAGCTTCGTGCAAACATTTTGGTTGATATCATGCAAGCTTATATTTATATACCAGTTGCTATACGCTGTCCGCTATTATGAATGACTTAGTGGATCCTATGTTATTATTATTATTTAAGAATGAACATAAAACCAAATAAAGATCTTTTTACTATTGTATTATACATTTGATTAAAATGATGAAATATTTATATATATATATACATATATATATATATATATATATATATATATATATATATATATATATATATATATATATATATATATATATATATATATATATATATATATATATATATATATATATAAAAGACGAGATTTTTTTCTTTTAAAATAAATGAGTATTTCATCGAGCCACATATTACACAGCATCAAATACAGATCGTTGGTTTAGTCATATGAAAAATTATTGTATGTGGTATACATTCATATGTAATGGAAAGAAAAAATACACAGTTTTCATTAATCATTAATATTTCTCTATATATTTAAAAATATAAAATATAATATTTCTCACACAAAGTTCATATTTATCAGAGCTTAAAATATTTTAAATAAGCAATATGAAAATGAAGTATTTTAAAAAAATGTTTAAATCTATTCAAATAATAAATAGCCTTCCAGTTTACACTTAATTTGCGTTCTCCTAAAATGAATAGTTAATTGAAAATTACAATAAATTAGATAATGGTTATCAGTTATTATTCTAAAACCGATTCTTCTTTCCTTTGTGAACAATAATATTTATTTATATTTTGAAAGTCTAAGCTGTTAGCATGTATAATTTTTTGTGTGACAAAAACTTATAATAATAATAATAAATCTGCAATGGAAAAAAATTGTCATAATTGTTCAAAGTTTGACAACTATTATTACCAGATATATTTACGTAATATAATTTTTAAAAAATCTAAGATTTTTAATAGAAGCTATAAGTTAAAGATTTATGACTTTTTATTAATATAAGAAGTAAAAAAATATATATATCTACTTTATATAAAAAATGATTAATGAAATTTTTTTATTTAAATTCTATAGCAATTAGTATTTTGACATATCTTTACTTCATTAAATAACAAACATTTTAGAAAGTCAATATAATATGTCTTTAATATTTTGTCTACTAAAAAAATAAAATGATATATTAGTTTTATATGTAAGAGAAAATTCAGTATATATTTTGATATACGTATATACAAAACGCATGGTACTATAATACGAAACAGCTTTATTTATATATATATATATATATATATATATATATATATATATATATATATATATATATATATATATATATATATATATATATATATATATATATATATATATAATATAATATGGATGTGGGTATATAAAAGCAAGCTATGTAAGATGCATGTGAATTGTAAAACATTACTTGTCAGTCTAAGGTGATTAATGATCATACATGCATATACTACTCCTTCAACTTTTGAGTATAACAAAAGAAAAAAATACATACATATATAAAGAAGTTTTATTCTTTTTCCATTAAATGACATTTTGAGATTGTATATAACGCAAAAGTTCTTGAATACTGTATTGTTATAAGAAGTGAAACAATTTAAAATTGTATGATATTTTAGATTTTTTAAATATTACGAAACACTATACAATAGGGGTAGAAAATAAAATTCTCTATTGAAATTACACTTGTAATTTTTTGTGTTCTATATTTTTTTCATCCGTGTCAATTATTGCTTTATTTTGATGATCTTTAAATAAAAAATAATTTATATTATATAAGTTTTAAAAGAAAATCACTTATGAATATTAATAATAGTAAATTACAGAATTGAAAAGTATATACGATTGTGATAATAAATATTTTCATTTAAATTCAGCACGTATTTTTCTCATAAGAATAAAAATAAAAATTTAGCACTTGTGTACATTGTTTCTATAGACATTTATGCACAGGAGCACAAAAGCATATAGTAAGAACACAAAACAAAACAAAAACAAACAAAAAACGATTTTTTTTATTCACACACTAGAAATGTGTATGTGCTAATTATAAGGTCAATCTGTTTTGGTAGTATATATTATTTGGTAAATAGCATTCCCCATGATTATATAATATAATTACTGTCAAATGTTTGTAAATTTTATATTTAAAACATATACTTCTGATTAAGGCACAGCTATTTTACTAAAAAATGAATTACTATTGGCTTATAGCCATTCAATGCAATCAGATGGATATTTCATTTAACGCTAAACTCTATCTAAATACATGTTATTCCCATATACCAATAGAAATTTATTTTTTAGTAAAATAACTGTACACAGTACAGTAAAGGTAACATAAGTGAAAAAGCTGTGTATGTACTATAAATAAAGTTATAATAAATTTATTTATTTGCTATTATTATTGAAATATAAAGAAAGAAAGAAAATATATACTCACAATGCATTTCAATGGAGACAGAAACGGACACTGGTTGACTGATATTATTATTTGATGCTTGACATGTATAAACAGCATGAAGATCTGAACGTTCCAATCGTCTTACAATCAATTGATTATGTTTAACATTTGGAAATGAACTTGGAGCATCTGTTGAATCAATCAACATTTCTCCTTTCCACCATCTCACCGCTGGTGGTGGTTTACCTGTAACATAGTAAGGAAGAAATACCATCACATATATGTAAATAAAATATTACATATAACATACTGTATAGTGTTTGTTACATATATACATGCATGCAAACGTGAGCTGTCCTTTTTTATATTCTCTCCAAGCATGACATAATACTTCACAAAAAAAAAAAAAAAAAAAAAAGTCTTTACTCCTCCCACTCTCATGCATAGTATAAAATGTAATTGTTCTATGTCATGACAATTCTAATGAATGTTTCTCTATCAAGTTTGTGTCAAATATATTTTATTTTTAATATAATATCATAGTTTATATCTCTTGTTGAAATAATTATATAGATTAGGAAATAAATTTAAAAGCTGATATATATTTTTTTAATAATACCAAACTTGTGATCTGGAGTACTTTTCCGTCAAAAGTATATATAATTTAATATAATATAATATTATATATATATATATATATATATATATATATATATATATATATATATATATATATATATATATATATATATATATATTATTCCAAAAATCTTGTTCCCTAAGTTCTATATTACAAACAAATTTATACAAACTGGGTTGATAAGAATTTGAAAGGTGATATTGTGAACAATTATTGAAAAATGTCACAAATAATAATTATAAAAAAAGCACCAAATTTGTATACAACAAAAAATATACATAGTTTTTATAAGATTATTTGTATTCCAGAAGTGTAAATTACATTTTAAAATAATTTTAAACGTTAATAATAATATTAACATAACATAAGCATACAAAATTTCTGACAGTGGGAATTGCGTATATAATATAACAAAACCCACCCACCCTATAACAATAATATTTCTTTTTCTATGTTTTGCTATGTTATGTTTCCTAGTATAGTTGAGCATATTTTGTTATGATATGATTATCACTGTGTGATGTAAGCACCATTGGGAAATGAACATAATCATAAAATGAACTCTCTCTCTCTCTCTCTCTCTCTCTCTCTCTCTCTCTCTCTCTCTCTCTCTTATTATAATATAAAAAAAAGCTGAGAATGAGGTTACATAATATTTGACATTAATATATGAAATGTTGTAATATCAAGGGACGTTAGAGGGATAAAAAAAACTACATTCTATATAAAAATTAATCCTATGTATACAAAAAAAAAAAATGATGCAATAAAAATATTAATATTATATCTATTAATACATATTTCTAATTAAAAAGTTTGTTTAATAATAATTAAAAATAAATTTTATTTACGTATATCTTTCTATATGAGTAATTCTCTCTCTCTCTCTCTCTCTCTCTCTCTCTCTCTCTCTCTCTCTCTCTCTCTCTCTCTTTCTCTCTCTCTGCATATAAAAAAGTAATACTAAAACCTCGATATTAATAACTAGTAGGGCTTACAAAGAAAAATGACATTGTGGTTTTTTTATATTATGAATTACCATGAAAATGTATTGGCAATCACAATTTACAGTACACTTGATCAGACAATAATGGACCCGTATGTTTTTTAATAAATGATATATTTTTTATACTCTCTGTATTTGTTCACATAGAGAGTGAATGCTTTTAATGGAACAAATACGTTTTTACTTTTTTTTTTTCAATAATAAAGTGTCATTCGCAAAAATTTTCTCATAGCCATAATATAAATCAAATTTTTTTTAGACAAACAAATTCAATTTAGTCATCGTTCTAAATAATTTAATCAGTAATAAACGACATGGGATTGAATGTATTTTTTTAAACTGCTTAAATAGTATCAATTCTCTTTTTTTATGTGTTTAATGCTTTATTTATTACATTATAATTAAATAATTGATTTTTATATTATGACAAATATAGTTAATAATTGCAATATATCAGAATGATAATTTCAGTTCATGAATATTTATATATATTTAACTACAGTACTTCATTAAAAATAAGTCTTTTATATATATATATATATATATATATATATATATATATATATATATATATATATATATATATATATATATATATATATATATATATATATATATATATATAACCTAATTTTGATTGTATTTTTTAAAGGGGTGAATAGCGAAAAATATGTGCTTTTTCCTCACTTTTTTTAGGATATAACAGTTGAGATTTACGATGTGGTTTTAAGAAGAGAATATTAGAGAGAGAGAGAGAGGATTATTTTTGGATGAGGTTCATAATTTTCTTCTATACCAGTAAAGCACTTTCTTATTCAGTGCTCGTTAACTGAAGCATGCTGCAACTTTCTCACAATCAACCTATTGTTCCAGAAAACATCCCCCTTGCTTTCATATAGCACCGCACACACAACACTTCATAACTCTCTCTCTCTCTCTATCTCTCTCTCTCTGTTCGCCTGAAAGAAAAAGCTACATAGAAAATATTTTAACTCTTCTCTTCTGCTTTTTTTTTTTACATAAACTTTTTTATATTATAATCGATGTTGACAATGGACTATATTATAGTAATCTTATATTTCATTCAAAATTATAAATTAAAAAGTCCTTTATATATATATATATATATATATATATATATATATATATATATATATATATATATATATATATATATATATATATATATATATATATATATATATATATATATATATATATTAAATAAAAAAATGTGTTTTTTTATGTACGTGTTTTCTTTCTTTTGAAATATGTATTACATTTACTTAAAATTTAAGCTTGTATACCTTGTAATGCAGCTTAAATTGTCTCATATTAAACCTATGATATCAAGACTATAATAATATGTGGTTATCATGTTATTATCTGTACACATGGATTATTACTCGTAAATTAGATATTTTTGATTATTTGTTATGGTTAAAAGATTTTTTTTTATTTGAAATGAAGTAAAGAATATATTTACTTTGTAGAAGTTGTACATAGTTTATATTTATTTTGTTAAAATAGTCAAAGTCTAAATAACTTTGATGTATAATTTTGTTTATAGATATATTTTGTTTATATTTGAAATGAAATGTTTAGTTTCACAATCAAATTATTTATCTACATGTAGTATATAGCATTACGGTAATATCTCAAATTAGGCTCTAAGCTAAATACTGTTCATTTTATAAAATGGGCTTCATATTTTATTAATTTATCTGATTTTTTTTTATTTCTTGGAGCTGTAGAAGTAATTTTAATTTTTTTTTTAATTTCGATGAGAGGTAATCAAAATCCCCTGCTAATACTTAGATCTATCATAATTGCAAAATATCCTTCACAAAAATTAAAAATAGTATTGCACTTTTCAAAATCTGAAAAATTAAAGTAAATAATCAGAAAAAAAAAAGTCAAAATAATAATACTATTCTATAAGTATTTTATATATTTTTTTATACTAGAGCCTAATTATATGCCAAAAAATACGTACTGTCCATCCTGTTTTAAGTTTCAATTCCTTTCTGTGATAGAAACTAGAAAGTGAGTTAACTTAGAGGGTGACCGACTTGGACCGGAAGTCGTTAAAAGAAGAACTATATTTTCACAATAATTCTTTGTACGTTCTTTATTTCCAGCAAAACAAACACTATAATTTTCCAATAAAATGGAGTAAATTAAAAAAAAAAAAAGAAAAAAAAATCTTCCGAAAAAAAGTAATATTAATATTTTTAATTTAAAAAAGTTTCTAATTTGACTAAAATTTGCCACTAAAATTTAATTTCCACATTTGCATGTAATCTTTAAAATAGAATAACTTACATATTTGATCGTGTTGTTACATGTTTGATGTAGCTAAACTTTTAAGTACCATTAAATTCTTAACTTTGTGTTGGTATTATAATTAGCAACCGTTTAGTTTGCAAGATATCAGTCGGTCACCTACTCCCTTAAAAAAGTGTAAACAAATTTATAGTTGCGGAAGGTCGTATTTCAACTTTTTAAAGTTTTGGTGTATGCAGTGTAATCTTTCAAACCAAAATTCATTCTAAATTGAAAAATAATAATGGTAAAATGTATAGCACTGAATTTATATATAACTGTTTATAATAAAATGCTTCATGTTTTATTTTTAATAATAAGATTTTTTTTTTTTTTTTTAATTTTCCTTGTTCAATTACACAATATTTAAATTTAAAAAGCTTTCCTTTTTTTTTTCAAGTAAAAGAAATTTTTATATTAAATTGTTTTAGATAATGATGTTATAAAAGAAATAAAATAACGTGACTATAAGGGAAGGAAAAAAAATGTAGCTTTTAACATAATAATGATGATTATACTTAAAAACATATAATCATCAAACATAAAACAGTCACCTACTTTATTTCGTTCTCTTTTTCTTATATTATAAAAGATACTTTAACAATTCCATCATCACAATTTTTTTCTTTTTTTCATGGTAAAGAGAAAGAAAGAGAGGCAGTGAGGCATTCAAACTAACATTCAGCAGCGGGTCAGACTGAATTTGCCGCAATGGTCCGCAGGGCCCACAGTCATGATGGCGTGACATTCAAGCATAAACTTAAACTTTCCAGGACGGATCGAGACGCACGTGATGTAAAAGATGCGAATTGAACGCCACAAAAAAAAAAAAAAAAAAAAAAAAAGTATAAGAAGAAAAAAAGAAACTAGTAGCGAATATAAGAGGACCACATACAAAAACTTTTTCTTACCGCACAACTACTACTCCTCAATATAATCTATAATATCAATAACCAACACATGGTTTTATACTACAGTATTATAAAATTTAAAATATTATCATTTCGTGTTTTATACGAAAAAAAAAAGAAGTAATAATAAGGATCTATTATGTATTTTATAACAATTGGTATAATATATTGATTTTTTTTTTGTATTTCTATCATATTATAATTTTTATAAAAGTTTTTGTAATAGTTATAATAAAAATGAATTGATATTGAGAATTAATAATTTTTTTTTGATTATAATAGTTGAATAAGTACTAGAGAAGTTAAGGAAAAATAGGGCAAATGTTATAATATTATTTTATGCATATTTTACACATTATTTAATAAAAATGTTTTATATAACAAAAAAATATCACAACTTCAACAGTATATCATATTACTCATAGAATACTGGGAGTATTTATATTAAAATATTGCTTTAAAAAAAACTGCGGAATTATAAGTTAGAATTATGAAATCTAGAGTAATAATATGATGCAATGTATTTTTTTTTTGTATTATGCATATATGACTGTATATAATAACATTAAAGAAAGCTAACATGTATTATGTAGATGAAGAAAAAAATCATTACTTATATTTTTTTCCTCTCTTTTATATTATACATTTTTAAACTTAAAAAAAAAAGTAAAAAAAGAAGGAACTAAGTTAAAAAAAAATTCTACCGTTGGTTTTGGCTTTCCTCTGGCATATAGAAAAGGAAAAGTAGCTTAGTGGTAATACGCCACTCTCTTAATATTATACTTTTTGGAATAGACAGAGTAGGGTATATGGTAACGTTTTTGTGACGTAATATACAAGTAGTTTTGTATCATTCTTGAACATGTTTGAATGAGACAGAGAAATAAGAAGATATATAGAGAGAAGAGAGAGAAAGGACTGTAAGTGGTTCTGAGCAACGGGTGGGTAGGCTATATATATAGGGTGGTGGATATTTCTCCTTCAATTCACGATGTTCAGAGATAATCCTTTTGCTAAAGCAACTCAAGCAACGGCAGCCATTTTATTCTTAGTAGTATGAAGGAAATCTCTTTCTCACACCACCTTTCTCTCTATCTCTCTCTCTCTCTCTCCTTACTACTCAACTTATATAAAGATAGATTGGTTAAGGTTCAACCTTTTCCCAAGATAAAGTTTTCATATATATATTTATATAGAAATGTTTAGCTAGCTCAAGGGTTGCTTTCATTTATTTAACTATAAACTGCCTTTCCCCAAAATGAAGTGTTTATTTATTTTAATTATAAAACCTCTTTTACATGCAATACAGTATTATTTCTTCTTCTTTTTTCCCGAACGGTTCACTTTACTCTTTATAGGCAACATGTTATGCACATCTGACCAACTGGTTGCATATCTAATTAGGATACTTCATTAAAATGGCGTAACTCTACAATAGAAAAAGTATATATTTTCTTCAATAATTTAACCTGTTATTCAGTATTTTCTGATTAAGTGCTAGAAGGTTTTATATAACATTCATAGCTATAAAATATCTTAATCATTATTTTTAATTGAATTTTTTTTTACAGAATAGTTCAAAAGTTCGTGTTACAAAGTTTTAGTTTGACTTCAGAACAACAAATCTTATAAAGGAAAAAAAAAATTTAAAGTTGATGTTATAGATGTTATAAAAACAAAGGAGGAAAAAAGGAGAAGAAAGTCATTATCATTTCTTTAAAAGATCAAAGTAAAATTTTTGTATATATATGTGAGAAGGAAGCCACAGGCAAAGAAGAAGAGATGAAGAAGAAGAAGAAGAAGAAGAAGAAGAAGATGAAGTTTTCTCGATTGTTGAGTCCTCTGTGCTACAACAATGGGCTCGCGCTCTGACCGGAAAGCAGGAATCAACCGTGTGGAAAATTGATATTTCTTGCTGCTCTAAACCCTCACTATTCTCTCTTAGAGACTCTCTATGGCCAGATATAAGCCACAGGGAAAGAGTATATTGTTGCAAGAGTCCAGTAAAGAAAACTCATCACAACAAAACACACAAGTTTCATGGACTCTAATGTGTGAGTGGGTTTATGGTGTTTAAATTCATGACGCGACCATAGTGTAAATTATCTACTAGATGAGAATAAAATAATTTCATATACTTTAATAAACGATAATAATAATAGTAATAAAAAGGTTTTTAAAGTATTTAAAAAAAAAAAAGAAAGAAAAGAAAGAAAGAAAGAAAGAAAAGATTTTTAAATTATAAACATAAAATGAATTGTATTTTCGTGTAAAAGAAATGACACTAAATATAGTCCATTTTAGTGAATAGTAAATAAATGTTGTAAAAAAAAAAAAAGGCTGACGGTTACATATGAATGTAATTTAGAAACGTAAAACATGCAACGTCTTAGAGAAAAAAAAAGAAGAAGAAGAAGGCCTTCTTTATACATATGAAAGGTATAAAGGCGATTTGGACGTGTGAGAAAAAAAAGGAGGTAAAAAAAAAGGAGTAAGAAGAAGAAAGAATTCCCTAGTTGATCGAAGTAAAATATGGACGTGTCAATTGCTCGATATATTGGTGCTACTCTATAAGCTTGTTTTCCTACTAAACTGATGCTACATTGCGTTTCGCTTCATCTTCTTTCTCTCTTTCTTTATTTTTCTGGCATGTCCTGCCAGCTCCAATGCTAACTCCAATACCTTGTGACACATATATACTCTTCACGACAAATATCACACATGAAAACTTTTTTTTTTATATTATTTATATAATGTAAATTCATTTTATTACAAAAAAAAAAAAAAAAAAAAAAAAACTGTCAATATAATATTATAAAAATGTTTTAGGAGTTTCATATTTTATAGTGTAAAAATATTGACTAAAAGATAAAAAAAATATATATATATACAAGAAATACGCTAGAGTTGAGCCTCTGTAATTTATGCAGTTTGTTGAACAGATTGATGGACTGGTTGCATTTAACGCTAGAATAAACAACTGACATAGCATTGGTGGAAGTTTATTACAATTATTTAATATGATGGAGTTTAGCCATATATATTTGAATTATATTTTCGTTTTCATTTTCGTTTTCATTTTTTTTCATTTTTTTTTTTTTTTTTTTTTTTTTTTTTTACAATATAAACAAATATTGACGAGTATATCTAAAAATAATACTTTAACATTTCTTGTACATGAATGTATAAATATTTAGATTTCTTATTATAAATTTTAATTTAATTTTATATTATAATCTCTTTGCCTAATATTAAACTAGTAGATTATAATTTTATCCTTACAGCAAGAGCAAGGTTGTAGACACAAAATATTATCAGAAACGCATGAAACTAAACATGAAGTCTTGACTTTCTATCTTCTCTTCTGCTCTTCACTTGCTCTCTTCCACTCTCTCTCTCTCTCTCTCTCTCTCTCTCTCTCTCTCTCTCTCTCCTCCCTTTTTAAAGGTTATGCTATATTATAAAGTAAAAATAGAAGGAGAGAGATAGATAGAGAGAAGAGAGAGAGAGAGAGAGAGAGAGAGAGAGAGAGAGAGAGAGAGAGAGAGAGAGAGAGAGAATAACTCAACGATTTTAAGCTTTTCAATGCATAATCATATGTGTAAATTTTACTATACCATCAATTTCAAAATTGTACTCTTAAACATTTTAAATTAATATATTCAAATATAAATTAGTATAGTTTTAAAATTAACTATATATTATTTAGACATATACAAGTTAATAAGTTACTTAAAATTCTCAAGGGTTAATTTCCATGTTTTAACTAAGTTGTACAACTTACAATGTATATGTATATAGATAGTATATAATATGTTCTTAGCATATATAAACAGAATTAAATTAATTTTATGCAATTTGTTTTATGGTTACCGAATAATAATATATATTAGTAAAATATGTAATATGTATATAGTATGTATATTCAATGAATGTTATGGACAGAAAAGCCAAGTTATACATGATGTTGTTATATATTTGAATTATAGATTAATGTATACTAATAATATGAACATCAAATTATGCGCATATCGTAACTCCAAGCTATTCATATTATGAGTTTACATATATATGAAACTATATAACATAATATTAGAGTATAAACGATATATATACGTGTATATTTACACTATTATATAGTAATAAATATTCACACAATATTTAATAATACAATTATTGATAGTATTTGTGCAAGTTCATAAATGAAATCACAAATTCATATTATATAGTTATCATACTATTACATGTTTATATCAAAATGTATTTCACTTGTGCGCCATATAGTATTATTTTTGGTATAATATTCTAGTTATTTTGTATTTTTATTTTGTCTGTAAATGCATTAAATGTTCTGTATCCCTTTAATGAGATAACATGATAGTTTAAGAGATATTTCTAATTCAAATGTAAGGGATAAGGAATCGTTGTAAAAAGGAAAAGATAGTGCAATGTTAGAAAACTACTACTACTAGTATTCATTGCTTTTGCAATGTGTGCCTTCCTTTAAAATTTCTCTCTCTCTCTCTCTCTCTCTCTCTCTCTCTCTCTCTCTCTCTCTCTCTCTCTCTCTCTCTCTCTCTCTCTCTCTCTCTCTCTCTCTCTCTCTCTCTCTCTCTCTCTCTCTCTCTTCCTCTTGTCCGGGGAAGCTTTAATTGAAAGCTCTATGCCTCTCATATATTTTAGAGACAAGGAAGAGGAGCAAGCGAGCTCGCTTTCTTGGTACATACCTACTTATAAGGATGTGAATAGATACTCGAGTAAGATCGTGCATTAGGAAAGAGAAGGCGAAAAGAGATAGTATATTTCGCGTGAACACGTCTTAGCAATGTATCTTCGAGGTCTGTCTTTCGTTTTCTCTCTCTCTCTCTCTCTCTCTCTCTCTCTCTCTCTCTCTCTCTCTCTCTCTCTCTCTCTCTCTCTCTCTCTCTCTCTCTCTCTCTCTCTCTCTCTCTCTCTCTCTCTCTCTCTCTCTCTCTCTCTCTCTCTCTCTCTCTCCAAATTTTCTAAGTTTGCAGTCTGTCGTCTTCTACTATACTTGCAAGTAAGTTTGCATTAAGAGAGAGAGAGAGAGAGAGAGAGAGAGAGAGAGAGCGGTGATGCGGGGAGCAAATTAAGCCATACATTCTCTCCCGATAATCTACTTGAAGCTGTTCTTCCTTCAATGATGTATGCTACTTTCTGCCACTTGAAAACTTTCAAGCACTTCTATCTCATTTCTCTCTCTCTCTCTCTCTCTCTCTCTCTCTCTCTCTCTCTCTCTCTCTCTCTCTCTCTCTCTCATTTCGTTCAAGTTTCCATTGCTTGTTTGACTTATTTCAATAATAGCATTTAATTAACAAGCAAATTATTAAGAAAGTAAATAAAATGAGTTAGAACGAAGAAACGTTGATGGTAACATTTTATAGAAGTAGTAGATATATAAAGAGGCCAAGTAAATATCAAAACTTTTTGTCAAGAAGTTTTAAATATATCTCTGTGAATATGATAAAATACATTATTACATTAATAATACGTATAAAATATTAATAATAATAAAAAAAAGTTATACGTTTTCAAACAAGACTTAAGATATAGCTTTAGTTTCTCTTGTGTATTTACCTCTTTGGCTTTAGATTTAAAATTTCTCTGCTGTTAAATGCATAAACTCCCTTTCTTTCTATATATATATATATATATATATATATATATATAACAGTTACGAATAATTTGCTTTTCTTTCTTCACACTTTCTACCACCCTACCTCTAGAGATATCTAATTATAAATTAGTTACCAACGCTAAAAATTAAAATAACAATTTTCTAATTGTAGGCAAAATTATTCAAATTTAATTTTGAATTTGAATTACAAATTTTAAGATCACAAAAAATAATAATATATGTCAATAAACAAAACCGTTATTATTATTAATATTTTTAACATTTATATTTTATTATACTTTGTGGGTGCATGAAACATTTTAATGCAAGCATATCAATATTCTTGGAGTAGCTGACCTTGCTTCACATAAGTTGCCACCCTACACTTAATAAATGTCACAGTGATATGAAATTTTATAGTTTGTCTATTGAAATACTATTAATACATGGGTATTTTTTTATTTTGTCCTAATATAAATATTTATATGCGTTTCTCAGAACTTTTCATCCGTCCCTCATATTAGCTTTGATATAAAATGGATCATTGTGCGTTTATGTAAATTATAAAAAAAAAAAAATATATATATATAAATATATATACATGAATGTATATATATTAGAAATCACTTATAAATATTTATTCACATAATATTTTAAAGTTTATATATAATTTTTTAATAAGTCTGGCATAACCAAACAATAAATATAATATTATTCATGGTAAATATAATAATATACAAACATGTATCCTTTTTTTTTAAATAAATAAAGTAAAATAAACTTTATCTTAAACATTATCTAAATAAAACAGAAAATAACTACTAATTTTCAATGGTAAGTCACGTTACTTGTGTTTAACTATAATCAAAATTCTAGGATAGTATAGACTAAACAAAGTTTGTTATATAAATAATATATATATATATATATATATATATATATATATATATATATATATATATATATATATATATATATATATATATATATATATATATATATATATATATATATATATATAGAAACACAATATATAAAAAAAAAATTATAAAAACTATGCAGATAACTTTGTAAGAACTTTAAAAAGACATCTAAACTATTCAAAGAAGGTTACTCACCTCCGGATACAATGCAGGTCAATTTGAGTTCAGCTCCATCTTCATATGGTCCAGCAATACTTGCTACCTCTTTACCTCGATCATCGATAATGTTCGGCTTTTGTGGTGGTACTAAAACAAATTAATTGAAAAATAAATTAATATTTTATTTTAATATATTAAGTAGAAAAGTTATATCAAATAAAATTATTTTTTTATTATTATTTGTATTATTTTGATTTGATAACAGTATCCTGGTTTACATGATTGGCTTAAGTGAGGGTTAGGATATATTATTATGTATTTATATACATTTGGAGTCAGGAATTAGAAATAATTTTCATTAAGAGTGACCAGTTGATATTTTACAAACTGTACGGTTGCGAAATATAAAATTAACATGAAGTATAGACGAAATGTTACTTAAAAGTTTAGCTATGTCAAACACATGAAAACACGATCAAATAAGGTAAAACTTTGAAGATAACATGTAAATATAAAAATTCAAAATTAAGTGCTAACTTTTAAGTCAAATTAGAAACCTTCTTTAAAGTTAAAATTATTAATAGAAAAACAAAATCTTTTTTTTTTTTTTTTTTTTTTTAATTTTTGATAAATATTATTACAACTTTATTGTACTTATATTGCTGGATATGAATTACGTAGAAAGAATTATTGTAAAAATAGTGTTTCTTATTTGATTAATGGCAGCACCAAGTTGGTCAACCACTACGTTAATTCAAAGTAGCTAGTCAATACAAACTAACGATAATAAGTCAATATAAAGCATTATTATGCATATTAACTCTAGCATTAGAAATTTTTATATCCGAAATTTTGAAATAATGACGCCCGTCAATTTCGGATATACACGCTATTCTTATGCGGTCGTTACGCGTTCATTATATCGTCATTTAGCCTAGTACGCGTACAAATATACAGTATAAATAATATATATATGTAATTTCTGATGGTGTGAATTAATAGTGTGTTTCATTACTTTTAAAATTTCTTCATAATAGAATCCTAATTTTAATATTTTTTTATTAGAACAGAAAAGAATGAATGTCGCAACATCATAACCATGTCAAATAGTTACAGTAAACTGAAATCAATATAAAGACAGGTTTTCTACCAATAATTACAGTATTTTTTTTTTTTTACTTCAATATCATCCTGTATTTTTGTTTTTATTCAATAATATGACGTCAAGAAAATAATTACAAAAAAATTGCTGTAACCTATATTGAATTTATAAATTATAATCATTTTTACTATTTACTTTTAAATAAAACTATAGCTTAAAAACTTTTTTCATTATAAACATATTCCTATTATAAAAAATATATAAAATATTAAAGAATTTCAATTTTATTTAATATTATTCAGAGATAATATTTTAAATTACAACTAAAGCTAGAGAAAAAAAAATCACTTAAATATTATATGAAGTAAAAAAGGGGCATTGCAGATAAGACCTAAAAATTATTTTTACATGTAAAATTTTCCAAGTTACTTCATTTTAAAGCAAGCTAGACATTGTAATAGACACATGTAAGAATACCAACCAGCAAGTAAGAATAATAATAATAATACTAAAAAAGAGGCAAGAAATTTCTTTACAAGAGAAGGAAAACATCCATTCACTTTTTACAAAGTTAAAGATAGAAAACCAAATACTAAAATTCTTGTTTTATTATCATTACCATATATATATAAGAAAGTTAATATTATCGTTTCTCTTACTCTTAAACATACATACTTGTTCCTTTTATTTAAATACCCTTTTTATACACACCCATCCACCCATATATATATATATATATATATATATATATATATATATATATATATATATATATATATAATATATATAATTTCATTCTTTTTATTTCAACCCATCTTATCATTTAATAAATTTAAATTGTTTTAACAAGCATAACTAATGTTCTTATAATCTCAAGAGCTTTGTATGTAGAGAGTTAAAAGTTTTTGATCGAAGCAAATCGGGTATATTTTCTTTTATCATAGTTTTGTATCCATTAAGAACTGTTTACGTAGGCAATAAAATGGTTTTTAAGGTCAATTTTGCTTGAGTTTTGTGTTTAAGATGTTTGAAAAGCAAAAGTGAATGTTGTAGAGAGGACTCCTTAGAGAATTTGAACAGAGAGAGAGAGAGAGAGAGAGAGAGAGAGAGAGAGAGAGAGAGAGAGAGAGAGAGAGAGAGAGCAATTGTTTTCATATCTCAGGAGTCTCTTAAGCTTGCCACGATTGAAATTCTTGTAAGATCACACATAAAAAGAAAGTTAGAAAGAAAAATATTTAGGTAGACCCTTTGTTATGTATAAAAAAAAAAAAAAAAAAGAAATGAGGAAACGAAAAAACAATTCAAATAATATTATTTTTAAACAAAAAAAAAATTTAAAAGAAAAAAAATGTGTAGAAAAAAGGGGAATGGAAGAGTTAGAAAGGGAAATTAGTTTTTTTTATATATAAATTAAGAAGTAAATAAGTTTTTTTTTCTTCTTTAAAAATTGAAATGGGCAAAGAATATAATGTTCATTAAAAATGTTTTAGGAAAATATATTCATTTATTAAAAAAAAGTAAATTGAATTTCGTTCTGCGTATAAAATGCAGAGATGCAAATAATTAACGATATAAATCTAGGAAAAAAATACTATACCGTAAATAATACGAAAAGAAAAAGTTAAATCAGCGTTATGAAAGTGCATTATTTTGATATAATATAAACCAAAATACATAACGTAAGATAAACAAAGTAAACAGAAAATAGTGCTTTTGAAGCAATAAAAACATATTTATTTTTATTTTTATATTTTTTTGAATTGTTTTAACTGCTTAATAAGAAGTCATAACTCACGTTGAATATTGTTGTATATAAGTTTTGCTTGGCTTGTATACTAAAGCCTTTTAGTTTTATACCAAAAGCAAAAAGAACCACGTATTTGCCGTTTAACTGGCTGCATCACAAGCATATCACGTGCAATGTAAGGAAGAAAAAAAAAAGCAGCAAAACATTATACTATATTTTTTAAATAAGATTTCTGTATAAAATAAATTTTATTTCATATAACAAAAAGAAAAAAAAAGCATTACAACAAAGAGTTTACTTCATTTTTCTTACTTGTGGGATATTTTCTAAATATTTTTTATTCTCCTCTGTTATTGCACAATGCTATATCCTCATTGTTTTATAATATATAAAAGTACATTTTAAATTCTTTACACGTTTATTGTTAAGTTAAAAAACCTTGAAATATATGAGTAAAATAGTAATAGTGATAATAGCAAGGAAGTGAAAACTTTTAAGTTACAATGAATGTTTCATAATATTTTTCTTTGAATATAACCAAATCAATGAAGTGAAAATTTAATGTGCATTTTTATTTCTTGAAACATTATTTTAAAGTTTACATTAGATTGTAATAAAACCATTGTCATTAAAATTTACATAAAAAACAAAAATAATTTATATATTATTTTATAATTTTGTAACTTATAAAATGGATTAAATTTCCCATTTTATTTTTAATAATGGAACTACAGTATGTACTTAAAAAAATGCCATGCTGCCCACCAAAATTATTACCACTGAGGATTAAAATTAAATTGCAATTTTTAATTGAAAATAATTTTGCTAAAATGAACTAAATATCATAATTTAAATAAAATTCGTTGGTTACAAGATAGCAAATTCTACATAGAGATTACTTATACAAGTTTTCACAAAAGAAGGGCAAAATGCTCGCAGTACTGTACATAATTCTTGTATTTTGCAATAGGTAAAAATAACCTGGAATAGGTAATGATATACTACAATATTACCTAGACTTTAGGTCATCTTATCTAGGTAAAACAAACAATTATTGTAGTATGTTTTACCTGCATTATAGGTACAATTTGAACTTGAACACCTTTTTTTAGACTAATGTTAACATATTGTAATTCAAAGGTTTATGAAACCTACCATTAGATTTTTTTTTTGTAAAATCAAAAAATAAATTGTAATAAAAAATAAAATAGTTTTTCATTATCTATATTAAATAATTAAAAGTAATTGTACTATATAATAAGAATCTGATAAAACAATCATAATATTATGTATATATATATATATATATATATATATATATATATATATATATATATATATATATATATATATATATATATATATATATATATATATATATATATATATTATATAAAATTAGTTATTATATGTTCAATTATATTAAATTACCCTTTATACATTTAACGCTATATAGAATAATAATTGCATCAGGCCAAAGTACTGTAAGTGGAATGAGGAGAAAGAGGAATAGAGTGGTGTTTTGGAATGTTGTTTGGAATGCATTTCTGACACTATTTTATACCCTTACTCTAGTTGTTCTCTCTCTCTCTCTCTCTCTCTCTTCACCCTGCGTATTCGTATATAGTATCCACTCATCCACACACAACGTTTTGATACAATGGTCATTTTATACTACTAAAATGTCTATTACAATGAAGCTATGCATAGTTACATTGAAATAGTAATTAATTTAACAGTATATACATACATACATATAAGCATCAACGTTTTAGTCCAACTAACAATTTTCGTATATGTATATATATATATATAGTACATATTATTATTCTCAAAACAATTATTATATAAATTGATTGTTACATTACATTTTCTATATTATTATATAATAATATGTAGATTAATTATACACAAAATTTATATTAAAATTTAAAATTGGTGCATAATTTAAATGGACAGATTTTATTATGTATATTTTTATTCATCAATTTTAATTAAATTTAAAGTATAAAAATTAATAAAATTAAATGAGAAATAGAAACCTTTTTATTTTCTAGGCAGTATTTTCATAATAATATAATTGATCATTTAAAGTTTTGCTGAATAAGATAAATCTACATGCGTTTGAAGTATGCTTTTGAGGTAAAAAAAATATTTAAAATTACTAAAATTTGTAAGTCTATGCTTTACAAGAAGAAAATGGATAAATAATATAGATATAAATCATACATGTTTGACTTGAATAAAAATGCAAAGAAAAAAATACATCAAATTCAAAGCTCTTATTTTATTCTTTTTTCCTTTAAAACATTTGTAAAACATTTTTATTCAACAATACAAAACTTTGCTGTAAAAAATGAAAATAAACTTACATCATATGAGAGAGAGAGAGAGAGAGAGAGAGAAAATGCTCAAAAAAATTGAAAATATTTTGTGTAGTTTGGAAGAAAATATTATTCTTACTGGTTCTAAAAAAAAAAAAAAAAAAGGAGAAGTTTTAAAAAGAAGAAGAAAGTACATTATAATAAAAAGAATAGCAAATGTATTCCATCAAAATTTACTATTAAGATGCTATAATTCATGGCGATTTTTTCCACATTAAAACTTGTCACTCACTTGTCATAAACCTTAATGAACCTGTATTTAATCATTAAAAGATCATAAAAGAAGTAAGAAAGTTGAGAAGTGAAAAACAGTACTAAGAAAGTGTATAGTCCTAAAGAAATTTTTCTTATAATTACTGGTTTTTAAAAAGTTCTTTGTTATCAATATAATATTATATAGAAATTTTTTTCTTCTTCTGACCTTACTGTCACATGAGGAACAATGTACTTCAATCTTTTTTTAATATGAGGGGTAACGTCAAAAACTGCTGTTGAACTTTTTTCTTTTCATTCAGAAAGCTACCATCACTGAGACGTATAGGCTTGTGTGGTTAAAAAAAAAATCTCAGCTTGAAGGCTTTCATTCTTGTATACCATATAATAAGAATAGCGTAAAAGCCAAACTTTGTATTATTATACTATACGTCATGGTGAAACGTTTTTCACTTGATCTAACGAAAGATCGATGAATCTTTAGACTTAATAATATTTCAATACACGCGATGAGTAAAGCTATTACTTTACTATAATACTAAGAAGCAGAGAAAAAAAAACACAATGTTTTTGAGTGAAAAGTTTTATAAATAAAAAAAAGCATTTTTTTTAAGGTGAAGACTATTATGATACATAAAAAAAAAGTTAAATTATGAATATTAAAATAATATAGAACAACATTACGTGACTTTATAAAAAAAAATGTAAGTAATTTTTGTAATAACAATTTTTTTTTGTAAAAATTTACTTGAGTATGATCATAAATTGTGAAGTATAAAAAGCTTTTAAAGAATTATATAAAATATTTTTTTATCTTAAATTATTGTAAGTATATTATAAATATAATATTTTTTGCTTTAAATTGCTAAAGACTATAATAATCTGTATTAATAATAAGTATAATACACTGTATTTTGTGTTTTTTGAAATTGAGCCAAAAAATATATAATAATAAAAATAATAGTAAAAAAAATTGTATAAAAATAATTTTTATGTTCATTGTTTCAAACATTTATTATGAGAACATTATAAAAACAACAATAATATATTTTTTCCACTTATTTTACATGACATTAAAGACAGAATTATTATTATTATTATTTTTTATAATTATAATGTTAATAATATTAAT